>JBAMAV010000680.1:0-523977 GCA_037043315.1 Amiota communis
GTTTCGGAGTTATAAGGCTTTGAAGTGTTGTTTGACAAAAACTCATAAAATTTGTGTATACCGGAAGTTGGCCCCCGGGCATATGCAATGCTTTTTGCCTATCAACTGGGCCAAATGTTGCAACTTCAAATCCTTATAACTCGAGAAAGGATGGACCGATCTGAATGGGAGAGGTCAGCATAAATTGGAAATAGGTTCTACTTTCATCTGACATACCTTTGACCTTGGTGTGACCTCTACAAAGGGTCATAAAATACAGTTTTACGTTTATCCTTATTTGACCTTTTCCTGACCCCGGATGGAGTTCCAATATATTGCATCAGAAAGTCGATCACTTAAACTTTTTCCTTAGAAAAATTTTCATCCCGATCCGTCCACTCGTTTCGGAGTTATAAGGCTTTGAAGTGTTGTTTGACAAAAACTCATAAAATTTGTGTATACCGGAAGTTGGCCCCCGGGCATATGCAATGCTTTTTTGCCTATCAACTGGGCCAAATGTTGCAACTTCAAATCCTTATAACTCGAGAATGGATGGACCGATCTGAATGGGAGAGGTCAGCATAAATTGGAAATAGGTTCTACTTTCATCTGACATACCTTTGACCTTGGTGTGACCTCTACAAAGGGTCATAAAATACAGTTTTACGTTTATCCTTATTTGACCTTTTCCTGACCCCGGATGGAGTTCCAATATATTGCATCAGAAAGTCGATCACTTAAACTTTTTCCTTAGAAAAATTTTCATCCCGATCCGTCCACTCGTTTCGGAGTTATAAGGCTTTGAAGTGTTGTTTGACAAAAACTCATAAAATTTGTGTATACCGGAAGTTGGCCCCCGGGCATATGCAATGCTTTTTTGCCTATCAACTGGGCCAAATGTTGCAACTTCAAATCCTTATAACTCGAGAATGGATGGACCGATCTGAATGGGAGAGGTCAGCATAAATTGGAAATAGGTTCTACTTTCATCTGACATACCTTTGACCTTGGTGTGACCTCTACAAAGGGTCATAAAATACAGTTTTACGTTTATCCTTATTTGACCTTTTCCTGACCCCGGATGGAGTTCCAATATATTGCATCAGAAAGTCGATCACTTAAACTTTTTCCTTAGAAAAATTTTCATCCCGATCCGTCCACTCGTTTCGGAGTTATAAGGCTTTGAAGTGTTGTTTGACAAAAACTCATAAAATTTGTGTATACCGGAAGTTGGCCCCCGGGCATATGCAATGCTTTTTGCCTATCAACTGGGCCAAATGTTGCAACTTCAAATCCTTATAACTCGAGAATGGATGGACCGATCTGAATGGGAGAGGTCAGCATAAATTGGAAATAGGTTCTACTTTCATCTGACATACCTTTGACCTTGGTGTGACCTCTACAAAGGGTCATAAAATACAGTTTTACGTTTATCCTTATTTGACCTTTTCCTGACCCCGGATGGAGTTCCAATATATTGCATCAGAAAGTCGATCACTTAAACTTTTTCCTTAGAAAAATTTTCATCCTGATCCGACCACTCCTTATGGAGTTATAATGCTTTGAAGGTTTGTGTGACAGAAGGTCATTCAATTTGTGTGTAGCAACTGGGTCAACGATTGCAACTTCAAATCCTTATAACTCGAGAATGGATGGACCGATCTGAATGGGAGAGGTCAGCATAAATTGGAAATAGGTTCTACTTTCATCTGACATACCTTTGACCTTGGTGTGACCTCTACAAAGGGTCATAAAATACAGTTTTACGTTTATCCTTATTTGACCTTTTCCTGACCCCGGATGGAGTTCCAATATATTGCATCAGAAAGTCGATCACTTAAACTTTTTCCTTAGAAAAATTTTCATCCCGATCCGTCCACTCGTTTCGGAGTTATAAGGCTTTGAAGTGTTGTTTGACAAAAACTCATAAAATTTGTGTATACCGGAAGTTGGCCCCCGGGCATATGCAATGCTTTTTTGCCTATCAACTGGGCCAAATGTTGCAACTTCAAATCCTTATAACTCGAGAATGGATGGACCGATCTGAATGGGAGAGGTCAGCATAAATTGGAAATAGGTTCTACTTTCATCTGACATACCTTTGACTTGGTGTGAGCACTTCATCCCACGGGTCCACAGAAAATCATCAGTTTTACGTTTATCCTTATTTGACCTTTCCTGACCCCGGATGGAGTTCCAATATATTGCATCAGAAAGTCGATCACTTAAACTTTTTCCTTAGAAAAATTTTCATCCGATCCGACCACTCTTTGGAGTTATACCGCTTTGAAGTTGTGCCCCCGAAGGCATATGCAATGCTTTTTGCCTATCAACTGGGCCAAATGTTGCAACTTCAAATCCTTATAACTCGAGAATGGATGGACTGATCTGAATGGGAGAGGTCAGCATAAATTGGAAATATGTTCTACTTTCATCTGACATACCTTTGACCTTGGTGTGACCTCTACAAAGGGTCATAAAATACAGTTTTACGTTTATCCTTATTTGACCTTTTCCTGACCCCGGATGGAGTTCCAATATATTGCATCAGAAAGTCGATCACTTAAACTTTTTCCTTAGAAAAATTTTCATCCGATCCGCCACTCCTTATGGAGTTATAATGCTTTGAATGTTGCCATCAATGTGTTGCAACTTCAACTATTCAACCATCTATAATCAGATAAATTGAATGGATCACTGAATAGCTACTCTCGCATACCGACCTTTTGACCTTTCCTGACCCCGAGGAGCATAATTGCATAGAAAGTCGATCACTTAAACTTTTTCCTTAGAAAAATTTTCATCCTACCGACCACTCCTTATGGAGTTATAATGCTTTGAAGGTTTGTGTGACAGAAGGTCATTCAATTTGTGTGTAGCAACTGGGTCAACTATTGCAACTTCAAATCCTTATAACTCGAGAATGGATGGACCGATCTGAATGGGAGAGGTCAGCATAAATTGGAAATAGGTTCTACTTTCATCTGACATACCTTTGACCTTGGTGTGACCTCTACAAAGGGTCATAAAATACAGTTTTACGTTTATCCTTATTTGACCTTTTCCTGACCCCGGATGGAGTTCCAATATATTGCATCAGAAAGTCGATCACTTAAACTTTTTCCTTAGAAAAATTTTCATCCTGATCCGACCACTCCTTATCGGAGTTATAAGGCTTTGAAGTGTGTTTGACAAAAACTCATAAAATTTGTGTACACCGAATTGGCCCCCGGGCATATGCAATGCTTGTGTGCCTAGCAACTGGGCCAACTATTGCAACTTCAAATCCTTATAACTCGAGAATGGATGGACCGATCTGAATGGGAGAGGTCAGCATAAATTGGAAATAGGTTCTACTTTCATCTGACATACCTTTGAACTTGGTGTGACCTCTACAAAGGGTCATAAAATACAGTTTTACGTTTATCCTTATTTGACCTTTTCCTGACCCCGGATGGAGTTCCAATATATTGCATCAGAAAGTCGATCACTTAAACTTTTTCCTTAGAAAAATTTTCATCCTGATCCGACCACTCCTTATGGAGTTATAATGCTTTGAAGGTTTGTGTGACAGAAGGTCATTCAATTTGTGTGTAGCAACTGGGTCAACTATTGCAACTTCAAATCCTTATAACTCGAGAATGGATGGACCGATCTGAATGGGAGAGGTCAGCATAAATTGGAAATAGGTTCTACTTTCATCTGACATACCTTTGACCTTGGTGTGACCTCTACAAAGGGTCATAAAATTCAGTTTTACGTTTATCCTTATTTGACCTTTTCCTGACCCCGGATGGAGTTCCAATATATTGCATCAGAAAGTCGATCACTTAAACTTTTTCCTTAGAAAAATTTTCATCCCGATCCGTCCACTCGTTTCGGAGTTATAAGGCTTTGAAGTGTTGTTTGACAAAAACTCATAAAATTTGTGTATACCGGAAGTTTGCCCCCGGGCATATGCAATGCCTTTTTGCCTATCAACTGGGCCAAATGTTGCAACTTCAAATCCTTATAACTCGAGAATGGATGGACCGATCTGAATGGGAGAGGTCAGCATAAATTGGAAATAGGTTCTACTTTCATCTGACATACCTTTGAACTTGGTGTGACCTCTACAAAGGGTCATAAAATACAGTTTTACGTTTATCCATTATTTGACCTTTTCCTGACCCCGGATGGAGTTCCAATATATTGCATCAGAAAGTCGATCACTTAAACTTTTTCCTTAGAAAAATTTTCATCCTGATCCGTCCACTCCTTATGGAGTTATAATGCTTTGAAGTCGTTTAACAAAAACTCTGAAATTTGTGTATACAGGAAGTTGGTCCCCGGGCATTCAATTTGTGTGTAGCAACTGGGTCAACTATTGCAACTTCAAATCCTTATAACTCGAGAATGGATGGACCGATCTGAATGGGAGAGGTCAGCATAAATTGGAAATAGGTTCTACTTTCATCTGACATACCTTTGACCTTGGTGTGACCTCTACAAAGGGTCATAAAATACAGTTTTACGTTTATCCTTATTTGACCTTTTCCTGACCCCGGATGGAGTTCCAATATATTGCATCAGAAAGTCGATCACTTAAACTTTTTCCTTAGAAAAATTTTCATCCCGATCCGTCCACTCGTTTCGGAGTTATAAGGCTTTGAAGTGCTGTTTAACAAAAACTCATAAAATTTGTGTATACCGGAAGTTGGCCCCCGGGCATATGCAATGCTTTTTGCCTATCAACTGGGCCAAATGTTGCAACTTCAAATCCTTATAACTCGAGAATGGATGGACCGATCTGAATGGGAGAGGTCAGCATAAATTGGAAATAGGTTCTACTTTCATCTGACATACCTTTGAACTTGGTGTGACCTCTACAAAGGGTCATAAAATACAGTTTTACGTTTATCCTTATTTGACCTTTTCCTGACCCCGGATGGAGTTCCAATATATTGCATCAGAAAGTCGATCACTTAAACTTTTTCCTTAGAAAAATTTTCATCCCGATCCGTCCACTCGTTTCGGAGTTATAAGGCTTTGAAGTGCTGTTTAACAAAAACTCATAAAATTTGTGTATACCGGAAGTTGGCCCCCGGGCATATGCAATGCTTTTTTGCCTATCAACTGGGCCAAATGTTGCAACTTCAAATCCTTATAACTCGAGAATGGATGGACCGATCTGAATGGGAGAGGTCAGCATAAATTGGAAATAGGTTCTACTTTCATCTGACATACCTTTGACCTTGGTGTGACCTCTACAAAGGGTCATAAAATACAGTTTTACATTTATCCTTATTTGACCTTTTCCTGACCCCGGATGGAGTTCCAATATATTGCATCAGAAAGTCGATCACTTAAAATTTTTCCTTAGAAAAATTTTCATCCTAATCCGACCACTCCTTCTGGAGTTATAAGGCTTTGAAGGTTTGTGTGACAAAAGGTCATTCATTTTGTGTGTAGCAACTGGGTCAACTATTGCAACTTCAAAGCCTTATAACTCGAGAATGGATGTTCCGATCTGAATGGGAGAGGTCAGCATAAATTGGAAATAGGTTCTACTTTCATCTGACATACCTTTGACCTTGGTGTGACCTCTACAAAGAGTCAGAAAATACAGTTTTACGTTTATCCTTATTTGACCTTTTCCTGACCCCGGATGGAGTTCCAATATATTGCATCAGAAAGTCGATCACTTAAACTTTTTCCTTAGAAAAATTTTCATCCCGATCCGTCCACTCGTTTCGCAGTTATAAGGCTTTGAAGTGTTGTTTGACAAAAACTCATAAAATTTGTGTATACCGGAAGTTGGCCCCCGGGCATATGCAATGCTTTTTGCCTATCAACTGGGCCAAATGTTGCAACTTCAAATCCTTATAACTCGAGAATGGATGGACCGATCTGAATGGGAGAGGTCAGCATAAATTGGAAATAGGTTCTACTTTCATCTGACATACCTTTGAACTTGGTGTGACCTCTACAAAGGGTCATAAAATACAGTTTTACGTTTATCCTAATTTGACCTTTTCCTGACCCCGGAT
Source organism: Amiota communis (assembly GCA_037043315.1). Taxonomy (NCBI): domain Eukaryota; kingdom Metazoa; phylum Arthropoda; class Insecta; order Diptera; family Drosophilidae; genus Amiota; species Amiota communis. The sequence continues at coordinate 6,009 of JBAMAV010000680.1, forward strand.
GGAGTTCCAATATATTGCATCAGAAAGTCGATCACTTAAACTTTTTCCTTAGAAAAATTTTCATCCTGATCCGACCACTCCTTCTGGAGTTATAATGCTTTGAAGGTTTGTGTGACAAAAGGTCATTCAATTTGTGTGTAGCAACTGGGTCAACTATTGCAACTTCAAATCCTAATAACTCGAGAATGGATGGACCGATCTGAATGGGAGAGGTCAGCATAAATTGGAAATAGGTTCTACTTTCATCTGACATACCTTTGACCTTGGTGTGACCTCTACAAAGGGTCATAAAATACAGTTTTACGTTTATCCTTATTTGACCTTTTCCTGACCCCGGATGGAGTTCCAATATATTGCATCAGAAAGTCGATCACTTAAACTTTTTCCTTAGAAAAATTTTCATCCTGATCCGACCACTCCTTCTGGAGTTATAATGCTTTGAAGGGTTGTTTGACAAAAGGTCATTCAATTTGTGTGTAGCAACTGGGTCAACTATTGCAACTTCAAATCCTTATAACTCGAGAATGGATGGACCGATCTGAATGGGAGAGGTCAGCATAAATTGGAAATAGGTTCTACTTTCATCTGACATACCTTTGAACTTGGTGTGACCTCTACAAAGGGTCATAAAATACAGTTTTACGTTTATCCTTATTTGACCTTTTCCTGACCCCGGATGGAGTTCCAGTATATCGCATCAGAAAGTCGATCACTTAAACTTTTTCCTTAGAAAAATTTTCATCCTGATCCGACCACTCCTTCTGGAGTTATAATGCTTTGAAGGTTTGTGTGACAGAAGGTCATTCAATTTGTGTGTAGCAACTGGGTCAACTATTGCAACTTCAAATCCCTATAACTCGAGAATGGTTGGACCGATCTTAATGGGATGGGTCAGCCTTAAATGGAAATGGGTTGTACTTTTATCTGATATTTCTTAGACCTTCGTGTGACCTCTACAAAGGGTCATAAAATACAGTTTTATGTTTATCCTTAAAAAGCACTTACATTTTGAATTTGAAATTAACATTTACACTAAGCTTCAAATTGTTATAACTCTAAAACGATTGGACGGATCAGGTTTAAATTTTTTCTACAAAAAGTTTAAGAGTTTATCATTTTATCATGGATTAATTTGGAACTCATTTCGGCACTATTTTCCTCCCGTTCCCGAAGGAAATAAAATAAACACATTTTTTTATTTTTTTTTTTGTTTTTTTATTATTTTCTTTATTTTCATAGATATGTCGATTTTTATTCGAAAAGTTGTGTTGTTTGTTGTTAAATAAAGGATCTTTATATATATTTGTTTTCTGTTTCATTTTCTTCTTGTCTTCTTGTGTCTTTCTTTAGTTTTCTATGGATTGTTACTAAAAGTTTTTTGTTATTTTAACTTTTCCGATTTTTCTCTGTTTTGTTTCTTATACTTTCATAATTTTACCACATTTTTTTTTGTTTATTATTTATTATAGATTTAGATTTTGTTAATGAACAATTAAATATATAATAATGCATAGATGTGTGTTTCATTTTTGTTTTTTGTATATTATATCTTTGCAAAATGTTGAGTTGAGTTGTGTGTTTGTTAAATAATGAATTTCTTATTGCAAAAAAAAAAAAAAACTGTTACATAATTTTTCATGAATATCCTTTCTTTCTTTTCTGTTTGTTTTCATTAATTTATTTAATAATTTACACCTTAAATTTTATAAATTATCATTCTAATTTTGGGGGAAACATTTAAAATATCTAGATATTGTATCTTTCTTTTGCTTCATCTCCATCTACCACATACATCATCATCCATTTTTTTTTTGTTAATTTGTTTAAATTTTAAAAACTTTTGCTTTGCAGTGTTTTTTGTTGATTTTTTTTGTTTTTGTTTTTGTCTGTGACTTAAAATTTATGTAATTTAATTTTATTTATTTTAAATTTTTCATTTTTCAAGCAAATACTTTTTGCGCATAAATTTTGTGTCAAATTGTCTGTCGTTTGTCGTTCATCGTCATGTTGTGTCATGTTTGTTCATTTATGTTTTTGAATGATTTTGGTATTTTTTAATATATTTTTCATTTTCCATTTTCTTTTCGATTTTTTTTTTTTTTTGGTAATTTTCTTGATGATGCACATACACACATATATAAATACACATACACAGAGTTTTATTTGTTGGGCAAAGATTTAAATAGGCGAGCTTGAGCTATTGGTAATTTTTTTTTGTTTTTCTTTTCTTTAATTTTAAATTTCTTATTTAATTTCATTTTGTTTAAATTTTTTTGATATTTTGTCACTACTAAAAACGAAATTGCTTTTCTTTTCATCAATTATTTTGTTTTGTTTTGTTTTTTTAATTTTAGTATATTAAATATTTATTTTGTGCTTAGTTAAAAAATGAGTTGTTTTTCCCTAATATTTTTTATTTTATTTTATTATTTATTTAACAATATTCAACTAAATTTTTTAATTAAACTTTACTTCACTACCTCACTCCTTCTTTCTTTCTTTCTTTCTTTGTGTCACCTCATTATCATCCTTCGAGCATCCTTTCTTTGCTAACTAGAGGGTTTCATTTGTTTCCTTTTTCATTCTTTCATTCTTTCCAATCTGCTTTGTCTTTGCATCTACAATATACTACTTACTTGTGTATCTCTAATTGTAGGGTATCATCTATGCATCTAAATTGGTAACTTGTTTAGTAAGTAGTAGGTATCTTAATTATCATTGTCTGTAATTTTTGATTATTATTGCTAAAAAATTTTGAAATATATTTTAAAATTAATTATTCATCCTTAGGTTTGGTTTCCCATTTCTGTTTTCCTTTTCTCTCGTTTTCTATATATACAAATTACAATAAAATTAATTGGAAATTGGATATTTTTATACATAACTTTTTAACCTACTATAAATTATATTTCTAAATATTGCTTAGTGTACTTATTTTTTGTCGGTTTTTTTTTCTAATTTATAAATAAATTAATTCTTTGTTTTTAATTTACATTTGCATTTTTTTCATTTTGACGGATTAGAAAAATATTTAAAAAATTATGTATACTAATAGAATAGAATAGAATAGAATAAACATAAACGGCAGTTTGGTGGTTATTTTTTCCTTTCCTTTCCTTTCCTTTTCGTTTCGTTTCATTTCATTTCATTTCTTTTCTTTTCATTTAATTAATTATTTAATTATAATTATTTTAAGCATAAAATTGGTCTATTGTTTTGTTTATTCTTTTCTTTTTTGATTCTTGTTGTTTGTCTTAAAAAATAGGAATTCGCTGTACTTGTCGTAAGGTTGCATATATGAGGTTGATAGTTTAAAACATAAAAAATTATCAATTAAATTAACAAGAATTTGATCTTTGTGTAGCAGCTTTTTTTTTCTTATAAATTGAAGTTGGACGTATTGAATTATCACCTCAGTAAATGCAAAGAAATAGAAATCATAAATTAAAACATACGTGAGTCGATTAATAATTCTTTAGAAATTGTGAGAGGCTGCATCCTAGCATCGATATATATAGAAATTTATTTTAAGTTTAGTCCATCACTAATCAACGGTTGAAGTCTCATTAATATCGACAACATGGTTCTATTTTCATTGTCAATTGAAGCAACAAACTTAGGTGAATTGGAAATTTCGAAAAAGGCAATTTTGAGCGATGATTAAATATTTTTATTGAAAGGCTTAGCAGCGAAAGAAATCAAAGCTGTTTTGGATGAAGTTCACGGTACATCTGCTTCTGGGTTTTGGAAATATTTACAATTGGGTAAATGAGTTTAAACGTGGTCTTATATCCACAAAAGATGAACATGATTTCGGGACGTCCAGTGGACGTGGCCACCCAACAAACTATTGACAAAATCCACGATATCATTTTGATTGATTGACGAATTTAAGTGCACGAAATAGTTGAGGCCACAGGCATATTGTATGTAGCAGTGGATATATTTTGCGACAAAAATTTCTATGTGAAAAAGTCTTTGAAAGATGGAAGAATCGGGCATATAATTAATTAATTTAGCTGCCATATAAAATTTTCAAAAACTTTTACATTTCTTAGGATATTCACATTAAAATTCTATAAAAATTTTTTCATTTCAACAAAATTCCAGAAACTGATGTAGAATGACAATTATCACAATATATCCGCTCTGATTGGACAAATATTTGATATAGCCTCCATAGAGTTTTAGAAAAACCGACCATAATGGGCTGTTTGAATAAAATTGATTTGCAATTCTTAAAATAATCAATTGAATCTTAGCAAAACGTAATGAAGTGGCAATTATCCTCATAGAAAAAAAAATTAAGCCGGTTGCAGAGATAATTTATATGGTGGCCATATAATATTTTCATTTCTTTGTTTGGAAAACTTTTGAATTTCTTAAGATGTTCAAACAAACTGTACAGGCGTTCAAGTATTCTGTAAGCAAATTTTCAATGATTTTAGACGCCTTTGCCTTTGCTCTCAGTGAAAAATAAACGCAACCGTGTGTTCGATTCTAATGCTGTTTTGCCATTGTTCCGTTGCAATCCTAACCAGTTTCTGCACCGATATGTGACTGTAGACGAAACATAGATATTTTACTACACCCAGAAACAAAGGAACACTTACATTAGTAAATTTGTGATGGCAACAGGCTCCGAAGAAGGCGAACACGATGAAACGGCTGCCATCACATTGATGGTCATGGTTTTGGGATGCATCATTTTCAGCGATTACTTGGAGAAAGGGAAAACAATAACTGAAGGGTAACTAACTTTTGTTTTGTTATTGCACCGGTTGGACGAAGAAATCAAGACAAAACATCCTCATTTGGAAAAGAAAAACATTTTCTTTCATCAGAATAATGAATGCATGCACACATGTGCAATTTCAATGGATGGAATTAAAATTCGAATTGATACAACATCCACCCTATTCACCAGATTTGGACTCAGTGACTTCTTTTTATTTCCAAATTTAAAAATAATGACTCGGACGATGGACGACGTTTCATGTCGAACGAAGAGTTGATCAATGAAACAAACGCCTATTTTGAGGTATTTCCGAAATCCTACATTATGGATGGTTAAAATAATTTAGAAAAAATATTGGAAAAGTGTATAAATAAAAAAATTGCTTTTCTAACATTCTAAGAACTTATTGATCGACCCACATACATCAAATCATAACAAATCAGATTAGAGAGTCTAACTAAAAAGAAAATTATCTTTTACTTAGACTAAGAAGTTAATTGTTATAATAATATTTAAGGCATTTATATATACATTAATATATAAAAAACAATACAATGTTTTTATTATATTGTTTAATCATATAATGAGAATAAATGCCAACTCTATCGGAGGAAGGACTGATTTCTTCTTGAATTTGAATTTTCTTCTTGCTTTTTCCATTCAATTTTTTTCTGTACATTTGAACTCAAGCATTTTACACATAATTAAGTAATTAAGTATATAAGGTTATATGTATTTAATTAATTAATTAATTGTAATAATATATAATAATTTATTTTATCTCGTTTCATTTAACGAATCACAGCAATTTAAAAACAGTACAAAATAAATACTACAACAGTACAATAAATAAAAGAATCCATCAATCGAATCGAAGAATCAAATGAACAAATTGAATTGAGGATACGTAAAGATAAAAGTGTTGTGTCTTACCTTAAACAAATATGGTGATAATTGATGGGAATTGAAGAATCACAAATATATTCATTTGGTGATTGGGTTATTGATCTTTATCATCGTGAAGATTTGTTGTGGCAGCATTTGTATTTTTACGCAAATGATTTCTAAGCATGACTAAATTACGATTCAAAGGTAATCCAACGCTGCCACCACCACCACCACCACCTGGGATAGCCGATGATGATGATGATGTTTGATTTTGTATTGTTGTTACTAAATTAGAAGAATTGGAACTGGCACTGGAACTGGTGTTGGGTATGGCAGGCATTATGGAGTTGGCGGAGCAGGGTGCATGTGGCAAGGTATTGCATATGTTGCCAAGCGGTGCAGATAGACCGGCAGCACTGGCACAGCTGCTACTGCTACAACCAACCATACTAGCCGAGGCGACAGAAGTTGTAGGCGAAGTGGCACCACCACCACAACTCATCCCGCCGCCACCGTTGCTGCCCAGGCCGACGCCGAGTAACAACTCATGGGCAAGTATGGTTGGTAAATGTTAAGTGCTGTTCTTCAATGGACCCGAGGATAGTGAACTACTGCTAACCCCTGAATCACTCGACTTCTCACTGAGACCACCACGTGTAAGCGTATCATCGCTCATGAGACCAATGCCAATGCCATTGCCGCCGCCACCGAGAAATGACTTCTTGCCTACGCGTGCTGGCAATGTGGCCTTAAAGGGATTATCCTTTTGTCGACGTGCGCTCTCGACGCGCTTCATGATCTCACTGCTGCACTTGGTGACAACATCGTCTAAACTATTCGATTCATCATTCGAGTGTATGGTGGCTGTAAGCGTCTGTGTGGATGGCACTGGTGAACCTTCATAGCAACCGGAGTCTCGTGGAAAATGTCGTCGACCGAAAGGCGAAATGCCATGCTTAGTATTGATGTTGTTGAGACGTGCCTCATCGTTCTCTGAACTTGAGCCAGCAATGTCACCATCAGAGCCTGTTGGGATGAAATTTGTAGCTGTAAGTGTGCGTAGTGTTTGTGTTTCATGATGGTAGATTTGGGTGTTTTGTTTGTGGGGTGTCGGTTGTGGGGTGTTGACAAAATTTTCATTGTTAAAGGATTTACTGGAGTTGTTGCAGTTCTATGCAAAAGGGTTTCACATCACGTGAATGATACTCACATTCAATGTCATGCAGAAGCTGCACTGCTGTCAATAGTTTGGCACGATGCTCCTGATTCACAATGCCCAGGTAATCCAAGTCGGCGGGTTCAAGCTCTTTGAACAGTTCCAGGTCTTCGTATCTGTAATGCAGCAATTGAAAGTAAGTATTTGGAGTCAATAAAAACTAGGTTAGGTTATCACTTAATTTCGCAAAGCCGCTTACCCATTAAGTACGAAGACCGACGTATACTCTTTGAGGCCAATACGAAAGAGTAAATCCTCAACAGAGTTGGGTCCATTGCCACCAACAACATTGCCGCCGCCGGCTGGCATACGTCCACCATTGCCTCCCAGACCCATACCAACAATGCTTGATGATGCCAAAGTTTTGCTACTTGAGGTCTTCATGCGTTGCTCTGGCAATACTTCGACATTAATGAACTTAAAGTGTCCCATGCGTCCATGGCAACGACCCTTCCAGATGCCGGATGCATTCATGGATAACACCTCGATAATCTCTCCTTTCTGTTGTGTTAGCATGGTAAATGAATGAAGAGAATTTATATGTAGTTTTTGTATGTTTTGTCAAAGGACTTTTTTTTGTATGTCTTTGTCATTATTGTTAGTAGTTTGTCGTTGTTGCTGTTGTCGCTGTGTATTCTGCTTACCTTAAATTTAAGTGCTTCCTTATCGTAAGGATTTGGCATGCTATCGACAAGTGCTTTGGCTTTGCAAATGGGCGCTAACGATGTACCACGATCCTCCGTGGAGATGGAACTATGTGGACTGCCGGGACGGACAAGCGCCTGTGTGCCTGTAAGGAGTCGCAAAAAACCAAAGAGAATTCAAGTAAGTTTATCTTATAAAATTTAAATACTTTCAAACGAGTTCATTTAATCTTTATTGAAGGAAGTTATTTTTAATTTTATCCCAAAGTCTCATTTCTGATTACAAAGTTACGCCAAATAGACAAAGATGCTTCGACAACAATGATAACGAAGATACCATACCAGCAAAAAGAGAACAAGTGATAAATGCAGCAAATACTATACAAATGGCACTATTATTTATGTCTAACCCAGGACTGTCCAACCCGCGGCACAAGTGACAACAGAGAGGAAACAGAAATTTCTTTGGACCGTTGCTTTGCGACCTTGTTTTTTTGCTCCCCACTGAAGTTTACTGGGGGAAATACCTTTTGTTTCTTTCCACATGCGGCCCAACTCACTCACATTGAAGGCCCTCTCAGTAAAGAGAGTGAATTTCTTCGAGAAATGGAATTCGGATTAATGATATTGCCACTATAAACACACGTAAAGTGTCTTTCACTTAAAGTTAGTAAGCCCATCAACTGTTCCTCATTGCTCATCACTTGTCAGAAAAGTAAGTAGTATTTTTAAAAAATTACAAAAAAAAATAGCATGTGTCTTAATAGTGGGAATTTGTTTTTTGATTGAAACTTGTTGAAAGGGCCTTCACTTTCTTCATTGGCCTGGGCCTCAGGAATTCCTTATTTTCGAGGAATGTTTGTTGTTTTATGTTGAAATCGGAATATTATAAAAAAAAGAAACAATTAAGGCGATACACCCGTGCGAGCTCGACTATTGGATTTATAGAACTATAAGAATTAACACAAATGCTAAAATTATCAACAATATCTAAGAAAAGTACCCAAAATTACTAATTCAAATGACATCTTTCAAACTGCAGATGTTATGGATAAATTCCTTCACTGAGGCCATGTGTCATTAGGTTATGAACTGTTCATTGTTTTTGTTATGAAATGCTTGTGCTGATTGCTATGTGTGGTGATAATTTTTTCACCTATTTTCTACTACTCCTAGGTAAGGGCCAATTGACTATATTATGGTATTCACGGGGATTATTGGTTGCTTAGTGGAGCCAGAGTCTGTTTGTTAGGCAAATATAGCTTTCTTTAATTAATAGTAAGAACATCCCTTCTTTATCCCTTCTGTTCAATACAAAAATCCAATATTTAATAGCTTATGAAATTTTAGGACCTTTAATTTGACATCCAACTTAATATGGGAAAGAATAAAGTCCGAAAATGAATCAGCACCTTCTTAATTAAAGCATCACCAAATTCTAAAATTGCATATAACGGTATTGTGCAATAAATAGTAGATACATTTATAAGGTTAAATAATAATATGTATTAGGTATAATATACTGAGATTGATCTCAGTATCATAATCTTTAATCCTATCTCAAGAGGCAAGTAGTCTGTTAGGCACTGGTGGCAGTCAATGAAGTTCAAGCTGCTTCAGTTTGACGTCATGCAGCAGTGCGAGTATTCATTCGTTCGTTCGTTCGATGTGTTGTTGTTCTTCTGTTGGCATTTGGTTAATTAAAAACTTTTCAAATATTTTTGCGCTTACGAAATATTCAAATATGCACTTTACAAGTTTAGAAAGCATGCTAATCCTTGCTTTGTGTCCTTTGTGGCACAAGAAGAACAATTTTTGTTAGTTCTACCTACTCCTACCATCACCACTTTCACTGCCATTGCCACAATTCTTCTCTCTCTTTCTCTATCTCACTCTGCTTGTTATTGCAGCAGCAGTAGCTGGAGCAGGAGAATTTGGTTGTCGTTTCGTTTTCCTTGCCATCATCTTGTTGTTCATTCTATAAACTGTTTTTTTTTTATGTTGAGTTTTTGTTAGCACTAAGTATATTGGACTTTTTTCTTTTGGGTTTTTTTTATTTACTTGAGAATTTGCGAATATTGTACTACATGGATGTAGTCAAACTTTTGTTCATTAAAACAGAGCCAAAGCTTTTTCTCTTTACTTGCAATTATACCACATGCCTCCCCCTTACGCATCCCCGCCACACCCCACCACCATCATCATCATTCCCCTAGAATCAGTAGAAGCAATTGCAGTTGTTGCTTACTGGCTGGTTGGTTGGCTTGCAGTTGGCCACAAAACAAGAAGATGAAGTAATGCAGACATTGTTGATGTTGATACTCTCTTCTTATTCTACTCTTTTCTTTCTTTTTATTTCTTAGTCTTGTTGCATGCTTCCAGAAAGGGGGAATGGATGTGGACGGATGCATTGTGGTGGCATAAATCGACTACTATGAGGGTGCAAAGTAAACTTTCTCATTTCAAAAGTGCATTAAAAATTCATTAAGTTTGGAAAATTTTCAAGTTATTGCTGCCTCTGGTGGTTGTTGTTGTTGTGGATGGAACATAGAATATTGTAATAAAAATAAAAACGAATATGAAAACAAACTGTTAATAGACCAATATGCACTTGGTTGCATACAACAAACGTCTAGAAATTTTGCAATGTTTTAACCAGAAACAGAAAAAACCACAAAAAACAAAAAATAATAGAAGAGAAGAAAGAAAAATCTAAATAAATTGAACGAGTGAATTGGGTAAAAAACAACAAAACAAAACAGAAGGATAAATAAAAGCAACTCAACTTGATTCGACTCAACTCAAAGCATATTGAACTCTTTAGGGGGTTGGGAAAAAAATACGAATCTCAAACTTACTCGAACCGGAAGCGCTGGGTAAACTTTCAACCGAACTGGCGGAACAGGCAAAAGCCTGATCGCTCATGCTGCCATGGTCGGTATTATCTTGGGAATTGCTGAAATCCCTTGAAGTCTCTTTTGTGGCAACAAAGTTTCGGCCGTTCTCATTAAATGCGGCAATATCCTTTGGTGAGCTGCGCATATCGCTTGACTGCCCAGTTGAGGCAAGAATACCAGAGCAGAGCAGAACAGAGAGTATTGAGTTTTTCGTTAATAGTGAAAGTTGTTTTGTGTTGTTTTTCGTTGTTGGCAGTTGTTGAAATAAACATAGCATACATTAAGGCATTCATTGTTGTTGTTGTTGTTGTCGTTGTTGATGAGGTTATCCAGAAGAAGCAGCAGCAGGAGCAGCAAACAAGAAAAACAGATAGAAATAATAAAAGTTTTATTAGTTAAAATTATTTAATAAAAGTTAAAATAGTCAAAGAGCACAAAAAGCATTGTTCATATGATATAGTAAAGAGAAAGTTTGTTAAAAAAGAGATAGGAGGAGGAGGAGGAGGATGAGACAAAGATCCTTAAACCTAAAATAATACAGGCTCAATTTATATTTTTCTCATTTCATGTCCTTCTACTTATTTAGGAATAGTAGGATGAAATGATTACACACTCACAGGGGGCAGTCAGTGAAAGTAAACATTTTAGTAATAGAAAAAAAGAAGAGAAAATTCCTTTAAAAAACTTGTTAACCAACTTTAAATTTAGTTGCTCATCATTCTCATCTTCCTGCATTTGTTTGAGCTTTGTTTAACCCGCAAACGCGCCACAATAAAGCAACAACTTTGATGTTTTCCCTCCTTAACACTCTTCGATCCTAACACACAGAATGTCGACTACCGAGATGAGATGAGCCCAGCGAACAAAAAGCCATTAAAGCAAAAAACAACAGATAAACGTATATTGCATAAATAAAAAGTTTGTCTAAACCAAAAGAATTTTTTCAAAGTCAAAATGAACTTTCATTTTTTACTATACGAGTACCATAGTCTGCATGCCTTTGGCTGAACCAACGAGCGAATGCTAACCAACAACCAACCAACCAACCAACCAACTACCCTTTAAACATCACACAACACCATCATCACATTGCAGTTTCTTTCCATCTCCAATCCGCCAAAAACAAGATAAAAGTGCATGAAAACTCATTAAACTGGCATTTGCATTTAGAGTGCATTCAAAAAATGGCAATGGCAATGGCAGTTGGAGTTGCTTGGAGAAAAAGACGACAAACAAATGAAGGTGGACTCAACATCATCATCATTATCATGTATTGCATTTTTATTGTATGCCTTTTCTAGTCAAAGTCCTAATAGTGTTGATAGAATTTTAACAGAAAACAAAACATTAAAATTTGCCAAAAAAACCTGGTAAATTGAAGTTCAGATAATCCAAGGCAGGCCAAGCCAAAGCCAAGTCAACTCAACTCAACTCAACTCAACTCAAATGAAGTAAAGTAAAGTCAAGTCATGTGAAGTCAAATCAAGCGCATAAATGATCACCATATGTTAGTTAGTTAGTTAGTTAGTTAGTTGTTATTGTTGTTCTAGTTGTGCTAAACCCAAAGCTAATTAGATTTTTGTATTTCAGTTTGACCATTTGCCAAAAACCAAAGCATTGCATAGAGGAGAAGGATTTAAGTTGTAAACAAGGCGGCTTAAAATGGCTCAAATCAATAATGACCACCAAAGAGTAAGAGTCAACCTAAAGTTGCATTGGCCAAAAAGATACAATACAACAGACAAATATGGTACATACAGAGGCAGCTAGTGTGTAAGAGTGAGTACCCTAAGTATGAGACATGTGTTTATTTCCAAAATTCTGAAACTGAATGAACTGAATTTGAAACCAAAACAGCAATTGGAAACTTTTTTGATTTCGAAAGAAGATTTGCATTGGATTAGAAATTGCATTTCACATGTATTGCCCATTGCCACTGTTAGTATTCCTATTCTTTCCTCCTTCTCTTAGCTTTGTGTTTCGTTTTTTTCTTTTGTCACATAGTATCTGTCACACTCAGAAGGAGGAGGAGTAGGACAAAGTAAAATAACAAGGGAAAATAGAAGAGATGACTTTAATTAACTTACATGATGCACCGTTGCCTTTTGACTGATGATGTTCACCTTGTGCGGCATACCATTCTTCTTGCCCTTCGCGGCTACCAGACTTGGTGGTAGGCCACGCGTTGCACCAATATCCTCGTAATCGGATGAAGGACTTGGCGATAGTGATGGCGATTCACCAATCCCACCGCTTAATGTACGATAACGTGCCGTACAATTGTTTGTGCCAATCTACAATGAAAGAAACGAAGAATGAGAAAAAGGATTGCACACAAAAAAAAAAAAAAAATACATATAGAATGATAGAATCAGAGTCACTAGAAGTAGAAGTAGTAGTAGTTGATGGGGTTTGGGACTTTGTTAAAAGTGCATGGCAAACTTGTACTAAATTTAACTGACTAGAATCTAACTAACTAAAATGAAATGAAAATGTACTGAACTGAACCGAACCGAACTAAATTGAACCGAAACCGAACTGAACTGAACTCAATAGAACTTTTTCAAAGTCACAAATTCAGGCAAACAACACACAGTGACAAGTGAATTGCATTGCATTGAGTTGAGTTGAGTTCGTTTGCTTCGCTGTTCTACTACTAGTATTTGCAAAAGTTGGGCTTAAGTGCGACTAAGTATTCCAATTCGATGTCGTCGTCGCCAATGACTTTCTTCTTATTTTTACTGGTTGTTGTTGTTGTTAGTTAGTTAGTTAGTCTATGGTAGTATGTATTCGATTTTGTATTTTGCGTTTGTCGCATGTCCTCAGACTATGTTCGGACCATGGCCAAAAAAAAAGAAGAGGAAAGAAAAAAACGAAAAACACATAGATACGCTGGAAAATCAAAACTTTTGTAAAAAGCTTTTACGACAAAAACCATTTTTCTTCTACTTCCCCACATCACTTGCTTTTCTGTTCTACATATATATCTTTTTGCATCTTGTTCTGGTTGGTTTTAGTGCACCATACTAGACGACGATGACGATGATGATGTCGTTGTAGGCGAAATTATTTGCCCAAAGTTTGTTGTCAAAGTGCACTTAATCAATTTGGACGACGACAACGACAACGATGGCAATGACGACACAGACACATATACTTACAATCAATGAAAAGGATTTTCCCCCTATTGTTTGCTGTAACCCAATCTAAATTTCCTTCCTTCCATTCTTCATCATTTCTTGCCTTCCCCTTTTTTTTCTATCTATCTTATACTTACCGAAACTGTACTGAGACGTGAGGTAACACTTTGTAGATCTGAAATTGAGCCAGCATAATCACCGCTTTCACGATCATGTGATCTGAAAATGAAGAAATATAAAAGGATGATTAAAATTTAATATACTCAAGGATACTTTATTAAAGAAATTAACACTACAAAAACCATTTTCAACTGACACTGAGAGCATCATAAGTACTTTTGTAAACTTAAAAAAAATAAACATGAAAATAAATAAAAAAAAACACCATGTGGGGCGTATACTTTATTTTTTCAGCACGTCTTCTTCAATTTCGATTTTTGTATTTCTTTCATTCTCTTCTCTTCTTTTATTAATATGTATTATCATCTTTCACTAACTGTTAGTAATTGTGTGTATTGGTTTTTGTGTGTGCGTGCGTGCATACGTGTGGAAAAAGGTTGAACGATTGATTGACCTCTCCCTCATGCTACTAAAGATTCTCCTTTACACCTTTAGATACTTCTTCTTGTACTATATCTGAGCAATAATGTAACCACCAACAAAAGGTCCTTAAGGCTCTTAAAAAAAACTGTACTACACAATGACAATGACTTCCTATGCGTGCGTGAGTGTGGACGTGGGTGTGCGGTCATTCGTTTGTCCATTCATACGTGCGTGACTGACTGACAGTGATGAACAAAAGCATTTCTTCGTCAAGTGTTCAAGTGTTGACTATTATTGTATTGAGTGAGTGAGTGAGTTTCTTTCCTTTCCATTCTTATTAGTTTGGTTAACATTTTTACTGTTTCTTTCTCGATTTCTTTATCTGTATCTGTCTGTATGTTGTGTTCACCACCTTCTGAGTCTCAGTCATGAATTTTTCGTTATGTATTCTTCTGTTATCTGAATGACGTGTCTCTGTCAGATGCTGCTGCTGCTGTGACCTGGCAAGGCAAAAACCTAACTCAAGAATAAGGTGAGGTATTTCAGTCGGACGGGTCGATTGGTGGGCAGTAGCTTTGAGTGCGTAATAATATGAAATTGATGACTTGCGCTTCAATAGATTTTGTGGTTGTTGTTTCTTCTGTTATTTTTCTTTTCCTTTTATGCGGTTGCTTGGCAACAATAAAGCACTCAAGTGTCTAGCTAAACTATCTCACTCTCATCTACTCCTTTTCCACGAAAGTATAAATCTGGCTATAGAGTCTTATAGATTCTTTGGTGTCTCAGTCTCAACCAATCTTCTCTTCAACCAGTCAGTCAGTCAATCAGTCAGTTAGTCATCCAGCCTTTTCTCTCACTACCAATGACTTAGGTCGATTGTCGTCTGTCCTTTGGTCGGGTCTGTTGGTTTATCATCATTGTGTGTTTCTTTATTGTTGGTCTGTCTGCTGGTGTTGTCTGCTTTCGATTGATAACAACAATAATGAAGTGCATAACTTCTCTCACACTGTCGTTCTGTGTGTGATTTTCATGTCGGAAACAATCCTTTTCTACCTTTCAAGAGCATTTATTCCTCAATTTCTTCAATTTTTCTATCTATTTATTGAGTGTCTTTGTTGCTTGATTCTCTCGTATTCTACACACACACCTTTCGTACAATACTATATAAATTGACATATAAATTTTGGTTTTACTAGAATCATTTGATTGGTTCAAAGATGTAGAAAGGAACTTCCTTAAGGAATGACTTGGCTAAATGTGTTGTGTCCTTTTGTTATGTCCGGTTGGCAGGCAGTTACTATTAGTAAAGTTAAATGTTTGCCTTTTTACGGTTTAATGCACATTAGTGGCACATTTTTATAGTTCACTGAGTAATTTTTGACCTTTTTTGAATCCTTTTCTTCCCAACCCATTCCACTTGCTTATATTTCTGTATTTGTATGTTTCACAAAGGATCCTATTTTGGGTTAAAAAGGAGTTAAATTATGTGTATTGGACGTCGATATTTATTAAACCAATTGTTGCAAATAAAAGAGAGAGAGAGAGAGAGTGTGAGTTTCCTCCAGGGGGCCTGAGATTTTGTCTTTTTGTGTTATTTATAATACTTTATTGCAACAAAGTTAAAATTTAATGTGGTTGCTACTTTAAAAATGTTTATTTTCTATTTACACATATACAAAAAGATTTGATCCTTTTGCCTCATCCCCAGCATAACAAGGAATTTATAGCAATAAATACAAGTTAAGCTTAGCCCCAAAACATCAGTACACTTTTTTTTTGTTAGTCATGGCCAAATTGCAAAACTTCAAGTTCCTTTAGGTTAAACACAATCAGCAAATCCTCATTGCTGCAGATACTTTTCAGCGCCTTTTTACTTGAGCTTTCAATCCCGGCATTTATTATTTATGCGATATACATGAAACCCAACCCAACCGAACCGAACTGAATTGAACCCATATACAAATACCAAATACAAATACAATAACAAATAAACATACATAAGAATGAATGAATATAAAAGTTTGAAAAGGAAAAGTAATAGTAGTAAGAAAAAGAAAGTAATGTAGGATGGAAGGAAGACTTACCTGGCATGCGTTAGTGGTATTATTGTCGGTGGATTTGGCGGCTGTTGCGGCACGATAAGACCACGTCGAGGTGGTCCACGTTGTGGCAGTGAAATATCTCCAGCAGATCTTAATGAAATTACTCCCGTACTCTCACGATTCACAAAACGTACACGTCCACCCTGCAAAAAGAAATGTGGCAAAAAGCATGAATATAAGATAGAAACATGGATTAGAGAGAAGTTTATTTCAAGTGGCAATAGCTTCTATTTCTCTTCGACTCTTCAACTTCTTGGAGTTGTTTCATTGTTGTTATTATTATTAGAATGTTTTTTGTTATAAGGTGGTTGAATGGATGAATCTCTCTTCTTTTTAAAGGGAATTACGGACCCAAAAGCGCAATGCATTGCGGTATGAAAATTATGAAAAATTAACAAAGTTATAAAATTTGATGTGGTTGTTAATGTTTCAATGTTGGGACGGCTATTTTTCCTTCTCGATTCCTCCTTTTACTAAGTGTATATTTTGATGAGAGTTTATGTTTATAGAATTGTTGAAGTTTCTTTTTTTTTTTTGGAATTTTTTACGGGATTTTTTGGGTTTTTGGCAAGCGGAAATTGCAAAGTTTTTCTTTTCGGGGTTTTGGGTTTTTTTGTTTCGAGGTTTTGAGCGCGGAAATTGAATTGTTAAATTTATGAAAAATTTAGTTGAGCTTTAATTGAAAAGTTGGTTCTTTGCTTGGCTTTGCATACATAATTGCCATTAAAATTTTGGTGGCATTACACAAAAAAACAAAGTATGCACTAAGATTACATCACAAAATGTAGCAGAAGGATGAGAGAACACAAAGTCAATTCAAGTCAGTGAACTTAACTCAATTCGCGCATTAAGTCAACAAACTTTATAACAACAATCGACAATGTTTAACCTTTTAGTAATAGCGATTCACAAGAATCAATGAATGAATGAATGAATGAATGAATGAATGAATGGTTGAATGAGTGATGTAATAATATGGTGGTTTGATGATGATGATGAGGATGATGATTCTTAAGCAAAAACAAAAAAGACTAAGAAGAAACCAATTGAAACGTATCGAATCGAATCAATTTGAAGAATCATCATCATCCAATCCAAATGCCATTTTAGTATTTTCAATATTTACGCAAAGCAACCGCAAACTTTTGACTTCTTCGACGTCGTCGTTGTCGTCGTCTTGGTTTACTAGTCTTTGGTTTCTTATTCTTTTATAGCGTAAATTTGACATCAAAGTGAAACATAAATTGAAAGTATTCCGCTGTTAGATTCCTTAAGGATCAACTTAGTAAGTGATTGAGTAAAGGAATCGGAATCGATTGAATGAAACGACTCAAGTTAACTTGAAACTCTAGTCAACTCAACTCAACTCAAGGCAAGTCAAGACGAGACGATTCTCTTTTCTATTCGACTATTCTATTCAATTCAATGTTAAGGTTTAGTTGAAGGAAAAACAAATTTTACCATTTGTGAAACCACTAATGTACTGACAAAAGCGCAACTTATGACAAAATTATGCGCAAAAGGAAGTGCCGCCAACAAAGAAATCGACAAAGAAAGATGTATGGTAAGCAAGTGAAATCAAGGAGAGCTGGCGGCCAGACCCGGAAATCCAAAAGGCAAGTTCGAAGTCAACAAGAATTATGCCCTTTTTGATGTCAATAAAAATAAAGTAAGTTCAATGACGATGAGACTGCGAAAGGCAAAAGCAACAGCAGCAGCAGCAGCAGCATTGGTATTATCAAAGAAGGAGAAAATACAACAAAACGACTAGGAAGAAAAGGAAAACTCAAATTGAAAAGTACCAAAACAAGAAAGAAAAAAAAAAAAAGAAATGGAAAAGAAAAATAGAAAATAAAATCGAAAGAAATCAATGCACAAGTTGAAATATATTCAGCGTATAATTTAATAAAGAAAATACAAAAAAAAAAAACCAAAAAGAAAATAGAAAGAATAATAATAGAAGAAGCAGGAGTAGGAGGAGTATGAGAAACTAGACTTCCCCATCTATCAATTGGTGGTGGTGATGGTGGTGATGGTGACTTGGTGTGAGTCCGTCTATCCCTCAGCAGACCGACAGACTTATAGACAGACAGACAAAGGCAAGGCAAGCCAAAGGCAAAAAATCCATAGAGAAATCAAAGTTGTAGATACTTTTTGGTTTTCACTTGGTTATTGAGTGAAGATGTCTGCTTTCAATTCAACGAGGCGTAACCGATTGGAGGAACAAGTTCTTAAAGAAAGCAAGCAAAAGAATTACTAAGAATCAGAATCGACAGAGTCTGGTAACTACTTTTGAATATGATAGAAATACACAAACGCGAAATACATACTACGCAAGTGGGCGCAATTCAGTAACTCCGCTGATACTACAATAATACAAAATGATAATAATGATGATGATGAATGCGATTGAATGTTGTTGTTGTCTTCAGATAGATTAACTGCAAAGACGACAACTCAAATGCAATGATGATGGCAATGGAAATGGTGATGATGATGGTTGCGTAAAAATTCAAAAATTGATTTCTATTTGCAAAACGCTTCAAGGCATTGTCGACAAAGATGCTCGCCCCTTCAATCGAAAGACACAAGCCACCACCACATAACATCTTACATTGTTCAGTTCATTTTAATACTACTGATAAGTTATTGGCATGGGTTATGTCTTCAATCTGATGCATTTTGATTGCTTCAAGTTTCATGGTATCTCAACTTCAATAAGTGACAATTTAAGTAAAATTTATTGCCTACTTTAAGGCAAAATTTCTTCAATGCTTACCTGTATCGTTGCTGCTGGTCCACCATTAATGCCAGCCATAAGGAAATCATCGGGATCGCTTTCATACGGTGGTTCATCGTACCAGTGTCCTTGATGATGAAGCGCACTCACAGCATAATGTGGTCCACGCAACGCATCATCATACATGTAAGTATCATCGGCAAAGGGTTGTGCTGCTGTAAAGAAGAACGGAATACAAAAAGGGTTAAAGTAAAGTCAAAATTTTATTTAAAAAAAGAAAAAAAAAACTTAATTTTTGTTTTTCACTTTTGTGTTCGTCTCAGAGAACATATGCTGCTGTTGTCGCCGATGCTGATGCTGTCTGCTGTGTGCTGCGTTTTGGTCTGACAGAAGGTTCATGTTCATGGCTCAAGCTCAATGAGATTCGTTGTCGTTGTCTGGCTTTTCGTTGCTGCTGCTTCAAGAGCCGAAAAGTATGCAACAAGAATAACAGTACCAACAACAGCATGAAATGTTATATTATTAAACGCATCGTTGCACAAGCAGCTCAAATAAAATAAAAATTTTCCACTTGCAACAAACGACAACGACGACACTGACTTTGTTCATCTGAGTTTTCATTGTTGTTACAATTGCTTCCTTGCTTCAGTCTGTCTGGCTGGCTTGCTTGCTAGCAACACTAAACTGCAGCTGACGCACAAAATGGCTCCTCCATGCATATGTGTGTGTTCTGGTAAACATATGTGTATGTTTATGCAAGAAATGACGGAAACGGACATAAGATTTCATGCTCACTTGCACATTTTACTCCAAAATGCAGACATTGCATGATTATAATATTTTTCTCTTTTAGCATTTTGAAGAAGAATATTTTTGTTAGATTTTTAATTTTTCTTTTCCCTTTTTTTTCAGTGTTAGTGTTTTGTTTTAAAGCATCACCCTTTACTATTAAACTTACCCATTCTTCCTTCTCCACGACTCATTTGCATTAAGCCTTGCCGTATATCTCTCAGTATCTACAATAAAAGGATGAAAATGGAAAAAAATGATTATTAAAATTAAATAAAATTTCATTGCTTACATTTCTAGACACTTCACAGTCTTACTGTTAAAGGAGAAGGAAAAGCAGAAGAAGGTGAACTCACTTTAGTGTCTACTAAGATATTTTGTCTATTTATGAACTCTAGAACGTACGTTTTTATCTCATTCATTCATTGTTGTTGTTGTCATTGCTCAGTTTAAGGAGTCTTCTTGTAAAATGACTTTGCTTTTGAGATTTTACGTGACTGTTGTCACCAAACAGCGACGACGACAACGACACTCACTCACTCATTCAGTTGTTAGTTTTATTTGTGACTTATTAGTTGTTACTCTTGAAAAAATAAACTTAACTCAACACAACTGAACTGAATGAACTAAACTCAACATCAACATCAACATCAACAACATGAACATCAAAACCTTGCCTCAAACTAAAACTAAGAGAAACACACACAAACAGAACAAAAAATGAAAGGGCGTATGTCGATGCCTGAAGGCTGCAAAATCATAGGAACTAAGCAGCTAGCAAGCAAACGAAGTGAACCGGTCCAGGACAATAAAAAGCGTTAAAATTACAAAATTCCATTTGAAAACTAAAACAGTTTAGTATAAAAGCAGAACTAAGACCAGGAGCAACATACACTCAAGAGCTGCTGCTGCCGCCTGAATCCTGGAGTCACACAGTACAAAATTGCTAAAAATGCGGCATGCAACCTAATGGCTAAATGTGTGCTGAATTCTAATTTGCTATATATGCATACACATACATACGTATCTATGTGTGTGTGTGTGTGATTGTGTGATTGTATATCTGTGAGTGCCTTTGAAGATTTACTGTCGACAGTATTGTCGATTGTTGCTGCAGCAGTTAGTTCTATGTGTATTGTAGTTGGCTTTTTCCACTAAAGCATTTCATTTTCGGTTTTGTTTCTTTCTGTTATTATTCTTATTGTTGTTGTTGCTGTTGGTAGTAGAAAAATCATGCCAGGGACATTGCACGCGCTCAGCACAGCAACAAAGCGTGGCACAAAATTAGCTAAAAGCTTTTATGCGCACATTAAAAATGCATTCAAATTGTATTTTCTGACTATTTTATCCATCTCCTCCTCACTCTCTGCTCTCTTACTCTTTGCTCTCTCTCTATGAATTTCACTTTGTCGTCATTCAGGACAAAAAACATGTACAAAATACATAAGTATTATGCTGGTAGAAATAAAAACCTAAAGGTGAATTAAATATTTATGCATGAAATTGACTTTTCTAAGGGTAAATTGAAATTTATTACAATCAAAGACAAAGACAAAAAAAAAAAACCAACTTAAACAACAACAACAGTAATAATAATAATAATAACAAAAAGTAAAATTTTCACCAGGACAATCACCTTTCGCATAATTAGTGCTAAAGCAAACATACAAACATACAAACAAATAAAACGAATAAAACAAAAACAAATAAACAAACAAACAAATGAAGTAAAATAAGACAAAAGACAAACCGACAGACAGACAGACAGACAGACAGACAGACAGACAGATAGATGAAGAAACTTTTGACTTGGTTAGGCGACATGAAACTTTATTCAACTCATTTATATGAAGCATAAATATTTGATGAAATGATGGCAGCAGGCAGCAGCAGCAGCAACAACTTTATGTTGCACAAAGTGCTGCTGTTGCGCAACAACAATTTAACAATTCATAGCATAAAAATAGGAGCAAGCAAATAGTAAGTGAAAATAAGTAAAACAAAAAAAAGGATATGAGCAGCAGCAACAGCAGCAGATTCTAATGTTCATGCAATGTTGTTGCTGTTGCTGTGGATGTTGATGAAGGATTCATACACACAAATTTAAAGAAACACTTAGGCTAAGACACAAGTGCAATTACAATTAGAAAAACATGTCCTCTCCTATTCATGTACTCGTATGAGAGAAAGCATACATATATTTGAATGTGTAAGCGTATGTGATTGCATTGTGTGTCTGTTTACATGCACAAATTATACTCTTCGCCTAAAAGCACAAACCAACAACAATGCAAAGACAACAAAAATATGCAAAATAAACACAAAAATTTTACTCAAAAATCTTCTTGTCTTCTTGTTGTTATTTGTTATTATTATTCTTATAAAATATTTTCCACTTTTTAGTTCTTTCCTTTTTATATATTTTCTTGGTTTTTCTCTGTGTCTGTCTTGCATCTTTTCCTCTATTATTTTTTGCTTATTTTTATTATTATTTTTTGTACATTTTTTTGCATTTCTTCATGCATAATAAACTTTGTCATTCCAAGGTTTATGCTCGGTCGCTTGCTCATTCTCTACATTCATTCACTTGCTTTCATTTCTCTCTCTCTCTCTTTACTCTTTTCCTTTCTTTCTTTCTATCACTGATTTATCCTTTTTTAGTTGTCTTGTCTTATATAAGAATCCTTGTTGCTGTTGCTGTTGTTTGTGGGTTTGTTTGCATGCTCGTTTGTTTGTTGCTTAAGTTTGTCATTTTTTGGTTAAAAATAATTGCTGTTTTATACATTTTAATAGGTTGCTTCCCCTTCTGTTTCCAAGTATTCTTCGTCTCTTCTTCTTCTATGGTTTTCTGTGTTTTTTTTCTTCTGCTTTTAAGTGCATATTTTTCCATTTACTTTCATTTCAATGGAATTTACTGGCAGTTCAGGTATTTAAATCTACATAAATTTTATGTTTTTGCAAGCAAGCGAAAGTGAAATATTTTGTCCTATTTCATTTATATAAGTACATATTGCCACAGTGTAAGTGTATTTTTGTCAGTGTGTGTGTGTGTGTGTGTGTGTAAATTATTTATTTTATTTTATTTTTCTTGTGGTTAAAACTATAAAATTTTATATATTTATTTTTAAACAATTATTTCAAGAGTAGTTTTGATTTTCTTATTTGATCTGCTTTTGTGTAAACAAAAATACCATCATCATCATCACCAGCAACAACAACAACACCAATAAAAACAATAATAATAATAAAATGAATAAGATATTATATAAATAAAAAATATGTTCTTTTTATGTTTTTAAGAATTCACAGTTGGTTTAAGGCAATAAATACCTTTTGGTTATCAAAGAATTAAAATTTCTTTAATTGCTCAACATGTCGTATGTATATTATCATTTTAAGAACATAAGAAACATATTTTCAAGGAGCAATTAATTGTAAACAGACTAATGATCATTTGTATTGAAAGGTGATTTTATTTTGAGACTTTTGTAGGTCTTCCCCTTGATCAGAAACTAATGGCATTGTATTGTGTAAGAATTCGTATTATTATAGGCACTAATCTGTGAAGTATGTACATATATCATATGCTTTGACGAATGACTTGAATTTGTTTGCATTTGTTAGGTTTAACATTTGTCTATAAAAATCAGTCAGTTGTAGTACCGTCACTATAAATCAAATCGTTGTGATTGCCAAGTGCTGCCAAGGTGCTGATCGCTATGATTGTGTCTCTTGAACGTCCAGAGCGAGAAAAAGAATACGTGGACACCGAAATTTGACTAATAGTGTTTTCACACCAAACAGTTGGTGGCGATTTTGAATCAAGAATTAGTGGTTCTTTGTTTTTTGGTTATGTACACACCACAGGAGGTTGAAAGTACTTTCCGGTGTCTCGAAAGAAACAAAGCTCCAGGTCAAGATAGAATCTGCAATAACGCAATTAAGGCGCTGTCTTAATCCTCTTTTTAGTGTTCATTTTCAACGCCATTCTAAGGTTGCAGCACTTCTCTTCCCAGTGGAAATTGGCCATAGTGCCTATGATTCATAAGCCTGGAAAGCTGTTCAGTCACCTTCCTTCATTCTCGAAGGTGTGGGAAACACTGATTGGATACTCTTTCGCAACATTTGATTGCTAACAAGGGGACCAAGAGGCCGACGGCGTAGCCGAGCTACTTGTACCAGCAACAGCTCGTAGTTCTGAATCTGCTGAGTGTGTGAAAGAAACGAAAGGAACAAGAACAAATGGATTGCACTCGTCACATTCATTTGGTCATTTGGTTGTTTGGTTTAAGTAGAGACAACAACAAGAATTGCACACAAATTCTATTAAAAACATCCTAGGAACTTCATTTCTGTTTTTATCTTGAAAAACACATAACAAATTGAAATTTTCTTACGAAGAAATCTTTAAGTTTTGACTATATCTCTTGACTAAAATCACCATTTGTCAGACAATTGAACTTCTTAAAAACATCATAACTGCCTTTATCAGAAAAAGATTTTAAGAATTTATATATAAAAATAGTTCTTCTATGAAGTTTACTACTTACTTACTTCTTGTCAAAATAAAGTATTTTATATTTAATTTAACCTTTTTTTCTTCGTTATCCTCACTCTAAGTTACTTTTATTTATTCATATTTTTAATACTTTTACTTTACTTACCTCTTCATGTTCACGTTGAAATTTTTCCTTTTTACGCATCGCTTCTTGTACTTTTAACTAAAGAGAAAAGATGAGAAAAGAAAAAAAAAAACAAAATATTATGAAACATTTTTTTTGTAATGATTTTCTTGGAAAAAATTCATCTTAAGTCTAATAAGTCTTTATCGTTGTTATTGTTGTTGTTGTTGCATAAAATTTATGCATAAACAACTTTAATATATGTATGAAGAACGCCCACAAGTATGCAAAATGTTTTGTTATTTCTCTCATTGGACTCATAATAAAACTACTAGTAGCAGCAACATCATCAGCAACACCAGCAGGAGAAGCAACAACATCAATAAGTAAAGGTATTTTTTTATAAGGAGCCACTAAAACAACAACAACAATAATATTAACAACACCTACATTGGTAAGGACAAGAAAACATAAGTCTATAGGAGGATGCTTGTGTTCGCTCTTTTTATAAGAAAATATTTTGATTGTTGTTCTTTTTGCTGTTGCTGCTGCTGCTATTCTGTGTGAAAGTTTTTATTAAAGTGTCACTAGACAATTTAGTTAAAGAGGCAAGGTGGCATCATCAGCATTGCAGCAGATGACAACAGCAACAACAAAAATAATGATAATAAAGTTTATTTAAAATTTTTGCCAAAGTAGAAAGTGCAGCAACAACAGCAATAGGAAAAAGTTGTTCAAACAAAAGCGGCGGCAGCAGCAGCAACATTAAAATTGTTTGGCGACAAAATGCCAACAGCAAAGTGCTTTACAATAACAAAGTTTTTTGCACGCAACGCAATATACTTTTAAGCAGGCAACAACAAAATTCACCAAAACACACACACAAACACAAATATCTCTATATAGTATAGACAGACAGATAAATGGAGATATAGACACATAGACAGGCATAACTGCGTGCCAAAGTATGAAGAAATAAGAGAAAAAAAAAGGAAAACAAAATGTAGGTACAATATAATATTTTTGTTGTGTTTTAATGGGTTTTCTTCTACTGTAGAAATTTAGTTGCAGCATTTATGCTGAGCGTGTGGCAAGGTGTATAATTGTTGTTGTTGTTGTTGTATTGCATGCATAATATATGCTTATGTATATGTTAAAATACAATATACAATATATCAACAACAATAATAACAAGATGAAACATTGCACCTGGCATTGTTGCATGAACTGCACTCCACCTGCTTTCTCTCACCGTTCTCTACTTTCTTTCTATCGTTTCTTTAATTCTTTTTTTTTTTTGCCTTATAATACTACTTGTTACTGTTGTTATTCTTGTTGTTGTTGCTGCTGTCATTAATAATGAATGTCGACGGCAATGAACTTTTAAATGTTGCATGCATGGGACTTGTTGTTATTTCTCGTTACTTGTTGTTGCTTGTTTTTCCATCATCATTATGATCATTCCTTTACTTGTATTTACTGTTGTTGATTGTTGTACTATTTCGAACAAAGTTCAATAGTTGTTGCTAGTATTTTCAATATGTATGAATGTAAATGAATGAATGAATGCGTGTGACTGGGTTTAGTTTAATAACATTTCATCCCTCCAATCTTTCTTTCTTTCACTCTGTTCTTTTTTTGTTATTGCATTTTTCTCATTTTCTTTTTGTAGAATAAATATATGAATAAATGTCATTATGCGGTTCTTAGTTGAAGTAAACAGGAATACAAAAAAAAAAGAAACAGGAAAAATGAAACAAGAAAACTTGTTTAAAAATTCCATTTAAATGCATCAAAGGAAAAAGCAAGGAATTTTCTTGCATTTCAGTTTATGTTATAACATTATTTTTGTTGTTGTTATTCCTTTATGTTGCTGTTGTTGTTGTTGTTATAGTGTCATATTGCTATTATAAATATTTATGCAACATGCTCGTACTGATACTCATACTCCTTCTTATCATATAATGTTTGCATGTCTGCTTGTTTGTCTGACTTATATTTTGTTGTGCATTACGTATACGCCACATGTAAGTGACTCAGTGAGTGAATGAATGAGTGTGGATACATAACAAGACAACATTCTTCTTCAATTTTTCCTTAACAAATTGCAATTTACGTTGCTTGAACTGGCATAAAAATTATTATAATGTTGCATACTTAGAGAGACGCCTCTCTATACAGATTACATTATGACAATACTTACCCTATGGATTGTCTCTTCGAAGCTTGGCTGTTGATTACTAGCACCATTTAAGGTTTGAAAATGCCGAAGTCTTTCATTGGCCGCCTATGAAAAAAATTAGAAAAATTATTTAAATAAAAATAATCAAAATTCAAATGAAATTTAAATCAATTTTTTCTTTTTCATAAGAAATTTATTCTTTCTTTCTTATAAAGTAACCATGTTTTCACTCTCCTAATACGACGTGCCTTATCAGCTTGGCTAACTCCATTTCTTTTGCATTTATTATTATCCTGACTATATTGTAATATGAAACGAACGAAAAGCAAGGAAACCATTTGTCTTGGTTCTTGGTTCTTATTTCGCAATTTTATAACATTTCACACCTTTCATTCAACCTTGTTTTAATTTTTAATTAATAACCTTTTCAAGTAGGAGCAGCAGCATCATCATCATCATCAGCAGCAGCAGTATCAGCTGGTGGATGGTGGCTGGTGAGTTAAGAAAGTAAATTCAACCCGTGATGATGCACGTTGAATGTATATTTTATAGCCATCATCAAAGCCTTTGGCCTCTAATGCGTTTGTTGTCTTATCATAAATAACAAATCAGAAGGTAATGAAACCCAAAGTTGGATAGAAACACAGAATACAGAACAGAACGAAACAGAAGAGAATACAAAAAAATAAAATATACAACCAGGTGAGACCTTTTTAATTATATTTTGAAAAATTCATCAACGTTGTTGCTACTACTACCGGAGGAAAAAAAGGGGGACACCAGTAAACCCAATTGAAGGGGGATAACGCACAAAAGAAAAAAAATAATGTAAGTATAATAATAAAATGAAGAGAGAAAAAAGGATGCCACTACTTAGACGCATATCCTTAGTCATTTCCTGCGCTTATCTTTTACTTGCTTCTGCTGTTGTTGTTCTGCACGCGTATTTTCCTGCTGCCTTTCAGCGCCCTACAATTTACTGATTTTTCTTTATTTTTTCCTTTTGTTTTCCATGTTTACTTGCCCAAACCATGCCACCTTTTTACAGCTTTCTCTTATTCATGCCCCTTTCACATTTTGCCCTCATTCATTTTATTATTTATTTTTATATATTTTTTTTGCCTTTCTTTTGCTTGTTTTTATGTCTAAAATTTATGCATGTCTTTGCTTATTTATGAGTCGCGTCTGTCCTTTCTTCACCTTCAGCATCTTAGGGGGCAAAACTCTTCGTTTCCATCTCTTCTTCTTCGGCTGTTTACTGGTTATGTTTGTTTACAGTTATCTCGGCCGCAGTTTCATTGCCAAAACAATCTTCCTACTTTACAACATGGCAAATGTCTTGAGTTGTCTTGCCTTGCTTTGCGTTTTCTTCTCTTCCTATGTCCTTGGTTGTCGTGTCTTAAGTAATGTCAGTTAAGTTGTGTTACCCTTCATCCCAAGGTCCAATGCTTACTTATGTTAGTAGGCGGAAGAGTTCAAGTGACTTCTAAAGAAGGAATAGAAGCAGAAAAAAAATACTCCCTAAAGGTTACTCTCTCTCTCTCTCTCTCTCTTTTTCATTCTACACTTACATATGTAGTATGTACTTTCTTTTTTTCGACTATCTGTCAGTATGTCTGTTTTACTCTCTAATCAAAGGCGTATAGTGTGTTGTCCTGAATGAATCCTTTGTGTGTGCGCTTGTTTATCACAAGCAAACAGACAGACAGACATACACAGTTTCTGGTGAAGAGGAGACTTAAAGAGGTGAGTGAGGCGGACCGCGCGCTTTTAACCTTTGCCAAATATGCTAAGGGGCATTGTGTGGAATGACTGGAGAACGAGTCAAACGGCAACGGGTTCTGGCATAAAAATTTACATGTCCCCAGGGTTAAGATTAAGTACAGTAGAGAGAATGAAGCATAGTGGAGCGAAGCATTCTCACTGGCGCACTAAAACCATAAAAATAAGAAAAGAAGAAACGTAATTTCTACTTTGCGAAAAAATTCCAAGAATTGTTATAGTTGATTTGGAAGATGCTGGAAAATTCTGTCAGGCAAAGACAGCTTAGAACAAAACTGAACAAAACAGAACAGAACAAGACGAAGACAAAGATGAAGTTGGCCATGAACAATTTGTATGCGGCCATAAAAGGATATGTTCATGAGAGCGGTTTGATTGGTATGTGTCTGTCTGTCTGTCCGAGCGTCTGTGAGTGTGTGTGTGTGGGAACAAAATAAAGAACAGAAAACGAAAAACCCAAAAGACACAAAAATATTTTAGAAAAGCATAAAAGAAAGAAGTTGGCAAATTATTCTTTTTCACTTTTGTGAAAGCTATAAAAGCCATAAGGCAAAACAAAACACACAATTGGGTGAGCAGCAATTTGTTTATGGATGAGGACTCGTAATATCATTTGGTTTCAAGATCTTTAAAAGGTTTCTATACTTTCTATAAGAATGTTTCTTCAGTAAGGAAGTTCTTCATTCCAATATGAGTTCACTCCAGTTCTCCAAGAAATAAACTTCCTCAACGATAACCGATACAAACATAGACTTCAATCCCACACAAAACCTCTCGCAGAATCACGACCAGGATGGCGATTCAAAGGCTCCTAATCATATCTATGTAATTAAAACAAAGTCCGGTTTATGATTAACCGAAATATCCTAGTCAGGTGCCCAAAAAAAAAAAAAATAAATCAAAACTGTGTAGTGCCACTCAAACTGTGCTCACAGCTGAGACACAAACTGTAACAGAATAAAGGGATGCTTAGAAAGGAAACATATCTGATATCTGGCATTTGTCGTCGTTCGATGCAGCCCATGCGAGGCCTTAGCTTAGCTTAGGATCCCCTTTGTTAGGAAGGATATTGCACTACTTAGTATAAATGTTTAAATAAATCTTACTCTCACTTGTGCTGCTGCCTGTTGATTCCGATCTCGACGATTCACGGTCTTTAAACCTTTTAGAAGACGTGCCAATGTCGTACGTTTTTTGGTTTCTCGTTCTAATGAAAATTAGACAAAAAAAAAAAGAAAACCCATAAAATAGAATAATAAAATTGCTTATGGCAGCAAAGTGAAAGAACTTTAAAACAAAATACTCGCAAATATGATTTACCTGCACTCGGTGGAAATTCATAGAAATATGCTGATCGTGGACTTAAACAACTGAAAAGATAAGAAACAAAACACATTTATTCATTTATAGTTTTCCACATTTTCAGAATTATTTTTGTCATTGTGAGACAACTTACTTTTGTTGTACAAAACTTAAATGTGCGGCATTTGGCGGGAGTGTCTGATGATGGGCTTGCAATTGTTGTTGTTGCGATGGCATTGGTTGTCCTGGCACTGTGGGTTGTTGTTGTTGCTGGTGTTGCTGTTGTTGTTGCTGTTGTATGCTTTGCTGCTGTTGCAGTGTCTGTTGTTGCAGCAATTGTTGTTGTTGTGTGAGTGTGCCACGTGCAACACGCGGCGCAAAGACACCATAACCAAAACCATAAATTTCATCTTCTTCCTTGTCTGAGAGACAACTTGAAGGCTGCAGAGGAGGAGCAGAAGAATAAGGATGAGAGACACATTAAGAAATAATAAATGGGTGAATAAAATTGTTATTTTGTTTAGCTAAGAGAGGAATGAATCCAAATAATGAATCAGAGAGGATTTGGAAGAAATTCTTAAATTAAAAATGAAAACACATGCAACATGCAAACAGATAAAGAGGAAATATCCATTAAATTAAAACCTAAGTCCAGTCAAGTACTGCACTTCTTTAGAATTTTAAAGGTTTTCTTTTTTTAGTTTTGATAAAATATACTCAAGGGTTAAATTGTAGGTTGCCAATATTTGGTATCTTTTAAAGTTCCGAGTTAATTTGGGTCTTGTATTTTGGATGAGGGAACTAGGAATATGGTCTCACTACATTATCAACACCATCACCAATAAATAAATAAGATATTTTTGTGTGTATAAATAGTAATTTATATTATATATGAGAGGCCTTTTTTGGCAAACTTTTGTGTTAGTTTATGGTAGTAGAATGTTGTTTTGTTATCAATTTGTTGTGTATATCATAAAAAAAAATTTGAAATTTATATATTTTTCTGGGATTTTTCTTTGTTGTTGTATTCTTATCAGTTTTGTTTTGGTTTTGGTTTTTTTAACAAAATGTTGGTTAGGATACATACCGAGTATTTTCCTGGCACATAAATTGGCTGACTATGACTATTAGGCAAACCGGCGCCGTGACTTGAATGACCGCGATGTCCATGATGACGTTGCGCGGCAATGATGCCACTGACGCCGCTGCCACTGCCACCGCTGCTGCCGCTGCCGCCGGCGGGATTCAGTGGACTACGCTCAGACCAAGCCGCTTGTCTAGCGATTTCTAAAGCACTTAAAATATCTCCGAAGGGAGCCATTAACAACTCACAATAAACGGATGCTAGACCCTCTAAATGACCACGTTGTCCATCCTGCAAAGAGTATGCAATGCAATAAAGATATTGTTTTTTGGTTCTATGTTTCTTTCTTTCTTTAGTATTTCTTCTTTATCTCATCTTCTTCTTTTTTTTTCTCTTTTTCTACAATTTTGCATGATTTACATTTACATTTTTAGGTAGTATGAAGAAGAAGGAGGTGAGGTGTTTGTTTGGTTATGAGTTTTATGGTAATGTGAGTGAGCATAGAAGGAAGAAGGGTTTAACAGGCTACAAGAATACAATGGAGGAGCATGGTTAGCATGAGAAAGAGATGCATGTGGTTAGTTATCAAGGTGATGGTGATGATGGTGAAGTGATTATTGAAGGGGGTGATGAGATAATGTTCAAAGTGGTGATTACAAAGATAATGATTATTTGATTATATGCAATGATGATGATTATAATGATAATGGTGGTGGTGGTGGTGATAATGATTGTGATGGTGGTTTGAAGGGTAAGACAGGTTCAACTGATAAGCGATAGTGTGTGTTTTGGTTGTTAATGGTTTTTATGTGGTCGGTTTGCAAATATTTACTTTACTAAAGGGGTTTGTTTGATTGATGAACTCTTGTATACTTGGTAGTAACTAAATGAGTTTCTCGATTGATAAATATATTGAAATTTGTTTGATTGATTATGAATTTACTTTTGTTGGGATAAGTGAGAATGGTTAATGGAGGAACAAAAAAAAAACAAGGATAAGGTGCTATTTTATACTACTTTTGATTGTTTGTTAGTATTATTAATTTATTTATTTCATTCAAAACTTTAAACATGACGTATGAGTGTTGTTATTGTTGTTGGCACACAAAAGTAGGCTACACAATTTTTTGTAGAACTTATTATCCTTTCCAAAAGACAACGCCACCCAACAACGAAAGGGGAAAACTAATGTTTATAGAGGTGGCGGCGACCAAGTAAATGTTAGTAGGCAGCAAGCATAAATTATGTGAAAGTGTTGGGTGTTGGTGGCGCCTGAAAGTATGTGACGCTTAGCAGCTGTAAAAGCTTCATCATGATGGTTGTAGACAAATATTCAACGCTTGTGGCATAAAAAGAAAACACAAACACACATAAAATAGTTGTAAATTCTCTTGCCACCAAAAGGCGGTAATAAAAGTGTTAACAAAATTTACACGCACACAAATAACACATATACACATGCAAAACAATTCACACTCTTACATAATAAAAAGGATAACAGAGGAAGTAAAAGTAAACTAAACATAATCCCAGTTGATTATAAATAAAATAAAACAAAAAACAAAAATTGTAAAAAATAAAAATGTTGGAAAGATGAAAAATACTTTTTAAACTTTTCCAATGTCGATTTTTTTTTTTTTTATATATTTATTGGAGTCTAAAAACACCCACATAAAGATCACAAACACCTCATGCTTAAATGGCTAATATATTGTTTGTGTGTGTTAAAAATTGGTAATGCCCTATCAAAATTTCATATATTTCTTTTGGTTTCTTTTTATCAAAAGTCTACCTTGCGGCGGGCGTTACTTTGCATGGCAATGTTACTAAGTATGAAACATACTCAGGATGAGGAGATGTGTGTTTGCTTAGCACGCCTGCTGTGTGGCATCAATCAAATATGACATGCGTTACACAAAATATGGTAGGCCTTCTTCTCTTAACTGCCAAAAAAAAAAACATGTGTTCACACGATCTGTTGATGATGACAACAGCCACGCCATGCCATGCCTTGCTGACACGCCTGGAAGACCACAACAACGACCCATTGAGGAGACGTGAGTAAATGGCGCTAATACATATTTTTATTATTTTTCATATTTTCTTTTTCAGGAGAAGTGCTCATCATCATCATCCCCATCACCATCACCATCACCATCATTGTTTTATTATCCTTCTTGCTGTTGTCGAGCTCCCTTATTTTTATTTTTTTATTTTTGTTTGAACAATAAACGTTTAGAGCGGCGCCGGCATTTGGCCAATTTTTATGACAACATTTTGATGTTTCAGTGCAAAAAATCGAATCGAAAATTGTCTGCGGAAATTGCTAACCCCCCCTTCTTACTTCATTCATTCATTCAGCTACTCATTCATTCCATTACTCAATCGTTTGCTAAGTGAGTTTTAGCTCACATTTTGCCTTTGGCTTTTGCAATTTGTGGTAATTTGTAGCTTTACTTGTATCTAAGTGAATGTGAATTTGGATGTGAATGTGATGTGAAGAGAAGAATTTTATTTTAAGAAGCTTTGTATAGGATGTGGAAAAGCTTAATTTGCGTTTAAATTTGATTTTGAATAATTTAAATTTTCATCAATTTCACATTTGTAAGAACTTTCAAATGACTCATCACTTGACTTCTTCTATCATCATCTCTTTTAAGACGGAAATAAAATAAATAAGCCATTAATAATGTATGACTTATGTCATACAATAATACATATCAAGAGATACACATTAAAGTATCTATGTGTATATTTGTTTGGAATTTCTAATGTTTCTTTCTGGAACATTCATATACTATAATAATTTTGCGTGCAAAAACTTTTAATATCAAAAACTAATGACATAAAAAGTCAAGTCAAGAAGTACTAGTAACGAATGAAACATAAGATATGGTAGAGAGAGTGTATGGTATGGTATAGGAGATAAAAGTCATCGTCGTCGTAATCATCATCATCATCATCATATCTTAACACATCAACAAATTTAACGAGTCATTTGCAATTTGCTCTAAGAGCGCACTCAAAGTATAAATGCGTTATGACAGATACAAGCCAAATTACATAGATACTCATAGATAGATGAACGAACAAATTCTGAAAGACATAGAATAAAGAAGAAGTAATTCAAGGAAGCAACTTCACTCACTAGCTCTAAATTGACAAAGATACTGAGTGAAGGAGTGAGTGAGTGGGTGACTGAGTGAGTGAGTATCTGAGTATGTAGTCTGAGAAAACTTTCAATATATCCGTCAACAAATTCATAAACCAACAGCATAAATGTCGCAATAAAATAATTTATTGAAGTTCACAACGAATGAACGAACCAACGAACGAACGACAGCGACAAATGTAATAAACATAAACAGACACACAGAGTCAAACACACACACATATGAACAAAGTTGTTATGTCTCCTTCATGTTCTTATGTCAAGCCAATAATGCACGCGAAGCGCAATAAACGACGGCGAACAGAACAAATCAAGCGCCAACAAAATCGCAAGACATAAAAAAATCGCATGATAGAAAAAAAAAAAATAACTGGGAAAATAAATAAAGAAATTTTTCTATCAGCTGCAAACCACAGGCACGACAAGTGAATGCTAGTGAAGACACTATGAGATGCTAGTGAAGAAATCGAAATAGTTGCCAAGAAGATAAACTCACACAAACATACACATAACAACAACAACTCGTAAGATACTCACATACACAAGTGTATGTTTTAGTAGCAGATTTTCACTATTTTCATAGCCATTATTTTAGCTATAGTTTTCGTTGCTATTGGCAACTCTTGACATACATTGCTCGCTGAGTGAAGCGTCGTCAACAACGAGTAGTAGGAAAGCTTCTTAGGAGCCAAAACAAGCGCTAAAAATGGGCGTTTAAAACGGAAGTGTTGACGATCTACAAATGCAAAGGCGTGGCAGGCAGGGCATGTGGATTGAAATATGAGCCATGAGTCTTCTCTACTTCGTCCACTGCATAAATATATTTAGTTGAACAAATACAAATACAACAAAAAAACACGCGAACACACACACACTTGCATCATGATTTATATGAAAACGTACAATGTACGCTCAAGTGATGTATGAGTTTAACGCCCCCATAGAGAAAGAAGTAGGTATATATGAAAAAATGAAAAACTAAACTAGTAAAAAAGACAGAAAAAGAATGCAAGACAAAACGGTAACAAAAAGTTGCAAAGTCGCCTTAGCACTATCACTACTACGTACTACAGTTGTCGACAATATATTGTTGCTATTGTGTATATGACTGAATGGATCGCTATGTGTGTATCTGTGTATCTGGTAAATATAAAGAAAAATACGTTGTTGTGTCCTTTCGATATATTCCTCTATGTATATTGACATGAAGAGCACCTAAAACTAGGAAGCAAGCAAGCAACCGTCCAAACTGACTGTCCAACTGTGTGGATGAGCGCATTTTAGTTTTTCGCTTATGGGATTTGGCTATGACAGCACGCTACTTTAAGCTTTCTGAGCTCCTTTTTCATGTTTTTTTTCTTTAGAAGACTAAAAGTTTTGCTCATCACAAGATTATTGGCTGCACACACACATCCCTGTGTCTCTATGTAATACAAAATCTCTAAATTCATATGTTACAATACTTTGTAGCTATCTATACATGTCTTTACATATTTGTGTCTTACTGTTTGTCTATCTGTCCATTTGTTTAGTTGTTTGTTTATTTGTCTACTTGCACTTTATTTGCTGTTGTAATCAGCTTTTTGGTTTTTTCAGGATTTTATTCTTAGAATATTAGAAAGAAAGAATATTGTGTTGCTTCGTTAATAACTTTCGACAGCCAACACACATTGAGAAGAAATAATATTGTATTATAGTAGAAACATCTTAACATCTGTTTATTGGTATTGCTGTTGTTGTTGTTGCTAGTGATGGCGTTAAGAAAATATTGTTGCTTTCACTACTAAGTAACAGCAGCCGACACTTCAAGTGAATGCCACACTCTCCTCCTCCACTCTATATTCGAATTCATTGCTTTAATATGTCCGTTGTCATGACATGAAACACTAAACAGAAGTAAGTAGTAGTAAGAAGCTAAGCCAAAAGAACTTAACTTCGACAGCCTCATTAAGTTCACGCAAATGATTCTGTCTACCCATTCTATCCCTCTCTGTTCAATTACTGGCTATAATTCCCCGTCATTCTTGTCGTTTTGTCTTCTTGTGGTGTATTATGATGGCAATTTGTTGAATTTTTCGAAAACTTTAGCAATATTTTTGCTAATTGCCATTCAGGCTGAATGAAACAACGTCGAACGTCGAACATCTTCTTCCTTGGAGCATTTAATGAGCAAACACAGATACGCTCCGTTGAGCCATCATCATCAATGATGATGATGATGATAATGATGGTCAGCAAGCGCACAGTGTGGTCGGTGGTCATTCGATCCATCCCAATGTATTTGTCTATGGGTGCGTCATCATCTACCGCCTTCATGTGATATGGATTTTGTTGTAATTGGACAAGCTTTTTTGGGCTTTATTTATTTTGCGTAGGCTAAGCACACACACACGCTAACTACTACAATAAACCCTGGTAAACCATATGCAAACACCAATTAGAATGACCACAAGTTAAACAAAAACTCACAATCGAAGCGAAGCGAACCCAACCGATCCAAAGCAAACCAAACTGAAATCCCATTGAAGTGTACAAAGAAGCAACCAAAACCAACAGACAGTCAGTCAGTCCGGCCAATCAATTATCGAAAAAGTCACTGCTTTAGCTGGTTAAAGATTCTTATCCACTACTCAGATACTTTGATTCTTTCGTTTTTCAATTATTCAGTCAATGCAGTCTCAGTGAGTGAGTGAGTGAGTCAGTCAATGAGCATCAAAGTCATTTCGCGTGATTGGTTTTTTTACTCTTATATATTTCTTATTTAGGCTTTTGATTCTTTCTTATCATTTAATTTATTGATTTACTTGATAGATAGAGATGATCATTATTATCAACATTATTATTTGTCATAAGAAAAAAAATTCAAAAGTGAACAAGCAAGCGAGCGATTGAATGGAAGAACAAAATTCTTTACATCCGTTTCCGTTGAGTTGCCACTTTGTCGCGTCAATTCAAATGCCAAATGACAAGAACAAAAAGAAACGGAAAAGTGTGAAGAATGGGTGGCATAAGCTTTTTCAGACAGGAACTTTGACATTGGCAGCTGGCAGCTGACGTCTGATGTCACGCAACTGACTGCACTTAAGGGTTAATTTCATAAATTCGAGATCAAAGTAAGAAGTTTCTTTTTATTTTTTATTTTTCCTCCAGTTTCTGACTTTCTGCAGTTGACAATTTCTGAATCACTGATTTGTTAATAATCCTTTTATATATTTTGTATACACACACACACAGTGTTGTCAGCCACTAAAAACAAGGATTTATAGATAGATAAATATTTAGACAATGGCAACTCGTTAGTAGTGAAAGCATTCTTTGTTGTTGTAATGTGTGATGGTGTAATGGTTTTTATGGTCATCATTGTATGATTGCGTGTTCACTTAAGGTTTTTTTGAAGCTCAATTATTGGAGAAACCATAATTATAGTAGTGTGTACTCTTTATATAGTATAAATAATTAAAGGTTTTTAATAAAATGGTGGCAAAGGAAGTCAGTCACCTTCTCGCCTAAAATTATACTATGTTTTCGTGCGCTGCACCTTTTAAAATGGTGTTTGATGATTTTTAAATGTAATTAAATAACGTACACAATATACATTTACATATTCATGTATTCACACAATAAAAGAAGGTGTAAATGGTTATATTGAAGAAAGTCGTATAGAGTAGCATAGAGAGTTTTGTGGATGTGTCATGCGTATGTCAACATCTGTTGTTAAAACTTGAAAATATTGTATTTTCTAATTAAATACTCATGTTTAACAATATGACGCCTAACACTTTTGCCGGAAATGCTTTTTAATAACACATTAGGATATGGAGAAGGAAGAAGAATTGCTAGAGAGATTATACTTTTATTTTCATCAATTTTTGTTTCTTTCTTTTACTATTTTCATTTAAAATTCGATTTAATGTCTTGCTTATACACATGTATGTCTGACTGACTGATTGCTTTACTCCTCTCCCCACTTACAGAGGTTCTATCTTATTCTTAATGCCTGCCAGCGTTCATTTTAACTCATTTTGTAGATTTCTTCTTATTCTTATTTTGCTTTTTCATTTAATATTCCATTCGTTTTACTCTTTCCATCAGGTTTCATAGTTCGTTCGTTCGTTCGTTCGTTTGTTTGTTGTTTGCTTTTTTGAAATTTTCAAGTTTAATTTGGCAGAAATGAGTTTTAGTTTGCACTCGTAATGAAAACATATTGCGCAACAAATTTTAACTTGTAACAAATTACATTTGTATGAATCTCTTTCTCTCTGTCTGTGTCTGTGTCAGTGTCAGAGTGTGTACATGTGTTGATGTGCCAAGTCATCACATCAGCTACATGCTATAGTACTCGTATTATATGTAAGTATATTCTGCTATATCATTATTTGCTTGCTTGCCTTTCCCTTAAATAAAGAAAGAAAGAAAGGCAAGTGAAGATGATGATGTTGTTGTTGTTGTTGGCAATTCATCTCTTTTTCGTCTGCTGCGTAATAATTTAAGTTCGTTTAAAAGTTCGCGAAATTTATTTTCATTTTGTAGTATCTGTGTATCTTTTATCCATACATACTACTTCAATTTATGTATGTACGTATGATTATGTGTGCTTATTATTTCAGGATAATAAAATTTTGATTTTTTTTCTTTTTCTTAAAAACCATCATCATCATTTAAGTATTCAAAACACGTTATCGTTTTGTTAAAAATGGAGAAAGGAAAATGGTGGAAAGCAATGAAAAAAAGTTATAAGAAAAAAGGGGTTACAAAGCTTCATTTTGCATAAAATTACGCATAAAGAGACTCACTTAACAAATGCACGGGGGGTGATGGCTACAATTTGCAAATGACAATTGCATGTCATGATAAGCTTTTCAAGCATTTCAAAATATAAGAAGGACTTAGACACACTCAAATACAATACTTCTGGGGCAAAAATTTACCATGCATGCCACGCATATGTGCAAACTAAAACTTTTCTATTATTATTAACATTTTATTCCTCATTCATTTTCATACAACATTCAGCAAGCGTCCTTCTGTTGATAGTGTTGTTCTGCTGCTGTTTCTCCATCATCATCATCATCATCGTTTTCCATTAAAGAATTTCAATTTGAAGACGCATTTTGCATACGCATTTTCATTTGCTTTTTCCTTTGTTCCATTGCATTTTATTCTGGTCGTTCGTTGCACATCCTTTGTTATTAGTTGGTCTTGCTGCTGGTTCTGTGTGCTGTTTGCTGTTACTGGTGCCACTTTGTTGCTTGCTCGCTCTTTGTCGCAGCATAATGAAGTAAGCAATAATTAGCATAATGTTTCATATTTAATGTAATTTCATTTGGAAAAGTCAACGAACAACGAACGAACGAACGAATGAATGAATGAACCAAACCAAATGATAAAACTGAAACAGAGCAGCATAGAAATAAAATAAAGTTTCCATTCAGTCATTGTTGTCCTTGTGTTCCGTGTGCTTTCTATAATTGTCCTCTGCTGTCTGCTTTCAGTATGGTATCTTACTGGTGTCCCATGCTCCAGACTGCCATCTCCAATACTTTAAGAGTTCATAAATTTCATGTTGCTACATTAACGTTGCTAAATAAATAAATGTGCGAATGTATATTTGTATAATTGTGTGTGTCTGCCTGTGTGTGTGTGCGTTGGCAAAATGAACGCAAAGTGCAAGTGTAAATTTTCCAAACGAATGCCCTGCGGGTGTCTTTGGCAATTCATGGTATTCACTCACTCACCCACACACACAGTCTTTTGGAATTTTTGTTTTTTCTGTTACTGTGTTGTTGTCTTTGCGTAATTATGTAAAATTCTACTGACAATGACTTCGCTTGCTTACTTTACTTTCCATTCTCTTCCCTTGTCACTTCTATCTCTCTCCTTCATTCATCATCCTACTTCTTCTTGATCTTTATGTTGTATTGTGCGGGCGTACGCGTGTCCTTCATGTCCTCTATACTATGGCAATTGTTAGTTCGTTCGCTCTTTTTGTTTCATTTTATTTTATATTATGGGAGTTTTCTATGGGTTTGGTTTTGTTAACTAATTTAATTACTTTTGTCTTTTTTATTCATCGTAAATTATGCTTGCAATTCTCATCTTCCCCCCACACACTCTCTCCATCTCTCTCTTTGCTTGGTTTACATTTCTCTATCTCTGTTTCTGTGAGTTTTTTTTTGGAAATGCCTTTAGCATTTTGGTTTGTTCTGCTAAAACAAAATATACTATATTTGGTAATTTTAATGTGCAAAAATTATTGTTTTTTCGCTTTTGGAATTTACATTTTTCATGTACAGAACATGTATTTCTCTCTCTCTATCCTAATTTGAAGCTTATTAAAGTAAATTTGGTTAAAACGTTTAATGTTTGTTTTTCCATTTCCATTTCAATTCAATTTGAATGTGTGCAGCCTAATTTGACAGAAAAAGGTAATTACTCACACCGTCCGATTGACAGACAGACAGACAGCTTCATTTGGGTAGTTTTTTTTTTTTTGTTTATTATTTTTATTATTTTCCCACATTTTTTATTGCCTTTTTTGGTTTTTACTATTTTGCGATTTGCCCGAAAATGTTTTTCCAACCAATCATCGTTGATGGGTCGACAGACAGCTAGAGAAAAATGATATATTTGCTCATCTTCTTTCATTTTTACGAATTATCCATTTGACATTTGACGCACACACTCCTCCTCCACAAAGAAATCCACACGCATTCACACAGTCGTCGTCGATGTAACGAGTCATTGGGGGGTTTTTTTGTTCAACAATACAACAACAAATGAAAAGAAGATGATACAATACTCTACCATATAGAAAAACTTGGCAACATTCTGCCACAAAATAGTCAGTCAGCAGTCAGTGAAACACTGTCCTTGTTGTTGTTGCCTTCATGTACTCGTTTTCATTTAAGTTTCCCTTGTCCTTGTCCCCATCATATCATCATCATCAGCGTCATCGTTATTCTTTTCTGTTATTTTTTTTGCCTCCTTGTAGTTGGGCAATTCGTTGACACCTCTACACATGTTTATGTCTATTTTCACAGCTCAGCTGGGGGCTTGACCCTGTCCCAACTCCTTGGCATTGTCTGTCATTTAGTCCTTAGTCCGGAGACAGACAGATTGCGTTTCATTTTGTGTCTGCTGTTACTACTTGCCTTCAATATACCGTTAATGCCTTTGCTGCCTTTTCTCTTTTTTTTTAAGTGCCACAGCAAATTTTCCAAATTACATTTCGACAGTTTCTCTTCGTCTTCTTATTCTTCTGGACTTTTTCATTTCACTAGTATTGCTGTTGTTGTAGCTGTAGATGTTGTTTTCTTCATATGTGTTGCGCTTCGTCGAACTTTTCATTTTCATTTCGTTTCATTTTCGTTTCATTTCATTTGGTTTGGCTTGGGTTTCATCGTTCGTTGACGGCGGCACAGATGGAACTTTCACATTTGATATGTTGAAATGTCGATTTGGACACTCTGTTCCCATGCTCTCAAACTAACTAAAGGGTGGTGTGGGTGTGACTATCAGTGTGTCCAACACATGTGTGTATATGCGTGTGTGTGTGTGAGTGCATGAATGAGCAACCGGAAATTGCTAAAATGAACAAATGTCCCTCTAGTTTGAAATTGCCGAATGAATCAGCCAGGATGCCAGAGACTGGCAGGAGTCATACAGGCTAACAAGCATTCAGATTGCTCTACTCTTGATGATATGTTCAGGGTGGAGATGCACATAAAATAAAATGAACAAAAAAGATTTCTATCTTCGTGAAAGTTGTTGCTGCTCCTGAAAGTTGTTTAATTCGAGCGGCACATCAAATGAGTGGTGAATGATGGGCGCAAGCCAAGCAAAAAAAGTTAAGTTAAAAAAGAAGGAAAAAGGGCAAAAGTTTGCGCATAAATTGCACATCAACATACACATACACACACACTCTCTCATTCTCTCCTGACATTCTTTTTGTTTGCATTTGTATCAAGGCAAGGCAGCGCCACAAAGTATGCACAACTTTTCTGATTTCATTTCTTTCATTCGCTTTCACTCACGACTCCTCATCATGCTCCTGTCTTCTTTCACTTCTTCTGTAAAGTGTGCAGCTTGTTGACAGCAAAACTTTTTTGTTTATCATTTTCTCTTATTGTTGTTGTTGTAATTATTTAACCATCCTTACTGATGTTGTAGTGGACAAGCAAAGATTACATAATCATTAAAGCAAAGCTTACCCACTCCATTATTCCCAGCCAGATACTGTAGTCAGTCATAGACAACAATTGGACTTATCAGATCTTACCCTACTCTCAATGCTGCTCATGCTTATGTTCATGCATTACTGCTTTCTTTATGCTCAGTTGGTGTATGGAGGCAATGGTGGAGCTGATGATGGTGGTGGTGGACTGTCCATTCCATTGCTATACGCTAATCTAAGTAGACAAAACACAGCGTGTGTCATCGTTGAAGTTATATTTCATGCTTAAAACAATTTACTTTGATGCTTTATCTGCGTACGCACGCCTACACAAATCCAATTGACTTCATTTGTCTGCCAAGATGTGAAATGAAGACAACACAACACAACAGAAGCAGGAACACCAACGATAAACCTAAGACTATTTTGCTTTTGGCAATAGATGGGCTTTTGTTAAACATTTTCTTTTTGCTTTCTTTTTTGACCAATGGTCCCCCCATTCATTGTTCGTTGATCGCCTTTTATTATTGTAATACTACAAGGCATAATTCACCCTCAAGTCATATTTAACTTTGTTAGCTTTAGATTTTGCTATTTTGATGAATTCAAGCAGCGTGTCTTATGCGATTTTATCGCATGACAGAGACATGGTGATACACATACACATACACATAGTATGAGTACATGCATTTGTGTAACTAGAAGTTTCCTTGTGTTTGTGTGCATGAGTTGTTGTCATATGAATTGATTTGACGTCCGCTGCCTTTTTGCACATCATCAGCGTCAACATGCACGATTTCCGCCATCGTTGTCATAATCATTCCTCATACTCATTCCTCATCCTCATCATTATCCTTAGATTCAACATCAATGAGTGAATGAGTAAATGTGAGCATAATCAACATTATTATTGTCATCATCATCATCATTATGATCATTATCATATGCCACGTACAACTTAATATGCACAACTTGCCACAGACGACGACGAAGAGGCCTGATGCAGGCCTTATTTTAGGAATTTTGGCTGCACCACCCACCATCGTCATCTCCTTCTCCAAACATCTGTGGAAATTTTGACTTGCTTAAGCTGTTCTATGCCCATGCCCTTTTCCATGCCCAATTATGCGCTTTTCCCTTTTACATACAATACTTTATCTAGATACTATGAAAGCTCACTTAAACCTAATATTTTGATGTGTGTGGATGTTCATTTGAAGGAGGGAGTAGGAGGGCCGCCTGCCTTTCCTCATTTGACTTGTTTGATATTTACACAATTTTGCGCATTTGCCTTTTATTTGATTGTGTTGATTTTAGTTCTCTTTTTTGTTCACTCACATTCGTTCTTTTTCCGGCTTTTATTGTTGTCTTTGTGTTGCTGTTGCTATTATTACTGTTGTTGTTGTTGGCATTGTCATAATGAATTTATGCCCATTGCCCGTTGATCATTCGTTTACTCTACTCTACTCTGATATACTCTTATTTCCTTTCACTCTCTCTCTCTCTCTCAGCATTTAGGCCATTCTACAGATACCCAGATACACTTTCCCTTTTGCTTGTATCATTTTGAAGCAGCTTAGCATTGTGTCGTTGTTGGTTGTAGTATTTCGGCTTAATTTTGGTTTTTTTGTTTGTGAATACAGAAAAAGAAAACCGAATGGGGAAGCCTCAAAAATAAGAAATAAAAAAGTTTTTTCTGTTGATTGTGGATAATTGTACGCTTTGTTGGAATTAGTGATGATGGCGTTTTGTTCTCTGTTGATTTGCCGCTTTTCTTTTTGTATTGTTAGTACTATGAAGTTTTTTAGTTGTCTTTTATGATAATCACATTTTACGAAATGAGCCACAAAAGTGTAAAGAGACACAACACAATACAATGCAGAACAAATGAATGCCCCACCAAATGTTCAACATATTTTAGTTAACGAAATGAAGAATAAAAAAACACCAGTAAGTATAAAGACAAAAGGAAAGAAGAAAAGAGATAATAATGTGAATGAGGAGATGAAATGAAGATGGCAAGAAAAGAAAAGGCTTAACAAATTTGGAAAGTGTAAAAAAGCACGAGTAGAAAAACAATGCCAATAAAAGTTTCTTCATTAACTCAATAGCACTTAAGGCCGATGACTGCTTAACAAGAAAAACAACAAGAATGGAGAACAGAGAATCTCTTAAATAAGATAGTACATACAGAGAAACGAGGGAATACAGGCTTCTAGTTGTTATCAAGTCGCGTTTTGAACAAAATCGATGAAGGCACAACATAACGCCAACCAACCTAAAGACCAACTTTGCTGGCAATAGGCCAAACGAGGCGAAAACTTTCACGCAAATCAAGCGAAAGGCGCAAAAATTATTTCCTTACTTTTTCTAGCATTCGCATTCTCTCATGTTTTCTTTGTTTTTTTGCTATTTTTGGTCGCCAAATGACAATTTAAGCCAAGTAAAGTTTTACAAGTTACAACAAATAATAAAGTGAAAGAAATTTTACAAGTTTTACGGTAAAATAATGTTCAAGAAGTAGAAAATGAAGTAGGGGAAGAATGAAATAGTAAGGCAAGCAAAGATAAGCTGCTGAATCGACGAAAACAAAAGCCAAGC
Organism: Amiota communis; assembly: GCA_037043315.1. Lineage (NCBI taxonomy): Eukaryota > Metazoa > Arthropoda > Insecta > Diptera > Drosophilidae > Amiota > Amiota communis. The sequence goes on from JBAMAV010000680.1 coordinate 50,624, forward strand.
AAATACACACTATGTACACTCATTCATTTCAAAGGACTGAGTGCGAAGAGTAAGGAACAATAATCATGGCTGAGCCTAAAAGTAGGCAACATATATAAATACGAAAATCAAAAGTTATGAGAAAACAACAAAAAAAAAGGGGGCACAAGGAACAACGAAAAAACATCTATTTTTGAACAGCAAAAACTAAGTAAGTATTTGCGAGCAATGAACTTTGAAACAATTGCAAGCCATGAGGGCAATGGGCGAAAAAGATTCTTATGGAAGCAATGATTCTCATGGTGGTGGGCGTGACTCAAATCAACTCGACTGCAAGCAGACAATGAGACTGCATCTACTACTGTGTTATGGCTGTCAAGTAAAGATTTAAAAATAGGCTAGTCTAGGCACTGAACTGCACTGTATTGCATGCTAAGGTTGAAATTCTGTGTCTCATGCTCTGAACTAAAATTAAAACCAAAGAAGAAATTTAAGTAAGAAATGCAAGGAATGCTGATGTTACTATTTACTTGCTAAAGTACAACTGCAGCAGACAACTTGGCAACTTGCAACGGGTGCCGACATTCATCGTCTCAGATGTCGTCATTTGGGAGGCGGACACTTGTCAGACTGCCGCCGCTTGCTTACTTTTGTCATGACAGCAACTTGTCTGGGTCTGAGTGAGTGAGTTTACTTCTTCTTTTGTTGGCATTTCTTCTTCTATTTTAGTGCACTTTTAGGCACATTTTCCACTTGGTTTTCATTTCCATTATTTTTACTGATGGTTGTTGTTGATGATGATGATAATGATGATGCTGAGGTTTACACTTGATAAAGTTGAATGTCTGACCTAGAAAGCGAGTGAGTTGAACGAGAGACACTCGAAATGTTTACTTCAATTCAATGACAGAGAGAGAGAGAGAGAGAGAGAGAGAGATATTTAAATTATTTAATCGTTAAGTCCAAGAAAAGTGGAAAGCACTTTAATTTTGCAACAAGGACAAAGAGTAACCAACCATCATGATCATCAACAGCAATAACAGTAAACGAAAGCTCGCGACAGATTGTCAACAAACACAACAACAACAATCAAAAAATAACAATGGCCGCGCTTAAGCACTCACTCACACACACACATATACACATGGATTGAAAAAACACAATGCAACAATGGACAACAACGCATAAAAATTGCACAACGGATTAGTTGCGCGCCATTGAAAACGAATACAATTTTTTATTGCATACTTAGTGGCGTAACATAAGCAACCAATGCAACACATTCGCTCATTCCTCATTCCCCCATTCTCTTTCTACTATTATTAAAAGGACAAAATGATTGAATTGGCATGCATTGATGTTGTTGGCAGATTTGTGCTTCCACCATTTTTCCTTCATAGTTTCATTCATTTTCTCCTCTGTTTTTTCAGCCATCATCTAAAAAAACCCCGGCATTTGTTCATTTGTTTGTGGATTTCTCTTGTTGTTTCTGGTTTTTTGCAATGTTTTGTTATCGCGAGCGACAAATCTTTATGCGATTTTCATTTTTATTATTATTATTCAAACGAGAGAGAGAGAGAGAGATCGAGAAAGAGAGTGGGTTGAATGAAAGTACTGGCGGCGACAAAGTCCTTTTTTCCCACCACACAACAACAAAAACATTGTTCTATTGTCTATGAGTGTGTGTGAGTGTATGTCTTAATAAAGAAGTATCTGTATCTGTGACTATGATTGTGAAAGTCTAAGCGACAATGTTCAATGTTCAAAGCTTGGCAGCAGCAAGCGGCATTGCGTCGAGAGTGCGTGACGTAAAGGATAACAAACAAGAGCGAGCGCGCAAAAGGGTTTTAATTTATTTAAATGCTTATCACGAAGGCTTAAATTCTCTTCTTATTGTTACTGTTGTTGTTGTTGTTGTTGTAACTGTGTTTGTTTTGTTGTGGTAACGTTAACGGCATCGGCAATGGCAGTGGCGGGCGGTTTTAAGCGGCTTAAAATTTCCTCAAACATAAAAGCGCAACGAGGCAAATGTTTTGTGGCATGTTGAATACGAGAACTGAACATTTCTTGTGGCATGGGGTTTTACTTCTTTTGAATGCTGTTGTTTTTGATTTTATTGTTGTTAATATTGTTTGGTAAAAAAAAGGAATGAAGAAAAAAATATTTTTTGATTGCTTTTGCTGCCGTGGTTAGTTGCGGTTGAGTTCATTTTTGTGTTTGTCTAAAGCTTAGACAAAGTAAAAACAAAACGGAAAAATTATAATAAAAATTAAAATAAATTGAAAAATAAAAAAAAAAAATAAATGAGAGCATTGGGGAAATCGAGTATTGTTGCACTTGTTAATGAAGGATTTTGTTGAGCTAATTAAATGTAAAACATCTGTGCCGCCGATGCTGGCGTTTATTCAAAAATCATGGAAAAAGGGTGAACTTTATGAAAATAAAATAAATAAAAAAGGGAAAACAAAGTCAAAGCCTTCACCGAACCCAACAAAGTACAATATTTATTAATTAAAAGCATATTTTAGGGCGGCGACCGACCCAGCTTAGGTCTACAATACACGAAACTGGGAAAAATAATAAAGAAAATGTTCACTGATCAATAAACTGCAAAGTCGAAAGTCCAAATGCCAATGCCAAAAAAGGTCTCTCTTTCGAAATTATAAAACCACAATGAATTACCCCAAAAAACGAAAACCCTTTCAACTCACCATTTACTATGTACAATCTTAGAATCAGAATCAGTTTTAGATTCAGAGACTCAATTTCTTTTCGATTCGATTCGTTCATTGTATGGCGATGTTCGCTCAATTAATTATTCAAGTGAAAATTTTGCACAAAACAAATTTCAACCGGAAACCAAACCGACGACGACGACAACAAAATACAAATGACGACGACTGACGAATGTCGAAGACGACAACGACGACAACAAATGCCATCTGGTACCTTTTGCCATTGCCATTGACAGAGCCACAACATGCTACTATATGCCACATGCCTTTGACCTTCTATTAACCAACGATAAAGCCATGTTTGAGGGTCCAAAAATTTATGGCTGCAAATTGTTTTGCACTTCGGCTTCTAAAGGTTACCAGCCAAGCCAACAAACAACAACCAACCAACAAAACTTATCCACAAAATATGGTATGGTATGGTATGGCAATCTGTCTGTCTGTCCTTCTGTCTGTCTGCCAACTCTAATGCTTGCTTAGATGGCAGATGAAGTGAAATTTCTATGGAAAATTTTCATGTGGCGCCTTTGAAATTAAACTTGATACGTCAGTCATGCAGACCTTTTTCTTGTAAACTGAAAACTTGTAAAAAGCAGTGGCAGGAGTTTGAGGTTGGGACAGTTGCCTCTTTTGATTGAAAAAGAAGATGAGCAATGAATGTAAGAGGAGTGAAGGCGATGGGAAGGGGTGATGAAAAAAGTTGAAGCAGTACAGCTTTGCATACAAAATGCGTCGGCAAAAGGTTTTTGTACTACTACGTACTACCAACTTTGGCCATCTAATTCTGATGCTGCTCTGCTGCTTCTGTTCTGATGCTCATGCCTTTGCTACTGATGATGATGATGGTGGTGGTGATCAAAGAGCTGTAGGATGAGTATGAGCATGAAAAGAAGATGATAATGATGATTGTAATCCGGTTTGTAAGTTATGTGCTGCTTAATTGAGTTCACATGCACATGACCTGAATTTTTGATTGTTACTCTGCCATTAGTAATATAAGAATTTCCCGGTACATGGATAGTGTGTCTGAGTGTGTGTAAGTGTATGAGCAAAGGATGTGAATGTGAACATGGGCAACAAAAAACCCATTTTGCCTTAAATGAGCAGCAATCTATATATATATGTATCTGTATGTGTATATATGCAGGTGCGCGCCTTCATCAGCCACTTCCTGTTTGCAACAATCCAATGCCATCCAATGCTATCCAAGTGCTGCTCGTTTACTGAACAGCAACATGCGCCCGAAACCGGAAGGTTAACTTGAAGGTTGATTTCACTTCTGTTCGAGTATAATTTTTTAGTAAGAGCGCTAAAAAAACTTTGTCTGTCTTTTTGTTTTCATTCTTGTTAATAGTTCACGTGTCTAGTATTATTCTCTCTGCCCACTATCTTTCATTCCATCCCATCTACATCACCACTCCTCTTATGGTTATGTTTGTTCTTCCTGTGTACAACGAAAAATCTCTTAATTTTCGAAAATCTTCACATCATAATTTATTTTAATTGCACTGAAGGATCAACTAAGGGTCTACCTATGCTCAATTCTGTGTGTGCCTTGGTCTCTCTGTCTGTCTGTATAATGGTACAATCATAACAAGGACCTTCATCTCATCAGTAGAAATTTTGTGTTGCAACATTTATTATAAAAAAAATGTCTGGTGAAAAGCAATTTATGGCTAACGGAAATATTGTTTATTATGTCTAGTAATGGATTTACAGTTTTCATCGTTGAATAATACCAAAAATTATGAGTCTCAAAAAAATATTATTGTAAAATATTTTTGCGTTTTTATGGAATTTTTTGTTTATTCAAACGAACTTTAATTTGTTGCAAATTCAAATGAAAACTTAAGAACAATATAAAGACTTAATGACAATTAAAGTATTGCAAAGAAAATAAGAAAATAATATGAAGTCTGTCCATGTATGCAATCAGAATAACAACAATAAATTAAAAGAGGAGACACAAAGATATCTAAATAGTAGATAGAGAGAAAGAGAGAGAGTGTTAAAGTGATAGTGAGACTAAAGACAAGAATTGAAATGACGTTGGCAGTAGTAGTAGTAGTAGTAGTCTGTGTACGTGTTGCGGTAAGTTGTGGTATTTGTTGGCCATAGGACGATACACTCGCTCTGGACACGTCGTATATACTTAAACTAGTCAATGTCATTCGACTTTGTTCTGTGGATGAGCAACTGAATGAATGAATAAATGACTGACTCGGGAAAGTGAGTAAATGAGTGTCCGGCTCTGGTTGCCTTCCTGTGTGGTGAGAAATACTCACTGCTTTTCTTGCTTTTAGACATGTATTTTGCTATTTTGTATGCCAAGCTGACGCTCATAACAACAACGGACAAAGTATGTTAAACACAATGGACAATAACAAAGACAATACCATCATATGTGGTATAGCATATGTGTACGATGATATGAAGAAGAAGCATAAAATTTCGTCATAATGTGGTTGAGTTTTGGTTTTGTAGACACTTTAGCATATTTTTGCTGTTGTTGCTTGTTGTTTTTATTGAAGTTTAACAAGTAAACGAGTGATGCCATTTGACAAATGGTTACCAAACTCCAACACCAAAACGAACAAACCGAAAACTTTAACAAAGACATTGAATCTGAGCATTCATCCATCCCCTTGTGACCAAACAGCAGACCATTTATTCATTCATCCAATAGCAGCAGTGTTGAAGTTGAAGATTTAATACCTGAAAACTACACAATCACAAGCATACAAAAGTAGGAGCCGGAAAAGGACTCTTATGCCATTTTCCAGAAACCACACATATGTATATTCAAATTGTATAAATTGTTGCTTTTTTGAAGGCGCCTGTTGGCATGACATACGTGTATGTAGTACATGGGTTACAGCGATTTGAGTGAATAAATGAGCTTCGAATTAACGCAAATGAGTTTGAGTTGTTTGTCAGCTGCTAACAAATAAAATTAATTGAGGGGCAACACAACATTTTGGCCAATAGTTTTTCATTTAAAAATTGTCGAATTTTAAATGTTTATCCAACTTTTGTTCCCAACGACTTTACGATGATTTTAAAACTTTTCATTTATATGCATATGCAAGTGGTAAATTTATGAATATTTTTATGACGTACCCCCCCAAAAAAAGGTTGCTACAAAGAGCATGCAAAAAATAAACTAAATAAAACATGAAATACAAACAAGCGCAAAGGCAAAGCATAAAATAATGTTAAAATCTTCTTCAAATAGTATGAGTTTGGTCCCCCAAAATTATGCAATACAAATAAAAATAACAAAAAGGCTTATTACACCCACACAAAAGCACAGCAAAAAGAAGGGGAGCAAGAAGAAAGTGTTACCGATTACAGAATGATAGAAACAAAAGAACACACACAAAAATATACACCGAAAAAAAATGTAGGAAAAATAATGATAACGATGTGACGCGCCCTATGAAAAGTTCAAAGAAAGCGTAAATAAAATTGTTAAAATATTTTTGTACAACAAAATACTTTTCGTTTTTTTTCTTCACTTTGTTGTTTCTTTTCTATTCTATTTTTATACTGTTCTCCTTAATGGTGTACTACTCTCACTTGTTAAAAAGGAAACACGCTTCGGTTTAACCATTACAACTTTTTGTTGCAAATTAAATTCTCGTTTGATGTGAGTCGTTGTCATCATCATTCTAGTCCCATCATCATCATCTGTCGTCACTTTCAGTCTTCTTTATCTAGCTGAGTATATGTGTATGTGCTGTTGTCTACAATAATACGCAGTAGCAGCATCAGCATCAGCATCAGCATCAATTGTTTGAATTCTTTCGCTGCTGCTGCTTTCTACGCGCGGCATTAAATTAGTTTCGTTTGAGTTAACTTTCTTCTCATCTAAACCATTTTTTCCTATGCTATTCTATGCCATGCTTTGCTACTAGTATACTATTGAGCTCTCTGTAGTACCATGGTATGTTGTTCCTTTGGTCCTTTTTTTTGTTTTGAATTTTATTTTATTTTATTCTTTTTTGCTGCTGCATGTAAACTTATAATCATGTCAGTCGTCAGCTTCAGCTCAACTAAAAACAGAAGAACAACACAACAAAGAAGTATATTTCATGCTTATTGCAAAATGTGTATCTCCTTGTATTTGTATCTTTTCTTTATTTCAGCTTGTTCTTGAGGTCGGGTCGGTCTCATTGACTTTCTTTCTTTCATTCTTTCTTATTATTTGAGTCTCTTTTTCTAAATGATGCTTCTGCTCTGTTGGATTATTTCTTTAATGGCTGTCAGAAAACTTTTCTGCACAACTTTCATTCTTTGTCAGACAGACACATAGTACAAAGACGACGATGAGGACGATTCATGTCCAACAACAAAGTTCGTTCCCATCCCATCTTATTAATAACATACTACTACATCAGACGATTGCAGCAATGCGTGCGTATAAAACTGATTAGAGGAGCACGCAACAAAATGGCTTTAATGATCAACTAACACACTCGTACACTTTCTCTCTTCTTTCTTCAATGGATGGATGCCATTGTTATTGGCTTCATTTTTAAGGATAAGAAGAAAAGGATTTTTCATAAATTTAAAGAGCTTTCAAACATATTTCAACAATAAATGTCATCGTTCAATGAAGCAAGTAACAAAGACATTGCAGTTGAATTGAAAAAGACCAAAGAAGAAACAAATTGCATTAAAAGGCAGCTGCAGCAACAAATACAAGAAGAATTGGCGAGACTACAATGGTGATGATGATGATGATGGAGAGGCGAACGACAGCAACCAAAGGTGTAAAGACTAAGAGATGGTGAAGTGGCAAAGTGAAGCCATTCAATGCAATTTTCTAAGAAATAAAGCTGTCAATAGCTTTAGAAATTCGAAAGAGAAGTTAATGTGGCCGTTGTTGTTGTTGCCATTGCTGCTGCTGCTGCTACTTTTCCTTACTGCTTTCGCCTTTTGGCTTTCACTTTAAAGCCAAAGATTTATAACAAATGCATTGAGTGAACTAATAACAGATTTAAACGTTTTAAGTGCCTTAAGCTCACTTAAAGCTTTTTTGGCTTGGCATAAGCTAATTTCAAAAGTGGCAGGAGGCGGTGAGAAAATAAGGAACAGTAAAGTGTTCCTTTCTTCTCTCTCAATGTGTGTGTGTGTGTGTTTGAATTTTATTGAAAATTGTTGAGCTTATGCTTTCTTGTCTTCTTCTTATACTGATTAGTGTTAGTTCATCTTCTTTAGTCGTATGAGACACGCGAATGGTGAAGAAGCAAAGTGAAAGGGCAAGTGCAAGTGTGAGTGAGTATCTTTTGAGTAAGGTAGATGATGGTAGTAGTGTACTTAGTGGTTGTTATTGTTGTTTGCTTAGCTACTTTAAAACTGTGGCTCACTAATTGAAGTAGTCATTCCTCTTCTCCACATCTCCTACCACCATTACCTTCTTCATTTCATTGTTATTATTGTTGTTTATTTAGCAGGGTTGTTGTTCATAATCTTGAGACTTTGGCTTTGAGTGGAGAAAACTCAGCCAGCCAGCCACCAGCGCATGGAATGGAATGGAAAATCCAACCCTGCAGCAATTTGAAAATTTGATTTAACAAAATTATGCAATTTTCATAATGAGATCTAAACTTCAGATACTCATTGTTGTGTACTCTCATTGTAGTTGTATGTCGTTGCTTTCCTGTTTTTATTTGCTGTGTCACCCTCATCTCTTCTTGTGTGTGCAACCAAAAGATATTTACTATATTGTGTAGATGGAATGACAAACAAACGTTTGCCACGCATTTGTTTGCGGTTTACTTTGTTGTAATTGAACTTGTTTATCATATTTAAATTTATTCTTTTTTTTTTCAGTGTTTTCTCTTCATTTTAAAGGACGCAGCACAACACAGAGTGAGAGAGAGAGGGAAATTCATTTGCATAAAGAAATTTGTGTTTTTCCAATATTAAAATGAAATAAAATTAAACATAAAAGGCGGTAAATATGCTACATCCGTTGCATGCATATTCCAGTTGAGCTGAGCTCAGTTGAGTTTAGAGAGACAATGACACATGCCACATTCTAATGGATAAATCACTAAATTTCCTGACAGTGTCGAATATCAAAGTTCGCTTTTGATGAGTGAGAAGAAATGAACAAAGGAGTAAATGAACAAGTGTGTAACAACTACATTTTGTATTCTATGCAATTGTTGTCATTTGTGTCTCCGTGTTGATATTGCATCTCTACAGTTCAAGGGTGAATAAAAAAAAAAAAGGAAAAAAATGTTTATGCTTCGCGCATCACGTGCAATAAAAAGGACTTTGAATGACTGTCAGCAAAATGGAGTGAGTGAGTGACAGAATGACTGCCAGTCAGCCAGCTTTACTGGACACATAGACCCTATATGATGATACTCTCTTCTAGCCCCTTTCTCTACTTATGTGTCTGTCCTTCTGTCTATTTGTCTGTCTGTCTTGCTGACTGTCAACTTCATTGTTGACATTCAACGTGTAGAGCGTGACAAGTGACAAGCAACATGCGACAGAGGGGGTGGGTGGGCGTACTCCTGTGTAGGTGTTTACTGCCTACGTTTCCTGAACTGTTATTTCAAGGGAGTTAGATACTCATTCCCTCATCATTCTATCATTTGTCGCAACAAAAGCCTAAAGCGAGCTAAAAGGTAGCAAATAATTGCATAAATATGCAAATTAGTCGCCTTTACCCATGCTATGCCTGTCCTGACCTGAGCTCAACTCCCGCCTGAATATTCTACTTTATAGGCAGATATATATATGTATATATGAGTGTATATGTGTGTGTATGTATATATGTGTGTTCGCGCATTGTCGTCCAATGTCAGCGAGTGTCGCCAATGTTGCTGTCACATGACACGGTGTAGCACAGGCTGACGACGCAATGCGTTGCGATAGAACTCAGTTGAAGCTCGAGTCAACCCAACTCAAAGGACAAAAGGATGTGCCACACTTGCGCTGAAGCCAAGTGGCTTGTTGATTTCTTTATATTTCTCTGCTATTTCATTTCGAATTGCATACTTTTGTGAGCTGCTTCAATGCGCTTTAAGCATTTTTATAAATTTGTTTTTTCTTGGAATAATTTTATGTAAACTGTTTTGTTTGATAAAAATAATAATAAAAATAATGGATATACTAGAAAAAGGATACATAAAAATAAATATGTATAAATGCATGAAAATTGTGCATTTCCTTTGTTATTTTTATTTTTGAAAAAATATTGTATATTTTTTATAGCCAAAAAAAGCTTAATCAAAGCAAAGCAATCGCACATATTTGGTGCTAAGAATAAAGGAAAAATATTGAAAAATATGAGTAGAATAACATTGAGGGAACTAAGCAAAGCAAAGCAAAGCAAATAAATTCCAGTGCAACGAGCGCTGAAGCTCACAAGAAGAGCAAGTCCAAGTCACTATTGCAACAGCAGCAGTAACAAAATATCGCATGCGATAAAAAGGCTAAAGAAGCGATTCACACAGGAGTGTGATTGGTATGTACTAGTGTAGTGAATATAACAACATCATTATCAAGAACAGAGCAAAAGCAGCAACTAAACAACAAATGCAACATCATCGATGTGCAAAGGCATTATTCGTTATAGCCACAGAGGAACTTGCTTTCACTTGCTTTAACTTGCTTGTTTGCTTGCTCGTTTGTTTGGTATGCGCATGTGGCTCAGAAATTTCCAATTCAATAGACAAAGGATACTATAACTATGTACAACTACTACTTTACCTACTAGGAGATGAAGAGGGAGACTCATGTAGTTGTTTCTAGAATTTTTCTATGTTTGCGAATTTTTCTTATACTACAATATTTTTATACGAAAATTGAGATACATAAGCAAAAATTTTATTTATTGAAAATTGCAAAAAATTTGCAAAACAAAAAGCATTCAATGGGTTTGGTAAACTCAAAGTGAGGGAGTGAGGGTGTGAGTGAGTCAAAGAAGTTGAAACGAGACTTTCAAGAAAAATGAACTCAAACTTAATTTTAAAACTTTTCGCTTTCTTTATTGCTAGAAAGCTAGGAAAGAAAAAAAAAATGTATATTTAAGTGCTGCATCTACTACTATACAGAGCGCTATGAGCACAAAGTGTATGAGCGTCTGGCAAGTTGCGCCTCTAAGTTCCCTTTTTTGACTTTAAAATCAAATTTGTAACAGCAGTTGAGTTGAGTTGAGTTGAGTTCAGTAGAACTCTAGTAAGTGTTTTGCTCGAGGAATCTTATAAGAAGTAGTGTAAGCAAGCAGAAGTGGCAGTGCAACATTGTTTGTTCAAATATATGTGCAGCTGTCAGCAGTTTATTGTAATATGCAGCGGCCATTTTGTTGTTTGCCATTTGTGCGTGCGACTGCGAGTATGAGCAGGAAGTTAAAACTTCATGTGGCTTACATATTAGACAAACATATCCAACTTACTCAACTCAACTGCACTGAACTCCACTAAAACTTAACTTCACTTGATTCCACCATTCCACCATTTTGCTCCAACCTAACTCAGTTCAATGCTTCTGAAAACGTTTCGTATTTACGTTTTAACTCTACAACTCGACATACAATTTTCTTTATTACAAACACTTTTTGCTTTTTGGCAAATTTTCTTTGGCTTGCAACATCAATAGAAGCAGGAGCAGCAAGGAGCTGGCAGCAAACATCAGTAGTGAAGAAAACTTTAGAAATTAAGTTTATGCTTTACGCAAAGCACTCGTTGCCACTTTTATTCACTCAAGTGATGGTGGAGAGGAACGAAGTGATGTGAAGTGGAGTCCACCTCAACAACTCCATCTACACTTTCGATCCTCATCACACAACACCACATCACACCACTCCACTACAAAGTCACTACACGTCAACATAGTCGTCGTCGACGTCTTCGTCTTCTGCTGCTTGCTGCTGCTGCTTGTGTTAAACTTTTCTAATGCAATTAATTTCTGCATCCAACACACAGGATGGTGTTGTTGTGTGCATACTTTTTGATATCAAAGCGGAAGTAAGTATGCGCTTCAAGTAAACATAGAAACCCACACTCACACAGACACAGACACACATGTTGTTAAGTTAACGCCAAAGTTCAACGGAAGTTCAGTTAAGAGGCAACATGTGTCGTAATAAAAATGGCAGAAACAACTGTTCCTGCTTCTTACTGCTAGTGATGATGATGATGGTGGTGACGAAAAGAGATGGTGAATAATTCGTTGATAGTAATTTGCACTTGGCTTTGTATGTCTGAAGGAACTCTCACTTAGTGCCGCTGCCGTCATCGTTATTTTAATGTAATTTAAATTTTTAATTAAAAAATCATTATTCTTAGAACGCCCCGTCCCGCCCTCTATCATTTATAATGGAAGACAAATTACTTATGAAAATATCAGGATAAAATGATATGAAAATATTTAAATAAAAATTATTATAAATTAAAAAATGATTAGGAAAATAAATTGTTTACTAAACAACAACACTCAATACGTTACGTTTATGTTTAAGTTTGATGAATAACATCAAAATACTGTATCTTTTTTACAGGTTACATATGATTTTTTGTTAAGAAGACAAATCACAACAAATTGTTAGTGCAACATGATGTAGTAGATAGAAGAGAAGATGCGAGATACACAAGCCAAATGAAGAATCATAAATCGCTTACCTGCAAAGAAATAAAGAAGACAATTTATCAATTAATATATGTAGATAAATATATAATTTTATTTATTATCTTTAAATTATATAACTGTTTATTCAAATTTATATTTCATAATATTGGAAACTCATTGAATGCTTCCATCCATGATGTTTTTTTTACTATTACATTTATGTGGTTTATTGGAAAATTTTGTTTATGTTTGTTTGGGTTTTCTCTTGTTTTTTTTCCTCTGAATGTTTTTGAAATGTTCAGTTATCAAAAAGGATAGACAGGGGAGAGCAGAGGAATGAAGTACATATACTAGTGAAATTTAGCTTGAGGCAATACAGTTTCAATTCGTGAATGTTAATATTTATGTTTTGATTTCAAACAGTACCACCTCTGAAATATTAATGAAACGCAAACAAATGTCAGTAAAGGTAGACACACATACTCGTATACACACATCTACATGTACACATTCACTTGCACGCAAACAAATACAAACAGTGCGAAACTGCAGACAGCGTCAAATGCAAATATACAGAAACAGTGAGACGACGACAACGACAACGACGATGAGAACCAAAGTATTGGATATACATATACACATTCATAGATACTTACATATACCTATATAGAACGAAGAATGGTATTGCAGATGCGGGAAAGTGAAACACAATATTTGAATATTAGAAACCCCAAAAAATCAAGTAAAAAGTTTTGGTATTTGCATTACATCTGCTTACGGCAGTGCAACTTCGCGAGAAATTTTCATGAATACTCGTACTGCCAGGGGTGGGCAGTCAGGCAAGCAGAAGAAACAGGATCTCTATGAGTTACTAAAAATTTGAGTTTCAGGGTGAAAGAGCTAAAGAAGTATTGAAGAAGGTGCACACAAATTTATGCAAAGTCAATAAGAAATGTTACAAAGCTTTTCTTCTCTCTCCCTTCTTTTCCTTTCTTTCTATACCATTTCTGTATTTTTACTTACTTTGTATGTGTTTTTTTTTTCAATTCAAAGACGAAAATAATCAAAAATAATGAGCACAAAAGTATGCAAGAGAAGTCTCATGGTTGTCACTTAAAGGAAAAGATAATATTTAAAGCAAATGCGTACTTTGTAGGCCTAATAATTATGAGAGAGAACTTTAATATGTAATAAAGTATAAAAACATCGAATATCTTTGCCGTTTCAATTTTTACTCAACGCCTAAAGAAAACGAATTTGACTTTAATTCCAATAATAAAGTTTGCGATATATGGAAATGCCGTTTGATATTTTGGACAGTATTTTACGTCAAAGGAGTCATTTAATAAGCGTGGAAAAGCTGTGTCCGAGAGATGTGTATAAAACTTGCATAGCAAATTTACATCCACAAAATCTTTTGGCATATATTTGAGTTCCATGATACTTGTATTGATTATAGACACATAAATCTTGTAATCATTGCCTTCACACACTTTTCTACGATGAGAGCTAACTTGAGGATAAGTTTATGAAGACTACCATAACCATGATAATGAAATTCATCTCGATCCCGATATTTTGGTTTGTTGGCCACCAGTTGAGACAAGTGTTGGTCGAGTGTATAACTTCCTACTTCATGCAAAAATCCAATGAATATAGTCATTGCTAGATTGAACACGACCCATAGTTTCAATAAACGTGACGCATAAATTTGTGCCGCACAACTTATCACAAGCGTCCATAGTACATGGTATCAATGAGGATGCAGCTGAATATTGTTTGTAGGACTGCACAACGTTCCTAATCTACAGTGTAATTTTGCTGTAAGAACCGATGAAGAACACACAGATTGAACGATTTATTAAGCCATTAATGATGATATTTGATATAAGTAGATAATTCTTAATGATTCATACTCTGTTTTCAATTTATTTTTTTTCTCCTTATGTGATATACCAATAATAACTTTGTGGAATCCATATGAAGTTAAGTTAAACCATATACACTCTTACATGGGCTGTGCAGATTCTACAGTTCATTGCACAAGTAGTATGACATCACAAGTGACAAACTGCACACTTAAATAAAGGTTATGTGTCATTTAGTATAATAAATAAACCGATCACACTGCATTCAATCAGCTGTTTTGCATTTCAGAGCTATAAAGAAGTGTAGCTTTTAACAAACAACAAAAGACCAAGAAAATAACTTCGATTTAATGTAAGGAATTTTCTAGATTTTCTACATAACAAATTGCCACACATACACTTACATACATTACATAAGTGTGTAAGGAAATAAGTAAGTGTCAATGTCAGTATCAATGTAAAGAAATTCTCAAGTTCAAATGCAGACATGTTTACAAACATACAAACGTTTCTCGTTTTTCACCAATCAAAATGCAAAAATTTATTTAAAAACCATTTGAAATCGGTTTGTTGCACTTTGAAGCATCACAAGTAGACACAATGCAATACTGAGCACAACCTAATACAATATGACACGACACGACAGAACACGACAGATCGGATGTGAATATTATGTCTGGTACACCTAAGCTATGCCAAAGCAAAGAGTTCGTTTGTATGTCTATCTGTCTGTCTATTTGTCTGTCACATGCATTCAGGAGAAGAAAAGAACTTGAACATTCCAAGGACACAGACAAACATACGCAAATATTGCTGCGGGCTAAACACAGACACAGGAAGCAAAGTCAGTCAGAAACAAGAAAGAAGACAGGCAGGCCATGACTGTGGCTTCCATTGGATAGATGTATATGAGTGTGTGTGTGTGTGTGTGTCCATGGCACATCACCAGACATCTTCAGCTAAAAAGTAAAAGTGGCTTGTTCTCGCGCTCATTCGCCTTTGCGCTATTGCCTTCCACCACATCATCATCATCATGGCCCACGCATCTTTAGTTCTAGCACTCGAGTTCAGCCACAGGAGCGGCGTCACCATTGCCGCCACTACCATCAACACGAGTTTATTGATTTTCTCGTTGTCCTTTGCGGCTGCTGTTGTTGCTGCTGCGTCTAGCACATGCTTCTGTAATGTTGCATATACGTCGTTGCTTTACTCGTATTTCGTTCGTTTCGTTTGTTTCTATGTTGCTTTGCTTTGTTTTTTTCTTTTTGTTGCTTTCTTCATTTTACAAGTTTCTTTTTGTGTGTGTATTCCGGCGATTAAGTGCGCGTTTTTCTTCTTTTTTTCTCTTCTGTTCTGTTCTGGTACTGATCCTGTTGCCCGGCATCATGCCTGCTGCCATTGCCATTGTCATTGGTCCCTGTATTTGTTTGTAAATTATTTAATGTTTCGCTTGAATTTTCCGGCGATTTTTTGTCGCTTCTTTGGCTTTGCTCACGGGGTTTTGTGTATCATGCGCTTGCAGTCGTCTCGTCGTCGTCCACTTTTGTCCTTTTTTTGGGTACTTGGACTTTTGCTAGGGCTTGATGATGTTCAATGTTTCGAGGTGTTGCTCTATGCTGTTATGAGCGTGTGCCACCTCTGTTGGTGGCAGTGGTCGCCACTATTAGGCATTCAAATGTGTCCTTGTCTGCATAGCCGCTACTTACTTTGGGCGTTTTATGCTTTGCTCTTTGTTTTGTGCTTTTATTCGTGTGTCTGTGTCCTTGCAGCACCTCTCTCTCTCTCCCATGAGTGTACAACACAATACTATGTGAATAAATGTTGCTGTGTTGATGTTGTTGTTGCATGTCCTTTGGTGTCCTTTTAACTGTCGCTCGTTTATGGCTTTTGTTGTTATATGGATTTGCTGCTTCCTTTTGGCTTTTTCTTTTATTGTTCTGCTGCTGCTACTCTTGTTCCTGCTGATGATGTTATACTCTGTTCTGTTGTGTTGTGTTGTCCCTCTTCTTGTTCTTGTTACTATCCTTTTTGTTGTAGTTATTGTTGTCGTCGTTGTTGCTGCTGCTGCTGCTGCTGGCTCTATTCGAGTGGTATTTAACATTATCTGCTTGAGTACATGTTGTGGTATTTGCAGCAGACATTTGTACACTTTACTCCAACTTACAACTCGGCACCTCTCTCTCTGTCTCTAGATTTCGACTTCAACTTTGAATCGGATTGAATGCCTCTCACGCCATTATTCGGTTCGTTTCCGTTTTGCTATGTCGCCATCTTTTTTCCTTCATTTCATTTCGTTTCGTTTGGTTTGGTTTCGTTTTTCATTCTTTTTTGGTCGAAGCAGCTTATCTCTGCTTATGTTTTCTTACAGTTTTTTTTTTGCCTTCTTGCGTTTTCCCTTACAATCTTTAAGTCTTTGTCCTTATTACATGTTCTGTTCTGTACTGTGTGTGTATGGTGCATTGTTTGCTTTTGATTTGACTGTTGGAGTTTTTCACTTTTAACGAAATGTCTACAAAGGATCAAGATACGACGACAATGACGAAGAAAAGACGACGATGACTTTGTTCGAAGTCGAAGAAGTACTATCTACAAATACATGTGAGATGATGTCCACACTACCAAAATCTGTGCACGCGGCATTGCTGTGATTCCATGTTTTACTACTCATGCTGTTTGTTTGCTCCTTACTACTACATCTCATGTTTCTTTAAATCTGAGCTGCTATTGCTGCATCTACTCTAACATTAAAAGCCAATTAATTACGCTTTCAGTTAGTTGTCTGCAATCAAACGAATTTGGAATCTAAGAGTTTCACATTCAATGTGAGGCATTCGTGATAATGATGAAGATAGTAATGAAGATGATGGTAATAATGAGTGCATGCAACAGTTTTGTTTAATAAAAATTTAAAAATCAATTTTCAGTTTTCTCAGATTTCTTACCAAAAATATTCACCACTTGTGTGGTATCAATTTCAATAACCATAATTTATGCCAAGTGTCCAACAACCAAAAAGGACGCCCCCAATGCCTTGAAACACTTGACACCTTTCAAGTAGTATTGGAAGACAACAAATACGAAAAGAAAATAAGTTTACATTGAGACAGGGAAAGTCAGAAAAAAAAGATATATAAGCAAACAATAAATCTTTTTCATTTCTTTCTTTTTTTAACAAAAGGCGGCAGACAGATTGCAGGGATTTTCCTTGTCCTTCCATCTGTCCGCCAGTCTTTCTTTATCTGTCTTGTATCTCCAGTTTGTTTTGAGTGAGTGAGTGTATGAGTGAGTGAGTGTATCTTTGTGTGCACTTCAGGGTGTGTACTAACGAAAGGATAATACTTCAAAGCGGACTAGCCTGTATGAATGAGTATGGAGTATGCGTGTGTTTTTCAAAAGGATTCAATTGGATTTAAGTGGCATTGCGGGTATTTTTGGGGCATGTTACATGAGTAGTGATGTGATGTGATGTGTGTGTGTGTGAGTAGTAGCAAGTTATTTTTCGGTTAAGTGCAAAAATTTCTTTCTTTCTTTGAAGGAACGAATGAATCACAAGGCTACACTATACTACATACACTTCACTCACAAAAGTATGCAGTAATTTTATTTGCTTGTAAGATAAACTTGAAATGAATGAAAAGTGGAGAAAAGTGAAAAAATAATAGAAACGACTTATCCACAATGAGTCAGAAATTTCAAATGGTGAATAGTTTTTACTTAATTTATGCACAGGACAACATAACGTATGCAACTCCTGAGACATGCAACATGAATACCATTCGCTTTATGCTTTTGTTTGCTATTTACATTTCATTCATGCAACTCAAACTTTGTTTTTGATAAAGACTCTCCGTCACCTATTAATTTCTTTCATCTTGTTTTACTATTATTTTCCCGTAACTTCCTTATTCTCTTTACATACAACACTTTGTCGTTGTTGCTTATCTTTTATGTTGTTGTTTCCTCTTTGACTTTTTTATGACTTTATTTGTTACACACAACATAACAAAAAAGCATAAAAACCAAACAACATGAAACTTCCAACAACATTGACAATAAAAGAAAGAAAGAAAAGGGATCTCTGCACACACACACACACACACACACACATAAACAAAATAAGAAAACAAAAGAAAAGAGCAACAATTTCATGTCAATTGTCAATAAGGTGCAAATGAAATGAAAATATTATTTCCTGCTTTTAGTGACATTTCTTTTTCTTTAACTTTTGTATGTTGTACTTATTTTCTTATGTTCTTTGTTTCCTTATCTCTCTCATACTGCTACCTTTCTCTGCATTCTTTTCTATACGACATATGGTCTTGGATCCTTCCTCTTGTTTCTTTTTTTTTTTTGGTTGTAGTATTTTTGTCGCATATGTCAACTGTCTCAAGCTTGTTTCTTCATGTATGTCCTCCCTGCTCACTTTCTTTTATCCAAACTTTTTTTATTTCAGTTCAGGTTTTCAATGTTTTCTGTATTTTTTTGTTACATGAATTTTTATGTTGTGTATCGTTTTTATGATGTAACATAAGCAATGTTGGAATTTATGAATATTTTATGATTACAAACAAAACAAAGAAATGCGTATACGACATGTTAGGCGTGACGTGTCGTGTCAAATAAAGAACAAATGAAACAAATATGATAATAAATACCGCAAACACATACACGAATTCATCTATTCTACCTTCCATCATTGTGAACTATAGTAGTAAATGATGGATCTATTTCTGTCTCATTCATTTGGTTACTCATTTCATGCGAATCGTGTTCAACTTTTTCAAGCCATCAACCAAAAAACACTTTATAAATTTCAAGTGCTTTTAATGTCAGTTTTTTCTTGTTTTGTCTTCAACTTAACTTCAACTTCAGTTTCAGCTTAGCACAACTTGCGAATCGCATCACAAATACTTCATTAAGAGGACGCGCGCAAAAGAAGTTAAAGCGACACTTCACGTTGCAAAAGGCAAAGATACTTACTTGTACTAGAAAACAAAGAATGAAGACGATGAGAGAAGAAAACACTTGAAACTAATGGAGTGTGAGTCACAAAAAATCAAGAAAAACTAAAAGTGCAATGAAAAAAATATCATCAGCAGTAGAAACAGCAGCAGCAATCATCGTTGTTACTTCTTACATTATCTGGTGGCAGGCAAATACCAGTCAGAGAATGCGAGCGAGTCACTAATGAAGTCTCGAAGGCGCGATTAAAAATGTAACTTCTCACAAAACTACTACGAAAGTCAAGCGACAGACCAACAGACAATCAGACAGCCACAAGCCATTCAAGTATGCACATTCACATAGAGATACATAAGTATCTGTGACTGCTGTTTTGACTTTGTGTGATGTGAGCAGCGCATGCAAAATGCAGATAAAAAGGAATATTCTACTACTATTCTGCTGCTGCTGCTGATGATGATGATGATGCCATGAACTGCTAAGTGCTGCTTCAACACTTTCTTGTAGGGATTGTAAGAGATTGGTCCAGTGGGTGGGTGGCTAAGTGAATGGGTGAGTGAGTGAGTGAGTGAATGAGTGAGTGAGTTGGTGTTTGGTTACTAGAGTATGTAGTGTGTAAAGTGATGTGATGTGAAGAGGAGTCAGTGGTTAACTTCATGTTGACTACTCTAACTGGACTTCAATGAAGTAAAGAGATACACAAACCAAAGCACATTTATCACTAAAGTCAAGACTGCTGCTGTTGCTGCTGTTGATGCTGCTACCATTTCTGCTTCATTTGATATTCATGTGGATGTGTATGTGAGTCAGTGAGTGTGTATATGAGAAGATAAAAGGGGAGAAAACATGCTAAGGGTGCGATTTGCTTTTAATGTTGTTGCTGTTGCTGTTGTTCTACTGTTGCTGTCTATAGATTGTGTCTGTGTGTATTTGGAGTAGACGAATGACATTGAAAAATTTATTGCACGCTTGTGTATTCAAAGAGAAAAGGGGAGATGTACAAAATTCAAAGCCAAAGCCCGCGAAAAAAGTGCAAACTATGTGAAGGTGTGTGAAATGTAGAGGAGGAAGTGCTGGAAGGAGTGAGTGGTGAATGAGCGGCGATAAATGCACAAACACAGTTGGAACAGTTTCTTTTGCCTTTTTTTCACTCATTTTAGTATTTGTTAACAATTCACACCAAACCATCTGTTCATCCTTCCGGTTGTTTCATGGTTCCCTTTGTCCTTTCTATGTGCCTGCTGTCTTTTAGATAAACTGACATGAGCTTTAGACAAACTTCGACTGAGAGACCAAGTTTTATCGCATGCGATAATTTTTTCAACTCTTTCCTCTCTCTCTCTCTCTACTAAGATGGTTTTAATACGCTCAAGTTACGCGCACTTCCGTTTCCGGTTGTTGCTGCTGCTCTTTTCACTGTTTGGGCATTTAAGCCATTTGAGATACAACAAAAAAAAAAAACAATAGTAACAGCAACAGCAGCTTAAACAGCAAAACTTTCTTCAATTTTTACGCTTAACTTGCACTTCATGCTTTCCTCTAACCTTTTTTCTTGTGCGTTCCTTTTTTTAAATTTTATATTTTTAATTGCATTTTGCCTTGTTGTATGTGTTGTTCATTCATTCATTCATCCATTTTGCCATTGAAAACTGAGACTGCTTAACATTTTTCGGCAATTTTACGTCAACACCTCTTACTCTTGTTTCTATACCCCTACCCTGCACACACTCTGTGTTTCTATCCCTTCTTCGTCTCTACAATTTCAAGTGCCTCTCCTACACAATACTTTTTTGATGATGGCAACGGATGAGCGCCATTAAGTATGCTAGTCTCAATGGGTGAGGATGTATCTTCTCTGATGATACACATAGGAAGAGTTGGATTGGATGGTGTAGGTGTACCAATTCGCACCCTTTGTTCTGCTATGCTTTGCTGTGCTATGTGATGTTGTCCTACCTACACAACGAATATTTGTAAATTTTGTTCCCCCTCGGAAACCAAATTCGCTTGTCTGTTTTTTTGGGTGTTTTAATTGCGTTTGTATTACCAGATACTCTTCGTAGATACGCACAGATACATGCAATTTAAGTATCTCTCAGGCTCAACAATTGAATTGAATACCATCAAGCATCCGACAACCCTTTTCCAGGAGGGCAGAAGATTGTATTTATTGTCTGTTGTAGTACTAGCATAGTATGCTTTTCATTTTGTTCATCGTTTTCCATTGTACTCGTATTGTACTTACGTTAAGTTTATTATATATTTTTCATTTGCCTGATTTGGATGTTGTTGTTGTTGTTCTTGCTCTTGTTGTTGTTGGTGTTTCATTACATCATTTCAAAAATTAACTTAATTGTGTTTTATGTTGTTTTCTTTTTTTTCTGGAAATTAATTTTGTGTATAAAATTTCTACCTCAGTTTAGCATTTCTTTCTGTCTTGTTCATTTGCCGACTCTGCTATAAAATTTTGTTATAAATGTGTTGTTGCTTAGCGCTTTTTCTTACTGGTATTCTCCACATTCTATGCAATAAAATATATCCACTTCGTCCATTCCATTTTCATCATTTATATTTGTTCGTTATAAATGAAAATTTAATGCAATGCTCAATTAATTATGTTGGCATTCAGTCAAGTCAAGTTGAGTTCAGTTTTACCGACTCAACTCGACTGAAGTCAACTCGACTAGACTCAGTTATGTAAGTTAGCCAAGTTTCCTCCTTTCAACCATTCAGTTAGTTTTTTTGCTTACAACTTGATTTATTGTGACTTATTTTCTGTTTTTTTGATAGCCTTGCCCGACATTGGGGCATTGTTGTCTCGCCTGTTGATAAGGGTTGGATGAAATTGGTGTTGAAGTGAAACGAATCCAACTGGTGCCGACACAAGAAGGTACAAAAATCTCTCTACTATGTTTTTATAAGGCAGTAATTTAAGTATTACTTTCTTTATTTGAATTTTATCTAAGTTTTTCCATCATCATTACTAGCAACACAAACTCAATGGAATTGGTGGTGGCATATTCCTTCCTTTGAATCTTGTGCTTCTCTTTTCTAATGAGTTAATTTAAATGCCATTTTTCTGCCACTGATGCCATGCCGTTCATTGTCGACACCATTCAAATTTAAATTAATATTTCTTTTTGTTCTACTCATTCTATTTCTTATTATTATTATTATCCTAACTACTATATACGAGTATTTTCCATTCTGCTCTTCCTTTTCTTTTTAAACTTTGCGCATTCAATTGTCACACTTAAGCTGCATTGCTTTTGCTAATCCTCAACTCATCATCTCATTTTATTTTCTTCTGATTCTTTGCAGCTTGGTATGTGTGTGTCTGGATCTGTGAGTGTGTTTGTGTCTACCCGTTCTCTGGGGTTTCTTATTAAGCTTATTTTTTTATCCTAGGTAATAATTGTCTTTGCACTTTTGGTCTTCATCTCTCATTTTCTGTAACTACTACTAAATATTTCATGATATTCTATTTTACCCTCCCTCCTTTCCATTTTTCATCGTCACACATTCAGCTGCTTTTCTTCTTCTGTTTTTTTTTATATTCTTTGCATTTTAATATGAGAATTTGCATTTAATTTCCAAGTGTCGACGAGCTACGTTTGTTCTCTCATCCTGGTTCTGTGTTTTGTTATAAATTTTTCATGCTGCAACAAATGCTCAAAAGTTAAAAGCGGCTTTTTTATTTTTATTGCTTTGTTTTTCTTCCATTTTCTTTCCATTTCCTTTGGTTGGTATTTTTTTCCTTCTGTTCTTTTACAATAAATACACTAAAATTTTTATGACTTAAGAAGTCTGCGTGTCGCGTTCTATGCATTTAGATTACGTTTGAAATTATCCTTTTTCTTTTTTCTTTTTGTTTTATGTGTTGGATAACTTTCTTTCAGAAGATTCGCTTGAATGCTCGCACTTGAGTTCATACTCTAAGCTGCTTTGCATAATTTTGAGTTTTACTTTGCTTAGATCAAAAATGAATTACAAAAAATACTTTCCACTTTTGATTATTACTAGGAAAATTT
Source organism: Amiota communis (assembly GCA_037043315.1). Lineage (NCBI taxonomy): Eukaryota > Metazoa > Arthropoda > Insecta > Diptera > Drosophilidae > Amiota > Amiota communis. The sequence continues at coordinate 73,790 of JBAMAV010000680.1, forward strand.
ACATTAATTTTATGTATTCAAATAATCATAAGTCATAAAGTTTTGTATGAAGAGAGAAGCATAAGATTATCACAACAACAATTTGTATGCAATCGATAGCAATATTTGGCTTGTAAATTATCGATGGATCTCTTTGCAATTGCAAGTAAAGAAATATTCATTTACATTTTACAAGTAAAAGTGCAGAAAATGAGAAACAATAAAATGTAAAGGGTGTTTCTTTGGAGGTAGAACTTTAGATAAGATTCAACAATATATGTACACGTTGATGATACACGACTGCTCTACTCTATTGCAACTAACCGACTTTCTTACTGCTTATTTGCAACTCGACTGTCCTGTCACTGCTACTAAGCGACTACTTCACTACTCATCTACGTTTTCATCACTTCAGCTGGCACCTAATCAACCTCGCTGGGTTGCCACCTAAACCATAATCCGACTATCTTACAGAACTAGAACCGAAATAAAACACAGATTAATGGTGTTAATTGCCATGAATTTCACTTAAATAAGATTTCCAGCGTATGAACATCTCGGCTGGCTTGGAGGAAATCCAAAGGGTAAGCCGCAATGGAGGACGTATATCAGTGATATCGTGACGAATGCGTCAATCGTCTGTGGCTTATTAGAGTAGAGTTCACATAGCCCCACAAAAAATAGTCCAGCGGTATTAAATCGCATGATCTTGGAGGACAATTCACGGGTACAATATGAAAAGTTATTCTTCGTTCATCGAACGTTTCCTTCAATAAATTATTTGTTGCACGCGCTGTATGACATGTTGTTGAAAGCACAGGGCATTCAATTGTGGTACAAAAAAGTCAGTGATAATGTTCCTGTAGCGATTACCATCAAGTGTAACGTTCTGGCTGGCATTGTTTTTGAAGTGTTATGGACCAATGATACCACTGCTTTATAATCGGACAATGGCATGAGGATTCTCTTTACTCCAAATGCGGCAGTTTTGCTTATTGACGTATCTATACAAACAGAAATGAACTTTAGCGCTGAATAAAATTTTCTTGTGAAAATCGGAAGCAACAGCAACTTCGTTTTGAGTACCGCGTACCATAAACCGGAAATCATATTCAAATGACATTGGACTATCTTTCGAATGAAGCCAAATTCATGGCAATTAACAACATTAATTTCTATAACAAATACTCTTTACTTTAATCAATTTAATGCCCTTCCCTTTAAGACTTAGAATCTTTAGAAGTGTTTTACTAAGTGTGTACTAAATTTCGCTTAGTTTTTATCAGAACATAGAATATTGTGTATTTTTTCCTTTAGTAAACTTGGCTTTCACTTTTAAAGGCAGACAAATGTGAGGCAATGGCAGTGCTGAGTCATCATACTATCTTTTTATTTGTATGTGAACTCGTGTAACATATGTGTATATGTGTGAGTGTTCGTAATGGCGCCCTCACACTCATACAGATATACATATATCGCAATCAGCATAATTTCACTTTATTTATAACGTATTTCTTCCACCATTTTTATTGTTGTTAATTTTTTTTATATTTTTTTTTTTTTGGGTATGACACATAAAGCGAAACTCTGAAGTGAGGCCAAGATGAGGGCGTGAGAAATACATATACCCGAGAAAGAAAAAAAAATGAAATGGTGCATTTAGTCAAGTTAACAAGGATTTAAAAGGTTTTCGCTGTCAACCGCACCATGTTCATGGCATATCACCCACCCATCACATCATCTTCACTCATTCCACCGCCAGTGTGTGTGTATTTTTTTTGACAATAAAATCGCTGCACGAACAATGAATGAATGAATGAATGAAAGTAAAATGGTGTAATAAAGGAAAAGAGAGAGTGGCGAAGAAGAAGCTAAAAATTGTCAACATAAATAAGAAAAATATATTTAAGATTGTAAAATAAGCAAAAAATAAAAAAAAAAAGAAACGACAAGAAGCTGCAAAAATTATGTGAAAACTGAATTTTGAAGAATTTGCGCTCAATTTTTGTTACTCTCCTTCCTTCCTTGTTTCCTTTTTCCTACAGTTTCCCTTTCTTTTATAATTTTTTCTTTATATAAATTTTATTATTATTATATTGTTGTTGTTGCTGTTGCTGTTGATGATGTTGTTGTATGCTGTTAAGAGCTTGTAAATTTTCATTTTCTAAATTAAATCGGCAGCCAAAACTGAGTGCTGAGACTGGGAATATCAACATGAAGAGCTCGTCAGACAGGAATTCATTCACATACAATACACATATGTGAAATCTGAAACATAAATGGGTGTGAGTGTGAGTGAGTATAAGCTTATTTGTCAATGCAAAGACACAATAAGCACTTTCGTGTTCAATGGGTCTGGGTGGCTATGGGTCCCTCTGATTCCCTTTCCCTGCTTTCTGCCAGTTTAGTATTCGTTGGCACATTGACTGTTAATTTCAATTCAACTTAGTTCATTCAGCGTCGAGAGTCGAGAGTTCGGATTGTTTTTGGTTTAGTTCAATCATGTTAAAAGCAATGCATTATATTTTATAAGCCTTCAAAGGATTTAGAAGGATACATAAACACATAAGGTTCTCAACATATAAACACACACACATGTAGTAGGTACCTTCATATATGTATGCATTTAGTTAGCAACTAACTGTCATGGATTTCGATTTAAAGAATTAATAAACTAAACTTGAATTTGTTAAACAATAAATCACTAGTAGGATTTATACAATTCCCTTCTTTTCCTTGCCGTTTTGAGTTAAATCTTCTTCAATTTACTGAGATTTAAACAGAATAGAATTGAAAGAAAATATATACTATAAAAATAAAATAAAATTCCATTTTAATGTTGATTTTCTTCTTGTTTAAGTGTTGTTGATTTTTGGACAAACTCAGACTCCCCGATTTAGATTCACATTTCAGAATCCAAAATCAAGTTCATTATGGCCAACGTACATATTTCTCTGGCCTTTTACAAGCCAAAAACGAATTCTTTTGGTTTTCATACAAAAACAAAAAAAAAAAAAATACTATACAGTCAGCAAATTTTCTAGAAGACTTTAGTCAAGAATAAAGAAAAGAGAAGTAGAATTAAAATAGAAAAATTTATAAAGAGGGAGAGAGAGGCGCACATAGTATAGCAGAATACCAAAGGCAAGGCAAAGTCATCATCAGTGACTTTGACTTGAGGCAGCCAAGAGCAAACTAAGTTGAATGAACACAAAAGCAAAGGAAGAGGAGAGTCAAGGAAAGGAAAAAAGGTTCGTTTGGGTCTTTTGTTGAATTATTAATGAAGTCGTGTGTGTGTGTGTGTGTGTGTGTGCGTGCGTGCAATGAGTATGAGTGTATATGTGAGTATACTAAGTGTGTGTATATTTTAAGGCAACGGCAGCACATGCCATTGAATCAGCTGCTGTTTACCGTTCTTTTTGTTGATTTTTCTTGCTGAAATTTGACACAAGGGATTTCCTGTGTCTTCCTTAAGCAAGCGGCAACAAAAGAAATAACAACAGCAGCAACAGAATTGGGGAAACAACAATAATAATCATAAAATTGTAGCATATTTTTATGCACGCATATGCGAATTTCATTTTTGCACGCATGAAACACAACATAGAAAAGCCGCTAACCACAAACCAAAAACCAGCCCCATGACCTTGAATTTCTATACTTCAAATCACAAAACAAAGAAATTTTGAATGACTTTAAAAAAGGGAACATAGGAACATGTTGCTAGACAATTGCAAGTCCACAGGAGTGTGTTAATATTGAGGCGTGTCATTTACAAATCTTTCTTTCTTTCATTCTCTTGATTTCAACCAATAAAATACTTTAAAAACTGCTCTTACGTGACTGCTTCCAACTTGCCTATCTTTTATTTTATTATTATTTTCTTTTTGGTGGGCTTATGGAAAGCCCCAAATGACTAATCAAGTCAATGTTGGTGGTATTTACCTGCTGCCCTGTCTCATGCCTAATCCACATGCCATAACATCGCATTAAGTACATTCTTTTGAATCGTTTGCTCAATAAATTCAGTTTTTATAGTTTGCCATAAAAGCGAACCAACAAACGAATAAACCGAATTTTCTAAAGTTCGCCAACAACATTGAATGGTGCCTAAAAACATGCTATACATTTTTTTATAGGTTTTCTGTTAAGTAAAACCCCACTCATCCTACTTATCTACTCACCTACCAAAACATCTATATATGCATGTATGTATGTATGTGTGTGTATGAAGAAGTTACTTCCACTTTAGATGTTTTTATTGTAATCATAAAAAGGAGAGCACGAAAGGAACCAAAAAATTGGAATAAAATTTTGTTTTACAAACTCACACTCACACACAACACACTTAGATAGATAGATAGTACCATAGATAGAAAGAAAGTTCTACTTCACAATACCTCATACTCTTGTCGGTCGTGTAGAAGTAAATTTGCATAGTAAATTTATGAGACAATTACAGGCATTTTTGATTTAATGACAATTATTGTCATAATTTTTGTTGAAATTGCCTTTTTTTCTCTACTCTACTTTTTCTTTTTTGGTTCGCTGCGCTTTTTATTGAACTTTCACTGTACAACAACATCATACTTGGGTAGAAGAAGATATCAGACAACAGAGGGGAAATGAGGCAAGTAGTAGAAGAAAGTAAACTTTAAATTTATGTCGCATTCAAAGTAAGTACCAGGAATATACCCAGATAGAAAGGAGAAAAAAAGGAAGTTTTTTTTTTAGAAAAAGAATTCAACATTTTAAAGAAGAAGGTTTTTTTGTTTTGTTTAATTTATTTGATTATTTGTTGCATATTTTAATGTATTCATTTATCAGTGTCTCTAGTGTGTCCCCTTTGTTTGCCTATGTGGGTCGCCTGCCATATTGAAATATTTCAATTATGTAGCACGCAAGTTAATTTTTCATTTCCGTTTTATTTTTGGAAAGAAAAAATGGAATATTGTAATAAGGAAACCAATAAATTTGTCTCTTTGTCCCCTCTCCTTGACACACACACACACACAATCAATATTTGTGCCAATAACATTTTAATTTTATGGCAATCGTCATGCCTCTCTCTCTCTCTCTGTGTGTGTGTGTGTGTGTGGCACAAATAAACAAACTTTTGTTCTTTATTGGCACAAGACTCAGTGATTCACAACACTTAACATTTTTCCATCTTCCATACCATTGATTATGGTTAGCGAGGGGTGAATGAATTTCCTTTAAGTAGCTGCTTAGCGTGCAATGTCTCGATACTTGACTCCAAAAAATAAATATTTTTTGTCTTGAATAAAGTAACAACGAACCCACAAATCAACCAACAGGCAAGAATATTATTGTACTATACTATATACTCGTAATAACATCAAAAGCAGATAGAAAAATTGTCATTTGTCATTTGAGGCAAAAGAAATGATTTTCCACGAAATAAAATAAAAACAAAAAACACGATGAAGACAGAGGCAAATACGTGTACGTGTATGTATGAAAATGATGAAAATATTGAGCTATTTTAACACGTAAAACATATTCTGTCAATGCATAAGGCAGGAGAAATTTGTAAAAAATCATACATCAAATTGTATGCTATGAAAAGCACATAGAAGCACGAGGACTGTTCATAAAGTTTAGAGGTGTCAATATGATATACAATACATAATGGCCATATAACAGAAATTGATTGGTTTGAGATTCAAACAACAAAGGGCTGCCGACAAAGAAGAATCGAATAGGTAAAGTGAAGTGAAAATAAATTCAAAAAATAAGAAAAATATTTCCCATCATATACCCAATTCTGACTTCCATACTAAAGTGAATATGCGATTTAAATGGAATGGTGTTCTAGAATGAAAGTATGTTCAGAACAGTGTTTAAATTGCTACCGTTACAGTAGAAAAACTCTGAAAATAATTGCCTAACTGAGCACTGCCTGAAACGTTGCTTCAACTGCTGCTTTGAAAAATCCGCAGTCGCAGAAATGAAAATGACTTACAGGTTTTAAACGCAGAAAGTAGCAACTCTGAAATTTGAAAACATTCATCTATGAAGTGAAAAATTCCTGTTGCTTCAAATACACCAGCAGTCATCAGTTAAGGCAGTCGCTGTCGATGCGGAAGCAAAATATCAAAAACCTGGTGGCTAGCGTAAGCTATGCAGAGGCGTACCAGTAAGTGTACATTTCAATAGTAAGTCAGCAGCCCTTTTTTGCATTACTGGTGGCTAGTAAATTTAATTGTCGTAGGAAATGTAGGCGATGGCATTGACTGGTGACACGACTGGAGAACGGTTATGCAAGCGATGGCATTGAACGATGACATGACTGGTGAACGATAATACAGACGGTGGCAAAAAATCCTTTCGTGATCCATGAGAAATTAATGCATCTGCAAGTCTTGTGCGGATTTTAGTCAGGCGGTGTGATTGGGCCTTATTTTTTTGAAAATGACGCCGGAATTGCAGTGTCTATGAACGGCATTCGTTACACGCTCATGATAACGGAGTACGTGTGGACGCTATGTGGGACCATTTGCCATACCTAATCGGAACATGTCTACTTTGTATTTATTCAAAAAAGTCAAATTTTCTGTGTTAATGACTTCCTACAAAATATCCAAGTTTTTAAATCATTCCAAGTATCTTTAAGAGTTCGATAAAATATTATTTTTTTTTTGCTTTTTACCTTCGCCTCTTTGGAAAAATGATTTCAGCCTTGATTTTTTGATTAATGATGAATATATATTTCCAATGAACCCGATTCTTTGTGATTTTCACCTTAAAACTTATGGATCTTCCTTGCACTTTTATATGTAGATACAATGAAACGTAAATCCACATATGTCATTTTATTCTTATACATGTATGAACGAGGAAAGAGTATTGTAAAATATTGGCGCAAAATCCATAATTCCTTCAATGTGTCTGCGGCATATCCTGACATTCAGTTGACAACATGTCGCATTTATCGCACTTTGCTCACTCTTTTTTTTTTGCCATTGTTCCTCTGTCATTTTATACCAAACTCATACTCCTCCCCTTACTCTATTTATTTGCTCAGTTGCGTGTTGCATGCTATGTGGTGGTCGATGATATAGGATCTCTATAGCTCTCTACCATATAGAAGGCAGGTGGTAACTCAACCAAACATAGTACAGAGTACTATAATCTGCTATCATTTCCCTTACAATACCATACTCCATGTTGTCGTCATGGTCGTTGTCGTCATTTTATTCTGACGCACAAAATGCGGTTTTCAACTTGTCACTTTGAATATTATATTTCATAGTCGGAATATTCATGGAATCACCCACTGAACACAAAATGCAAAAGTAATACATAATGGCGACGTCGTCATTTCCATCGTCATCATCATCGCATGCATACAAATAACATATAAAATATAAAAAAGGATAAAAACTAAGGATAAAAACAGGAATTGCATTAGCTGCGAATAAAAAAACAGCATAAAGAAATTCGTATTAAAATTTTTATTTCCTTTGTTTCTTTTTTGTTTTGTTGTTTTGTTTTACTTTGCTTTTAATATTATTTATTCTTGTTTTGGCTTTTTTTTTATTTATTTTTTATTTATTATTCTATTATTTCTTTTTTTCTCTCATTCTAAGGGCGCGATACTACGAAAGTTGCATTGAGTTGAGTTGAGTGAGTGCATTATTTATGCGCACAGGTAAAAGCGACATTAATTAACAAGAACAACGACAACACCACCAAAGTAGAAATAGCAGCAACACAACAACACGAATAAATCCGTGTAACTCGTAAATATTTGCAATGCAAATGCGAGGCTTTTTGCACACATTCCATTCTTCCATTTTACAGTTTTTTTATTCTTATATTTATTTAATTTAAATTATTATTATGATGATGATCATGGTGATGACTGACTCCTAGTATATTGTACAATAGTAAATACCTCCAATCTCTAGCCACTTTTGTTGAGATGTTATTGCTGCCACATGCAAATGTCATAAAATGTGAAATCAAACACAACACACAATAAAACATCAGCAGCAAGAAAATACCCAGTAGCAAAATCCAATTCAAAAATTCAAACTGAAAAAGCTGAGCGAGCGTTTAGCTTTAAGCAAAGCGCCTTCTTCACCACATTCACTTACTCACTCACTTACTTACTAACTAAGTCATCCACCCACTCACTCACTCATATAGTATACAATAGAATACATACTATAGTATAAGAGTGAGTTTCAGAGAAGAATATACTATATGGAATATAAAAATTTTTGTGGTTAAACATTGAGGTGGTTTCATGAATGATATAACAGGCGGGGAACATAAAGTACCAGGACTACATAGAGTTAGTACTAGGATTAGCAGTATGAGAACAGAGAGAGAGAGAGAGAGTGAGTGTAGTATGTGGATATTGTTAGAGTTGGTTGGTTGGATGGTTGGTTTTGTTTGGTAAGCTGCTGTCGCTTGGCGTCAATATCCTGTTGGTTATAAAAATGCAAACAAATTTCTGTTTTATTGTGGCACATGTACACATAAATAAGTCTGTTGCTCCTCCTCTCCCAACTCCCCTCTTTCCCTATCAGGTAACATACTTGTGTATGTGAGTGAGTGTATATAAGTCGAGTGGGGATTTTTGGCATTTTATTCTTCTATGCAACAATTCGTCAAAAAAAGAAACGTCTGTTTAGATATACTCGTAGGAGAAAGAAGTGTACGGTGTACTGTGGTGTGTGTGTGTGTATGTGTTTGAGCGACAACAAAATCCAATTGAATTTTTATTATAGCAAAATGTTTTCAGTATCGTCGTCATCGTCAACGATGGTTAAAGAAGTGTACCCGATGTTGATAAAGAAAGGTGAGGTGGGCATGATGAATAAATAACACAACAACATTCGACACCACACCAAACAGAGACTCTGCCGCTAAGTGTGTGGATCATTCGTTATGCAGGAGACAGTTCTACAATATTCTGTTTGTTTTGTTTTGTTTCGCTTTTCTTTTTTTTATTGTATTTATATCAATTCGAAGTCATCTCCATCGTTCCCATACTCATACTCATTCTCATACTACCCGACTCAATTCTCGTCTTTAACGTTGTTTCAACTTGAATCGCATTGAATCACACATTGAATTGAATTGAATGTGGGCGCACTCGCTCTTTGAGTGTTGATTGCATTTTAGCGGCAACAATGTATCGCCGCACCAAGGAACACATCCAACAATTGTGATCCGATCCGCGAGCCCTATGATTGTTGCCTTGCCCTCTTGTGTTTTGGATTGATGATTGAAACAATGCACAATGCACCAAAGTGTCTGTGGTGACAAATGTCAAGCGTTCATCGTTCGTTGTTCATCGTTGACAGTGTCGTTTATTGGAAGTAGTAGTTGATGTTCAAGTGATGAACAACAACAACAACAACACGAAACTAAGTATGAGAAGGAATTCGTTTGTCCACAACGATATCAGAAGAAGGAAGCGTGGTTAAGTTCCTGGTTTGAAATGTGATAAACTGTAGGTGCTGTGCTGCTTTGGTTCTCTTTAGAATTTTTCAAGCGAATTTATTTTGTTTTTTTGTGTTTTCCACTGTGTGTGGTGTGATGATGTTGGCCTAAGTTCATTCACATTGACAGCAATGACTTCCGTTTGATTTGAGGATCACGAATCTATCACACACAGGAACACTCAATCTCATAAAGTACTTGACGAAGGTGGTAGAAGAAAATCAACTTGGAAATCATTATAGCAAATATATACAAACAAACTGTGTGCAGAAATGTATAACAAGAAAATCAACTTAGAACTTATGAGTCCTGAAGGATTTCCAAAGCGAAAAACTCATTTATTCACATTCGCACACTGACTCATTCACTCACTCACTCTCTCACTCATTTTCCTATTATTCCTCTTACACAAGAATTAAATAAAAGTAAAGGCGAAAATACTACAATAAAAAAGGAAATAAACGGAAAACAAATCCAACAAAAAACAATGCAATTTTTGGGGCGTTGCGCTTAATATGGTAAAAGGAACACAACGCAGGCCACAAAGGTCATAAAACCATATCAACGCCATTAAGTGTGTGTACATGGAGCTAAGAGAGTGGGGTACTATGGTCTAAGGACTGAGGTAGCACACACACACACACATACACACATGGTACACTGTACACCCATCGTGTTCGTGTAAGTAAACATGTCTAGTGAAACACCTATGAACATGTTGAGGTCCCACAAATAAAAGTAAAAAGAATAAAAACAAAAAAAACCAAAAACTCTAAAAAACAATGTGAACGACAACAAAAACAATAAAATAGAAGGACCAAGATGATGGTGACGATGGTGATGGCAATGGTACTACAACGGTGACGGTGACTAGGATGAAAATGAAAATGTGTACACAAAGTGAGGAAAAAGAAGAATAAGGACTTTACTTTTGGTTATGATGAAGAGCAGCAGCAACATCAGCAGGATGAGAATAACACACAACAACACCGACAAAACAAAATGCGCAAATGAGACTGTGACTGAGCCCAGTGTTGCCACAAAACGTATAAATAGTACCACACACACACATGCAATCTTACTTAAACTATGTAAACGTTGGATAACCGCAAAAAAAAAAAAAACGAACCTGTACAAATACAAACACATCCTTACATACACACAAAACACATGAAAAGTACAAATTTTACGATTCTATGCCAAAAAACAAATCCCATACTCATACATACTCAGAACGAAGCTTGCCCCAAGGAGCTTGCTCGTGTTTCGAGATCAACACAAAGCACACATTACCGTAGCGGCTAAGCAGCGTTGCTTGCTGAGTGAGAGAATCTCGGTATGAGTGAATATTTAAGTATGTCTAATAAAGAGGGCGAGAGGTAGAGAGAACGAAGAGAGGATGAAGCATTGGAGACAACAAAAACATTTAAAGGTAAACGAAAATTCAAAGAAATGAAAACATGATCAAAAAGTTTGTTTCTAATCAACAATTATGGTAGATCAAGCTGCTAGACTCAAACAGGTAAATTTTTTTAACAATTTAAAGGGTGATTTAAGCGCAGAAAAATTTGCAAAAGTCTATGAAATTTGTATTTGAGCTGATAAATCAATGCTTGCTAATAACATTTTAAAGATTGTTTCATTTAATTGTTGTTCAAGTGATACATACGACAAATTCAATTTGATTCACTTTTTCGAGCATATTGGCTGGAATATCACTAATAACACAAGTAAAGATATCTTCTAGATTCAATCTTTGACATAAAATGGTATCCAATGTTCAAATTACTCGCATCGGAGATTATCAATTTTGTCTTATATGTACTGTATAATACTGAAGACATGGTTGAAGAGGTACGAACTAATGGTTGAAGAGGCACGGAATAAATTTCTTGATCAGATGTTAAGACACTTTAATCAATCTGGGTTGATTGGAAGATCGCAAATTGAAATAAACATCCTCGAGTTTCTTTGATGTTGATATGTCAATATTGAACACATTACTCTTCGATAGACGGTATTCTAAAAATTAACTCAAATCGATTGGATGGTGCTTTTTGACGAGATTAAGAGTAAGATTTCTGTTTCGTACCAACCCAGCTAATGATACTAAAGGCAATATTTTAAAATTTGTAGTGCAGGTGAAAAAGTAAAATTGCCAGAATTACAGTCTCGGGCAAAAGCTAGTAAATTAATAAAATACAAAAACAGCAAGAATTCTGTCAAAAAAACTGAAAAAAGAACATCATAGTTCAATGGTCAACAACAATGTACTAATAGAAGATACTGTAGTTTCACTTCCTGTTGTTGTGACACACATAGTACCATATTTATGCCACCAGGTAGACGCCATGGCGCCATTACAATTTTCTAATAACTGAACTCAAAAAGGTTCTGCGAAAGTTATTTTCTCATTTTCTTGTCTCTGTCTCTCTCTCTCTCACACACTCTTTCTCTTTTCTATCTTCATAAATATTGTATATAAAATTTGTTAAGTGAAGAAAGTTTCGTAGTTGGTGGCAGCAGTTAGTTCAATTTAATTTGTTGTTGCATTCTTTTGTTGTATTTTAACTTTTGGTGTTTGTGGCACGTTAAAAATTTACGCTTAATATAAAGTTCAACTGTGGAACTCTTACACATAGTACTAGTAGTAAATATGGTCAACACAATACAATGTGCAACAATTTCAATTTCTTTAAACATGCCACATGCTCTTACTTGGATCATGTTGGTTGTTGTTGGGTTCAAGATATTGCCTTTTATGTATTTTAGTGATGTCATTATGTGCTTGACTTAGTTTAGTTAAGTTAGTAAGTAGTTAATCTATCCCTTCGTCTCTCTCTTTTTCTCTCTTTCACTGCTTATGTCATTTTCTGTGACATTATGTAACGCGCTTTAATAAACTTTGCGATTTTATGAAAAGTCAAAGCTGCTGCTGCTGCTGCTTAATTAAAGTTTATGGATTTCTTTATTTTATGATATCAAAGAAAGAAACGCTAAAAACGAGTTAAATTTTAAGCACACACCATGTGGTTTATGGCAGTTGAGTTGGCAGTTTGCTTGTTAATATTTCAGTTAATAAAATATATGAAAAAAAAAAAAATTTACCACAAATGAATACTTTAAAATGTCGTGAAAATGTTTATAAATGAGAGAAGGAGAAAAGTACGCAGTAAATCAAAGCTTGAAATGAGTTCTTTATGATTGAACGTAATGGCAACGTTAAAGTAACATAAAAACGAAAAGCGTGAAATATGTCAAATGGTAATAACCACAACAAGAAGTTGACACCGTCATTCGCTCAGTTTTCCCTTCACTTTTTCAAAAGGAACAACTCAAAGACCACACCGAAGTACAATACAACAAGTAACAAGACTTCAAACTCAAAATACGAAACACAAAAGAAAATATAAAAAAACAGGAAAAAGCTTGGGAGCTAGGACCATCATAAAAACATAGCTTTAACAGGCATTCAAAGTAATAACTATTTGCGCAAAATATCAAATTAGCTTCAGCCTGGTTTAGTTTGACGACTGCCTTGCCTTTTCACTCTTGACCAAAGGAATAGGAATTTATTAAAAAGGAAATTATGACAAAACTTTGCAATGTCACAATATGGTGGGAATATAAAAAAAATCTATCACTCCAGAGGGGGAAATAACAGCAGGAAACAAAGTAAGAAAAAGAAAATTATATAGACAACAACATAACAAACCACAAACCTAAAATGAGTTGAACAAAATCAAGTGAAATGAAATGAATTGAACTAAAGCCACAACTTCTGATGATGAGAGAGAAGTATGAACTAGACTCTAACAACAATCAAATAAACATCGAGAACATGGCAAATGAATCAGATAAACATAGAGAGAGAGCGAGAGAGAGAGGAGGGAATGAATGCATGAATACAATGAACGCCCACAAAAACCGACATTAAACGTTTATTAAGCGACAGATGACAGATTACAGGTGTATTGGCAGCTAAACGGAGTCATTCGTTTGTTCTTTCAATGCCTCTTTCGTTCGTTCGTTCGTACGATGGGTCGCCGCTCATGTTGTTCGACAAGCTTAAATGAACTAACATAAAAAACAACAACAAGAATAATACTAGCGAATAGCATTACATAGCAAAAAGTAGATGAAAGATTGAAGTTAAAATGAATGTGTGGCAATTCCCATACATTGTAAATGGCTAACGGGGCGTATGCGCAACCTGCAGAAACAACAAATTGACACATTAAAACAAATGAGGCCACCTTCATGTGGTGTGGTGGCATTTGTTAGCCGCTTAGTTCAGCCAGCCATCGAACCAACAACCTACACAACACAAATCGTTGCCCACACACTACTCCACTACACCCTGCCAATGATGTTGATATTTCCAAGCCCCGTTCATTGGCCATTTGGTGGCTTTGCCTACACTTTTGATGATTTTTACTACTTTTGTTTCTTTCCTGGATTTCTTTTTTGCAGCAAGAACAACGTTAACTACTTTATAGCAAAGTGTTTCAAGTTAAGCACTAAGTTGAGTTGAGTTGAGTTGAGTGGTTTCTCCTTTTTATTCCTTGTTATTTTTTCTGTTTTTTTTTTTGTCTTCCAGGAATTACTAAAAATGGGCGTTGTTCGTGTTAAGTTGACTAGAGTTCGCTCGGTCGCTTATTTCGTTTGTTTGGTGGACAAAGTTTAAGTGATTTTCTTTTTATTTGTTGCTAACCAAGAAGAAAATATGCTTTTGTTGTAAGAAATTAACGCCTGCAACTGGAGCAACTCGAAACAAGGAAACATATTTTTCTTTATTTATAGCATTAGCAGTCATTTTTATTTTTTGTGAGGGGAACCAAGCTGCACCTGTCGTCTTCATAATAATGATGACTTAAAAAAGACGAAAAACTTGTTACGTGGTACACGCATAATTCAAGTTAATCATTTGAACAACAAAAAACAGAAAAAATAGTAGCAGGAAAGAAGATGAAATAGAAAGTGTAGGCAAACAACATCAACAACAACAACAACAACAAAAAGAACAAAGTTATGGCTCAACATAATTTGGACATTTATATTTGTTAGTGAAAGTTTTTCTTTCTTTTTTCCTCTCTCTCTCTCTCTCTCTCTCTCTCGGTTTTTTATATAATTTTATATTTTTATATTTCTTAACTTTAACTTTTGTACACATTACAAGGAGGCAGGCGGAAGGACGAAGAGTTATGACGCGTCAAAAGTATTTTGTTTCTTTTTTTTATGTCATGAGAACCTTCGGGGTTCTTCTTTTACAAAAAGGAAATTTATGACTTTTAAACTTGTACTTGACATTTGAGTTTATTAAGAGTGAAATCTAAAAGAATATTATATTTTATGGAAACAAATTTCATAAAAAAAGAACACTTTAATTGGACTCACTCAATGAAACTTGTCTAATAATATGATAGGTTTATGGATCCCAGAAGTAGTAAGTGACTTACCTGTAAATAAATGAGAAAAATGAAAGGAAAATTATTATTTTGAATAGTATTTTCTTATGACATAATAGACATAATAAATCATGTATGTTAATTTTATTAGATAAACTTATGCTTACATTTACCATACACTGAATTTTTATTGAAATCAAATCAAAATTTTATTGCATATTTTCTGGCTTTTAATTTCTCTTGAGACATCAATATGTATAGAATGAATAAAGTTTTATTATAGTACAAGCAAACATTTCCTATTTGTTGTTGATATTTGTTTTGTTTCATCATCATCATCATCATTATCACAATTTTCTCTTGGTCAAAATCTATAAAACTTTAAAATGAAGAATATAAAAATGAAAATTGCATAAATCAAGCATACTATTCCCCATAATCCCTCAGCATATTTGTGTCCATTTTTGTTTTGCTCATCTAACCATAAACGAGCAATGATAACTTTGACCACCAAAAATGTTGTACCCAGAACCGACATAAGAAGAAGGAAAGAATCCAGACCCAAGACCAACAACAACACCAACAATAAGAAGAAAATCAATAAGCAAAGCGTAGATCTGGAAAATTACTTGACTGAACTTGTGTGGCTTAGTAGTAAGAGATATATGTACGTACAAGTATATACTCGTATAGAGAGAAGAGTGAGAGAAAGAGAATTGAAGTGGAAAAGATGAGCTTAAGAGTTATAGTCAAACAAGTGGAAAACCACCAAAGCCCCATTGAATGGGAGGAATATTGAAACAGAGAGAGAGGGGTAGCTGAACGAAAAGAATTACAAATGAAATTGAAAAGAAAGACTAGAAAAAAAGGAAGGAAAATGTAGAATTATTCAGACGCACTTCAGTTCAATTTGGTTTAGTTTGTTTTGGATTGGTTTGGTTTACTAAGGTGCAATCCTCACACCACTTTGTGTGTGGAGAGTATAGAGAATACTAAACTCTACTAGAAGATATACACTTTTGGTCATCGTATCGTACTACTATGCCGAGTATACTATATAGTATTGTAGTAAGCTGATGGTAACATTGGCAACTTGTGACATGTTTGCATGCAAAACAGGACAAGTGAGTAAACAGGAAACTCTGAGTTGAATTGGTATGTCGTATCTCTGGGTACACCGTGTGTGTAAGTGCGTATTGTTGTAGTTGTTGATGCAGGAAGTAAAACAGACAAGCAGAAAGAGCTTTTTACACAGTCACATTGCATTGTTAACAAAAAAAAAAAAAAAAAACAGAATAGTAGTAGTGTGTGAGTCTGTGTTCTGTGCTGATGTAAAATTGGGATGGGGGCAGCAGATACACACATTGGTAAGCTTGTCATTCGAAAAGTTAAATTTTTGGGTATAGTGGGTAGTAATCCTTTTGGGACTACAAGCACGCAACAACAGCAACAGCAGGTACTCCTCATACTCATCTACATCCACCTATTTCTTGTTACTTGTTCTCATTTTGTATTCCTTCTGGTTTTTCTCCTTTTACTTTGCTCCTCCATTTTGACAGACAACTCTGACCATTGCAATTGGAACTAAAAGTTGAGCTCATTCACTTGTATGTAGTATTGTTGTTGCTTCTATTTGGCAGCCATTATGTCGTTTTACTTGTCTTGGTTATTCCCTTTCCCTTTCTGATTTTTTGGCATTTGGTCAAGTGAATATGAGTGAGTAAGGTGGGTGGTGGTTGGTGACGTTCTTTTTAAACCATTTGTTTGTTTGCTTGCTTTTACTATATGTTTCCCTCCACCCTCTGTTTGTTATATTTTGATTCCCTTGTCAGATAGAAGCGTGCGAATGTTTGTACGCCTTAAGGTATGCTTCGTTATTTTTGCAAATTTTTTCTTAATATAATCATACACATACACACACATTTTCTCTATCGTTAAATTCTATTTCAAATTCTACTCATTTTTTTGTGATTTTTGTTGTTGTTCTTGTTATTATTTTAGCATAAAATGTTGTTTTGCAAATATTATTGCATATTTAACTTAAGCAAAACATGAAGTGCCATCATCATAGTGAAAAGGACATACATACATGTATGAAGATTGGAGTGTTCTGTCTGTTTTGTTGTCATTTTTATTGTAGTACATGTATCTGTGTCGATGTTTATACTATTCTACATATGTATATTTCTTACTTCTGTTCTGGTTTATTCTATTGAAGAAGGATTTTGTTGTCTGTCCAGTGATTTTAATAAAACATGAAATTCAATTAAAATGGGTGACAACCATTTTCTCTCTCTCTCTATACACACATATACACACTTATGTATATGCATTCTTAAAGGCTTCTAGAAATTGTCACTTAAACGTATTAAATCCGCTTAACAAACAAATAGTTCACAATTCTATTGCATTCTATGTATCTACTATGTAATTTAACGATGTAGAATAATGAAAAATTATGCGCTTAAAACAAAATGCTCACTTATGAAGGGAAATAGCACTGCACTACCTCTTTCCTCAATCTCTTCACTTTATGTTCACTTAGGTTGCCATTTTACACAAATCCGCTTATGCGTCTTTATTGCAATTTTGTAAAGTGCTTGCGGCAATAAAGGCACCAATAATACCCTATCCACTCTGGAAGTATATGTTACAATGCATAGTAGTAGTACGTGTATGTAGTATCTATTCACCTTTAAGCGATCAACTGTCGATGGCTTTTGTCTTGCAAAGACACATCAAATGAAATATCTTATAGTAGTAGATGGTCAACAAGAACGACAACAACAATAGTATGAAATGAAGAAAGTAGAAACCTTGTTGTACATGACCACTTCACTTGAACAACAGTTGCTGCTTGTCTCTTATGTCTGTTTTCTTGGTTAGTTGGTTGCTTGGTTGGTCTGCTGCTGCTGCTCCTGGTGCTGGTGCTCTGTTCGTGTCTTGTCTTTGATATGACTACTTTTCCAAACGATAGAAAAGCAATTCACTTGAAATTTGCACCTGCAAACAATACTAAAATGAACAAGACGACGACGACGACGACGGAAGCCAACAACAGCAACAACAACAACAATAATAATAACAATAACAAGAATATGAAGAACAAAGAACAAAGTCACAAGAAATAGTAGTATAAAGTTGGCAGTTACCAGAATAAAAGTAGAGAAAAGTAAAATAGAATAAAATAAACAAGGTATAAGTTTTAGATAGGACGACAACGAGAACATTGTCTCTCTATCGTTTTGTAAGGACATCGCCTCAGTAATTGTGTTTGCATTTATCTATTGTGTGTCTGTGTGTAGATATGCGTGGAAAAGACAGGTGAAGTTATAAAATGTGAATGTGGACACAAACCTTCTTCAAAGCTTCTTTCTAAGTACTCGTTAGCCAACAACAAACAAATAATGCTGACTTTCTACAATAGTTTTATGTGTGTATGTTATTTCTTGGTCTAGTTTTCTTGTCACTGCCGCTGCCATATCTTTTGGCACCTACAATTTGCTTGTCCTCTCTCTCTCTCTCTCTCTACTGTATGTGGATAAATATGTGATTGACCAAACAATCCTGTACTGAGCTGTGCTGTGCTATGCCATCCTGGCACACAGGTGGTGCACATTCACATTGATCCTTTGTCGTCCATTCACTTACTCACTCACTCACTCACTGAGACTGAGTCTAAGTCTCTTCTGAGTGCAAGCATAAAATTCGCCATTATATTAAACTCAGTTGAGCAGCAAGTAACATTTTTATGTTTATTGTGCCTCCCTATATTCATGGAACGTGCAAATGCAATGCGCCCATAAGTTGGCAATAGAATAGAATGTTAAATGATATCAACAAACTAAAGAGAGAGAGAGAGAGAGAGAGAAAGGAAGAAGGAGAGAACAGCACTAAGTTATTGTACTATTACTCCTTACATAGTACTGTGTGTGTTGATTGCCCAAACGATTAAAGACAAATATTGTCTTTCATTTGCAATTCACTTTAAACTTCCTTTTTTCCCATGTTATGTATATCTTCATATTGTTTTTTTGCTTTAGGGTGTGGCTCGACATGCAACAGCTGTTCCAACTTGAGCCAAAATATATGCAATGGTTATTTTTGAACAGCAAAAGCAAAAACAAAGTTCTTTGCATTTAACAGAAAAAGAGAAAAAATAGGAAAAAACTTAAATTGAAAATCGAAAGTTATAAAATTTTATGGCTTCTTCGTTGTCATGCTCCCTCCTTTTGTTCATGGTTCATGTTCATTGTCTGCCTTTTCAATAAAATGCTTCCAGTTGACTGACAACAACGCACGTTCCAACCATTCTTTGGTTTGCTGCTTTACTATCCACACCATTCTTTTATTCGTTCAATTGTGTCGTCTGCCTTACATTAACCTCACCATCACTGTTTAGCCTTGCGCGGCGCGGCGTCCTTTTTATTTTAAACTTTTATTGTATGTGCGATTCAACCTAAGATATCGCGTTACACTATGTTCTAATCTCCTTCAATGTAAAGCCACAATATTTCCGTCATTCTCATTCATATTCACTTTCATTTTGTTCTTTACTCCCACTTCTGAAACACCTTGTTCTGTCCATTCAACTTTTCCTTCTCGGCAAACAAATAACTTAACTTAGTTCAATTAGTTTTTGTTGCCTTCACTTTTGCAATGAATTGTTTTTGTTTTTGTCTTATTTTCCCATCATCATCATCAGCACCATCATCGACGTCATCGTCTTCTTGTAATTGATTTTCAACATTCATTAGTCCTGGTTATGTGTTTTGTTTTTTTTTACTTTCATTCATTCGTTCGTTCGTTCTTTTATTCATTTATTCAGTTACTCACTCATTTCATTTCATTTTCATTTACATTTCATTCATTTCATAGGATTTTTTCCTTTGTTTCTGTTTCTAGTGAAGTTCTATTCTTCTCCAACTTCTTTCTCTTCTTATTGCTTTTAGTTATTTTCATTTTTGCCATTTCAGCTTTTGTTTTACGCTCCATTTTCTGCTCAAAAGTATTCATTGCAGCTGTTCTATAACAACAACAACAGCAACATCATTACAACATTACATAATGGCAGGACATCATCCAATGGATACCAAGAAGAAGGTAAATGGATAAATGAAGAGAAAGAGAGAGAGGAGGGTGTTTAAAATAAAAACAAAATCACTTTCATTTCATTTTCTTCGGTTTATTTTATGACTTTTTCGTTAAATGTTGCTGAAAATTCGAAATATTTCGTTTTATAAAACATTTTTAAAAATAAAATGTTTGTATTTTTTGATCTTCCCCTCCCGCTCAGCTCTCTCTCCTCCTTTCACTTTCCATTACTGCCATTTTTTCACTTTTGGTTCTGGAGATTTTTATATACATAAAATTTGTTTTTGTTTTTTGACGATTTTACTTTCAGCGTGCGCCGACTTGATTTCCGTTGCAAATGGTTTCAAGTGCGTTTCGCTTTTACTGCTCCTGAATGTCCTCAATGTCCCCTTTGTTGTTATTGTTATTATTGCTTTTTGTTGTTGTTGTTGCTGTTTTTGGATATAATAAAACAGCGTATTGAAATCGCATTTTATTGTTAAATGGTGCGCATGATTTATATTTAATATCGAATGCAACCTCATTCTCTTTCCTTGATCCCTTGACTACCCTTTTATTTTTACATCCTTTGAGGTTTTTTTCGATATTTTCGATTTCTTGTTTTCCATTGTTTGGCATATTTAAATTTTTCATCCTTTATTACGTTTTTCCATATCCTCTTTGTATCGTCGTTGTAGTCGTAATAAAAAGGTCAACTGATGGTTTTTTGTTGCTTTTATCATCTATTAAAGCTTCTTTTCCTAATGATGGGGTTGGAGTTGAGGTTAGAGGAGTTGTTTTAATCAAAAATATTGGTTGGGTTCAGTTTGGAAAATTGCATGTTAATCCCAAATAATCAAAGTGAATGAATATTCATTCATACAAAGTATGCAAAGACGAATTTGAGTGATAGCAGAATGTGATGTTAGTCATAAAAAAAACCAAAAAAAATCAGGACATCAATTGCTTGGAAATCGAACGCGAAGCTATGAAAAATATGAAGGAACTGAACATGTAAACGAAGAAATAGTTTATTTGCGCGGATTGCAAGGGATGACAAAATACATAAAATAAATGTCGACGACAACGAAAAATAAAAACAGGGAAAAATGTTTCAGTTAAGTGAATAAAAAAAAAAGAAGATACTAGAATATTTAAACTTCAGTTGTAGCGATGACTAAGTACCTTTTACATCAATAGACATTAGAGTTTTGGATGAATGCATTTGCATGAAAAAAAAAAAAAACATAACAAATGAAACGAATGATGCGTACGGGTATGTATGTAAGTGATGCGAACTTCATTCATTTGAAAAGCGAATACAAATGAAACAAATAAAAAAAAACACCAATGCATTGCATTTGGTTTACTGAACAATTATTTAGAATCAACCCAATCTTTCGTAAATGTTGTGCTTTGGCAAACGCTTTGGCGGAAGAACTCTACATATGCGACAGAGAAGAAACAGGCGAACAAAAAAGTATCCGTAGCGTAACCATTAGCTGAAGAACGACATCAAAGTATTCGAATGTTTTCTACTCATTTCATTGGATTGAAACTTGGTTCATTCGCATTTGGTCGACAATTAAAATAAAACATTTGGTTTGTCTGAGCAAGTATTTGGTGTTTGCAAAACAGCACAAAACTCCATTCATTCTATTTGGTCGACAAAGACTTCGAAACTTACTCATAACGAGACAAATGCCTTGTTTGTCCTTGCAAATGCATTCGTGCAAGTCTCCAATAGAAAAATAGTTGAAAAGCACAAAATTAATAAGAATTCAATACGATTATGAATGAGTTATGAGTAGTAGTTTTAGTAGAGATTGGTATTCCTCGGTGAAGAAATTAAGGTATTAACCATACAAAAATCATAGATTTAATGACAGTTATATGATATGATATACATATTAGAATGTCTTTTTTGCATTCCTGTGGCGACTTTATTTTGTAGGAGTCAGAGAACTGTGACTTTGTACTTGTATGAAAAAAGATAGACATAAGTTAACAAATCCTTATTCTTTCCTTTAGGAACCACTTCTTCCTCTCTCCTCCAGCTCTTTCAATCCGTTACAAACCACACCACAAATTGATAATTCCCTACTTACATGACATGTCATGTGAATGGAATAACAAAAATACACAAAGAACGGAATAAAATAGATTTGAAGCAATTTCACTTGTGAGCGAACGCAATAAAAATCAAGAATATTTGCAATGAATTTTAGCCACAAAAAACCAAACTGAATCAAACCATCGAAAGGATGAAAGAATGAATGATACAAAAAAAAAAACATAAAAAATATAAACCAAATTCAAGGAAAGAAAAGCGACAGCGATGGCGTGGCAAGATACTGACTGAAGAGCTCTAAGGCGATGAGGACATACTCATTCGTACTAGTCGTAGACTAGACTCTTCTTCTACTATACTACCATACATATAACATCGAATAAAAACGAATATACATAAAAAACGACAAAAACGATTAAAGTAAAGTTTTTTATTTCAATATGCAAAAGGAGTAAACGAAAACGAATAAAGAAACGTACCAACGAGCCAACTATCAAACGATGGAATGATGAAGTAACAGCAAGTATTGCATATGGAAGAAGGAGGCGAAGAATATATTTACACGCGACACAAGAATACTAGTTTTGCTAGTATTTGAAAAAGAAGAAATGCTTGAAATAGGAAATTGAATTTCACGCAAAGCGAAAACAAACTAAACTAGAGCAAACGAAATGCTTGAATTGGCTTCAAAACAGAGAAAACAGGGGCATAGTGGGGAGGAGATACACACATAAAGAAGGAAAAGTCGGATTGTTAGTCTGCTGGCTAAAGAAAAAAAAATCAACATGAACAACAGTAGTTATTGTAGTTGAAAGTATTGGTAGTAATAGAAGAAAGCGGTTTATACTAGTGAGCCTCACATGTGTATGAACCTACAGGAGGGATTGGGCTCAAATCCATGGCAAAAAAAAAAAAACAGAAGCAGAATGTGTGTGCATAGAAAAGATGAAGAAGCAGAAAATGGAAATCGAAAGCAATAAAATGCGCAAACAAACTCATAAGAAACGATTTTGTACTCGTTGTCGTTGTTGCATGCCACAAGGCGATGCTTTCTCACACGTTCACTAAACAAGAGTACAGTTTATTACGTTACCAATACACACTCAGTCATATGTGTGTGTGTGTGTGTGTGTATCTGTGTAAGAACATGTAAGGCAACCGGAAATACGCAGGCCGGGCGCACTTAACAATGTCTGTGGAATGCGTTGCAAATCCACGCGCCGCAAAGAGTCAGAGAAGCATTTCACATTTGAATGATTGCACATAGCAAGGATTTCCATGTGAATAGTGCGGGAACTTATACAAACATTTGGTGGTGCATACTTCTATGCGCAACTTCCTCCCTTCCCAATGCTCTTAAGACTGCTTTGTTATGTTTTTGATTGCCTTCTTCACTTAATGCCTTTGCAGTACAGGAGCATTGCTAATAGGTTGGGCAACGGATATCCGGCGGCCGGTTGAACCGATTGAAAACCGCTAAGTATAAAGTGCTTTTATTCACAAAAAAAAAAACCATAAACTAACAAAATAAAAAACTCATTTTACCTTTTAAGAGAGAAAGAGAGAGCGAGAGAGAGATGGCAGGTAGGCATCTCTAAAGGCGACACACGCAAGCCTAATCAGTGCTGACAAAGCGAATTCTAGACTTCCAAAACTCAATTGAAATAAAAAGGAAAAAGAAATCCAAAAACGAAAAATGAAGACATTTCACAATCAGCGAATATCAAGTGAGAATAGCAAATATTACATGACATGAATCTGATGATGATGGCGACGGTGAAGGAGTATGAGAACAATAACAAAATTTAAGGAGGACGACGACGAGGACGACTATTTTGGAATTTTTCAATTTATTTTCATGTGCAATTTTATGTGCCTGACATAACAACAGTAGCAGCAGCAACAACAACAATATCAAAAAGAATAATAAGAACAACAATGACAATGACAACAAATCATGAATAAACTCAACGCAATTCAAGCGAATTCTGAACTCAACCGTACTGAGAGAAGAAGAAGCCGAAGTGACTGAAGTGAAGTGAACACGCCCGAAATCAACCCAAATATAAAAAAGGAGAATACATCTACTACTACATAATAAGAAAACCTTAAGCAGATTTCTTCATTTTTTCTTTATTTTATTTATTTACTTTCTTTCGTTATTTTTTCTGTTCGGTGTGGGAGACACGTTTTACCGCGCAGCCATCAGCTGAGCTGAGCTCGGCTAAGTTGCGAGTTGAGCCAAGCCGAATCGAGTGAGTGAGTGACTGACTGATGTCTTTAGAGACATGGAATGAATAAAAAAAAAAACAAAAACAAAAAGATGAAGAAAGGAAAGGAAAAAAAATGATAAGAAGGCGAAAGAAATTGTTGACTTTGCTCAAATTTCAACACTTTATTGTAGCATAACATCAGGCGCTTGGGAAATTCATACGTACTCACACATACCGATGTACGTAAGTGACATATGTACGCACGTTACATAAACTGTTGTGAGATGTTGTGAGCATGCTTGAATTGAGTTGAGATAGAAAATTATTGACATTGTGCCTGACAGTCAATAAAATCAGATTTGGTGGGCGAAAAATTGTCTTGTGCCTGGGATCGTTCACATTACAATAGATATTCAATTCAAGAGATGATAATGAGAAATGTGGTGATGGTGGTGGTGGATGCACGTGGCAAGATGCTGATTTAGAAATGTCATTGGGGACATCAATCTATATACTTATCTATCTAGTAGTAGTAGTAATGACTTTTAGTCTTATTCTTCATTCATAAGATGCAAAGGCAAAGGTAATACAACATCCTGATACTCTTAGTATTATCCTTCCAGTTCATTACAATTTAACTGAGACACAGAGTCAGGCAACTGCTGCGTATTGAAATTATAAATTCAACCACAAAAGTTGGCAATTTGTGGTAACAATTTTTGAACAACACAAGTTTTGTTGGGTTTGACTGCAAACTGATCGCCTTTCACTAAACCCCAAAAATATTGTACAAGTAGTACATAGTATATATAAGAAACCAAGCGAAAAAGCCACGAAAGGAATTTGCATTTTTAATTCTTTTGCGCATAATTTTACTTCGCGTCAGCTGCTGCTGCTGTTGCTGCTACTCCTGTTGCCTCCATTGGTCTCTGGTCTTTCACTGTCAAATGCAAAAATCCAACGCATAAAATACACAAAAGCTGCTTAAACTCAGAGTTATCAAGTAGAAAACAAAATGGCGACAATGCCGCCGATGTCCTTGTTGCTACTGTCTTCCATATTCCGCATCGTTTGTTCATTCGCTCATTCGTTTGGGATCTTCGTTTTTTCGTTATTCCTTCAGCGGTATTAGGCGGCAAAGAAAGTTAAGAACTTTTTGAAACTAAAAATTGTCTTGTCAGCTTCCATTTGTCGTTGATAAAGTTTTGTTGTTCGAAAAAGCAAAAACTCATACAGATGAATAAAGGAGAGACATAGAATGGGTGCAGCTGAGTAGAGAGATTGAATATGTTTTCTAGAGAAGAAAGAGTACTGCTGAAGCTGAAGCTGAAGCTGGGTTGGATGGATGCTTCAAGTTGAAAATTAATATTCTGCAAACATTTCGTTGCATACCTTAAGGCGCATTTAAATAAACAAACTTAGCAAACGCAACACAAAACGCTTCATTGGTAATACTGCCTCCTCCATTCATTCATTCATTCAGTTATTTGAATTCTAAATGCCTACCACCCTCTTTCTTATGGTTTTTGCTACTGCTACTGTTGTTGAATTACATGCCACATGGCCTTCATTTACTTTTACTTTGTCGCTTATGACTTTGTTATATTCATAAATATTCATAAACATAAAAAAAAAAAACAACAACAGAAAATGAAAATCTGAAAACGAAATAAACATATTTTCTATTTGATTAGGAAATAAATTCATTCTGAACGAACAACAACTGAGTTTTGAGTTGCTTGCGGCACTTCAAGTGGCAAAGAAACGCGGTAATATTAACTCAAAAGAAATGAGACCAAAATCAAATGAAACGAAATGGAGGGACAAAAGTTCAGTTAAGTAACTGTCAAACAATAACAACATAAACTTTAACATCAAGAAAGAAAGATAAAACTCATTAAAGTAAGTCAAGTCAAGTCAAGTAAGTCAGTAAATCGCGATTATGTTAAACTTTAAATGGAAGTAGTCAGTCACTGCGCTGCGTTACTTGATTTATTTTTGGAATTGAATGTCCTCATACTCTGTACAGTACATAGTATTGTATAATGAGCCGCATCAAGTTATTCACAGATGATCTCTAGTTATCTGATTATTCTACAATATACCATAATACTAGTACTTCTTAACGCTGTAAATTTCACTCTGTGGATTTCATCCTACCTTCTTTCTTCTTTTATAAATAAATACTTATTTTCATCAACGCGTGCTCTTTTTTTTTTTTTTTTTTGACTGTTACTGTGTTGCTATTGCTGCTGCTGTTGTTTGTTTGTTGCCATCAAATGAACAACTAAATTAAAATTTACGATGCTTGAAAATTGAAACTCGCCTCTCTCATCTTACTTAAATTTGATAGCCTTATAGTCCTCCATAGTCTTGGTCTTGGTAAGGTATCGGTCTCAGTCGCAGTCTTTTCTGTTTTTTACTTACTACTATTTATTTTATTAAATCAATTTTACGATGAGCTTCGTCAGCGTCTTCGACTTCGACATCGTTTTCATTTTCTTCAATTTTGTTTTTGTTTTGTTTGGTAATTTTTTTTTTTTTTTGGTTCCTTTACACTGTAAAATAAATTACACATTTAATGATGACCGCAGGCACTCTGTTGTTGTTGTTTCTCTGTATCTTTAGTCATGGAAAATTGTCTACGGAGATTTATTGTATTTAATTTAATACAAGTTTTATTGGACATTCGACATTTTATGTTTTTCTTCTTATATTTCTTCTTGTTGTCATCATCATTTTTTATTCTTTTTCATTTTATTTTTATAAACTTTGTTTGGTTGGTTTTTTTTTTTATTTTTCAAGTAAAAACCGGTTGAGCTGATCTAAGTTGAGTTGATTTTCTGTCTGGTTTATTTGTCTTGTCTTGTTTTGTCTCGTCTCCTGGATTTGTGTTTGTTTACTTGTTTTGCACGCCGACTTTAGACAAACTTTAAGCAGACGACAATAAAATTAAGTCTAATTGGATTTAAGCTTAAACTCAGAGAAATAAAAACTTATTTTGAAATGCAATTTTTCAGTAAAGAATCACATCTTTATCAAGGGGACGACACACCATACCAACTGTCTAGTAGAGGACTGAAATTTTCTTGCTGATTGACCAACGAACAATTCTTTCACATTACCTTTGGGAAAAGTGTATTTCTATTCTATTTTCTTGCAGGACAATATGACATTTGGCAAATGGATTTGGAATCTTCTTACTTTCATTTGACTTCACTGCATCGAAAGAATAAAGGTTTGTTTATTCAAATATGAATTATAATTTATATTTTCTTATTTAAATAAAATTTACGCTTTGGGATTGCATGCTTACTGACTCAATCAGCTGGGTAGTTGCATGTCTTCGTTATTGTTGTGAACCATCATGAAAGGGTCGCCTTTAAGTCTACTCATTCTAAAGACAGACAGATAGTCAGAGAGATAGATAAATGGGAAAACTATGTTGCAACTTCTTTCATATACTACTATTCATATTTGAAATCTCCAAGGACATGAAAGACAGCAGCAAGAACTTTGTCTATGCTATGCTAAGTATAAAGGGTGCCAGCCACGCCCACCTGCTCCATTGTTGTTGCTCCTAATTTTGTAACTTGCCATTTCTGGTCCTTGTTCTTTATTTTTGTTCTATGCTGTCATACAAAGCACACGCAAATTGCAGTCATCAACCTCGTCGTGGTGGTGGTGGATCACCCGCCGCCACTAGCAACCACATTTGCAAGGTTGTACAAGTTTAAGTTTTAAAGGCTATTTTTCTTCTTATACTTTTTTTAACCTCCAACCTAAGGACAACAACAAGCAACAAAAGCACACTACTTGCGCATGTTTGCACTTCTTTATACAAAGTATCTTTACCATATACTCGTAGAATTCTGAAAGCGTTCATAAGCTGCACACGCACACGACTTTTCATAAAATGTCTTAAGGTGCTATTTTCTCTATTTACTTTCATATATGTGAGTAAGTGTGTCTGGAACTATGCTTATTATGTTTGCTCATAAGTTCATGGAACTCGTGCTTAAAAAAAGTTCAGGTGCAAGGCAGCATAAAGAGGGCCATGTCAGGCCAAGCCAACCATGTCAGCCAACCAATTCAGTTTGGCCAAGATGAAGATGAGGACGAAGCTTAAAGCCTTAAGGCACACTTTAATTTATTTTCTTATTTTCTTCTTATTTTTCTACAAGCTGCTGTTGTTGCTGTTGTCTTTTATGCTTTAATTAGTTTAGCCTGAGGTTAGCGTCCTCAATAAAAGTGAAGCATACATTGAGGCGCTTGCGCTGGATGTCGCTCCTTATTTCAGACATTTTTGGGAGCTTCTTTTCTTGAATGAGTCCCAGTCGACTGAGCTACCAAATCACATTAAAAGTTTTTTCTTCTTCTTTTCTATTCCTTTTGGACACCATTTCTCTCTCCCTATCTATCTCTCTTTCTCTTCCAATGGCTTTGACTTCATTGTGACGATGGAAGTTTAGTTTTGTTTTTTTGTTTTGTGTTGTGGCAAAATAAAGACAATTTTCCTTTTGGTTTATTCCTTGGTTGGTTGAACTTTGTCTGGCCAAACTAATTATTATGCTATGTGCGAAGTGAAACGCACAATGGTGTAAGTTCCGACCCAAAATGAAACCACCAATTCAACCAAATAATAAACAAAAGGAAGCTAGGCACTACACAACACTATTGTGGCCAAGTCCAATCATTTCTCAATGTAAGTTTTCTACACATATACATAAGTATGTATATGGAGTGCAATTCCCCAATTGTGATTTCGTTTCATTTCATTTCATAGTGAGTGAATGAGTGAGTGTAGATGAATTCAAGGCATTTTCGATTTCAATACAGAAAATTTCCAATTTGATAGAAATTGCGCAGCAACAACAACAACAACACCGAGCACAGAACATTTATCTATCTCTAAATATTAGAGAGAAGGAATGAATGAACCGAACGAATGAAGCAAAGAAAGTTAGTGAAACTTTTCCTTTCGATTTGTTGAAATGGACGAAAGACGAATTACTTTTTCTATTCTTCCCAACCGTAATAGCTGTATATATGTGTGTGTGAGTGTGTGTGTGTGTTTAACAATAACCGCACTTAAAGCCTCAAAGAGGCAGCAGATGAACTAACTTCAAATGCAATTAACTTATAGCAAGCAACACCAGCAGCAGCACCGGCAAGTCTGGATTGGATTGTTCCAGTAATATTCGTAGATGACCAACTACGTACTACTACAATAATACTAAAGGATCAACGAGGAGAATAGAACCAAGACTGAAAATAGCAGCGGGCAGCCAAACCGCACCAAAGTGGCTGCGTTAAGTGAAGTCGAAAGCAAAATAAAACTTAAAGAACAAGAAATAAAGAAAATAAAGATGAAGAAGAAAGTGGTAAGAGCATGTTTCGCATTCCATGCAAGGCGCACACAGAAATCACAACAATTTCACTTATTTAAGTCGTCGAATACGGAACTTTGAATTGTTGTGAAAAGCAAAGTAAAAGGACAGGCGAAGTATAACAGCAGATTGTGTATCGCCGCCCTTCGTTAAGACGAAGACTGGTCATATGAGTTTAGAAGATGCTATCACAAGACTAAGCGCGTAAAAAATAAAAGTAAAACATAAAAAAAAAAACAAAGAAAAACAGGACGAATTACAAAAGAAGAAAAAAAAATGATTATTTCGCATTTAGCACGTAACGCACATAAATCCTTTTAAATAAACGTTTGGCACGTTTTTAGTTATTCTTCTTATACTATATCGCTAGCTGTCTTTCCTATCCTTTCATTTCCTTTCCTTTACACAATATTTTTCTCGCTTCCCATATCTCAATGCGGTGGTTGCAGGTCGTGTCCTGCAAAAGGTAGCATTTTGCAGCTACTATTCTCTTGCTACTTGCTACTTTTGCAAGGCTTAAGTCGTCGCTGTCGTCATCGTCATCGTTGTCAGCTTCAATGAACGTGGCACATGCAACGGTGGTTACTTGAAGTTGGTTACACTTCCTTCCTTCCTTCCTTGTGTGCCTGCAACGCTACCGGACAGAAAATATTCTTTATTCCTCCTTTTTTTTCACTTTGCACTTTTGCTGATTGCGCGTTTGCGTCTTAAAAAATTACTTAAAACATCGTAAGACAGACACAGGCAGACTAACGACTAAGAGGCAGATCGGGGCAAAGATACTTATCAACGAAATAAGACACAGACAAACCATCATCGTGAGGCATGTCGTAAGACAAACAGACAGGCAGACAAACAAATGTCGAATGTAGTAAAGAAATATGCATAAAGTGCGCGACCAGGATAATTCAAGTCCTTTTGGCATTCGTTGGCAAAAGCTTTAACATGCGAAAGGGCAGCACTTTATACTCATACAAGCTCATGTATCCTTCGGTGAGTGTCTGTCTTTGTGTGCATGTAGTAAGTAAAACACAAATTAATCACGTTTCGCATACTCATATCGTAAAGTAAAAAAAAGGAGAAAGGAAGAGTCCCAAACATTTGCCTGGCAACGCCACAAGTTAAAGTAATGTGTTAATTTTTGGGCGAGTCAAGGCGTGGCTGTCATCACGAACTGAAAACACATGTAAAAGGAGTAATTCTTTTGTGCATTCGAATAAAATTTTATTGGTTTACTGTATTGATGTTGTTGCTCTTCCTCTCTATGAACATTTCGTGTCTTCTTTTCAATGGAAAGTCATAGTATAGAAGTGGAACAGCTCTTAATGAGGAAAATGTATCACCATCATCCGCAATATCATCCACAATATCATCGTTGGGTTCTGTACAAATGTATTAATGTTTACATCTTGGGCATCAGACCGTTTCTTGGATGCTTCATCACTTACATAAAGCGCTTTGAGCGTGAAATCATTTTAAAATGCATTAAAAAAATCGAATACGAAGTTACTTCACATACACACACACATATACACACAGACAATACATTCACATACTCACATAGAGCGTTGACACAGATAAATTATAAGGAAAAAATGTTAAAAAAAATTCGAGATCCTCATCGTCGTCTGTCTGCATTACTGCAATAAATGAAATACGAAGACATAAAGAACTAAAGAAAAGAAAAGAAATAATGCCACAAGTTTAAAGAAGGATAAATGTCGCAGAAATTTTATCGCGCGTTAATTTCTCGCGCTTCTCGAGTGTTGCAACGCCACGCCTTTATGGCAACGCCTCCCGGTGGTCGGTGGGGCGGCGATCAGGCTTCACATATACTATAACATTTCTACGTAGCAATTTCCGGCATTAATTGCGAGTGTTGCCAACTTCCACCATCAAACTCATACTCAATACTCGAAAATCTCCCCTCCAAACCTAAGCCCCCAAGTCAACTTCAACTGAATGCGACTCAACTTGACTCAAGCAAATTGCAGCGTGCGAAAACTTTTGCTGCAACACTCAAAAAAAAAAAAAAATAAATGAATGAATGAATGAATTGCTCTGCCACCACCTCCTGTGGCACCTTTCTCTCCACATTTCACACACCACCCTTTCACATTCATTCTTCTTTTGGCCTTAATTCATTGTTTGTTTGTGTGCGGCAGCAGCTTCGTATATTTTTCATGCTTGCTCTACGAAAAATGAATTCGTGTAAAAATAAATAAATAAAGAAAAAGAAAAGCGTTTACAAAAGCATCGTGATAGTACTAAGTACTATACTATATAAAGAGAGTGTAGAAAAAGTAAAGAAAACTCGTAACAAAATCGTTAAGAAAATGGAAATTAAATGTGGCGCAACATCTTTCTTCGATATTTTATCTTTCATTTCATTCCAACCTCCTCCTCATCATGTTCATGTTTCTTGATGCTTCTTCAATGAGGTTTGGATGCTATTCTGTACTGTGCTGTGATGTGCTGCTGCATTGCAGATAAAAGTTAAAAAGCGGTTGATTCCGTGGCATCAAGTTTTGTTAACCTCAAGTTTCAGTTTTCAGTTCAATTTACGTGGGCGGCTTCTTTAACACGTTCGCATAAAATATCATTTGTATTTGAAATTGTTTAGCACTTTTTAACCTTTCTTCATCTAGTTTTCATTCATCATTTGCTTGCTTTTGATTTTATTTTAAAGCTGCGTCTTTCAAATCATCAACTTCCCAGTGCTTATTGCCACAAAATCACTTTTCTGCCAAGCTGCACGTGAACTATGGGCCGATGGTGACGATGTTGCATGCGATAACACTGCTCAACACACTTGATATCTCAAGAAAGTGGCAAAAAAAAAATCGAGAAAAGGAAAAACGGAAAAAAGAAAGAGTTCCGCAGACAGAAATAATGAAAAAAAAAAATAAAAGAAAAACAAGTAATAGTAGTAGTAGGAAGAAGAAAAAACTGAATGAATGAAAGTGGCAACAACTTAGCCAACACACACACAAGGCAAACACAATTCTATTCGTTACTACCTGGTAAAGAAAGAAGAAATTGCAAAAAAGGCACGAAATCGCTCAGATTGGTTTACCGCAGCGCATGACCGCGCTAACGAGCGAAACCTTCAAAGAAAGAAAGGAAGGAACAACTCTCTAAGTTTGTCGACAACGGAAGGTGTCATATGAAGCAGGGTGCTTACCTAACGCCTTTAACTTAGAGCGCGCGCGATAAGCCCAAACGGAGACGGAGACGCCGCCGCTGCCGCTGCCGTTGCCTGACTGATATGCAAATGTTTCGTCTTAGAGGCACATTGAAGGAAAAGTGTTGTGTTGTAGTAGCAAAGAAAATGGCGGAAAAAATGGGAAAACAAGAAAAAGTGTTTTGTGAAACCACAGCGAAAAGAGTAAATCAAGCCATCGTCATCATCGTTGCCATCACCGTCGTCATCGTCTGTTAGTGTTGCAACTATAACAACAGAAATTGTTTGTATGCCTTTAAGCAGACCCATTTCCCACATTGAATACATTTATCCCACTTCTATAGGTTCCTTGGCTTCGACTACTCTACTATTTTTTTGTTATTGTTATTGTTGTTTTCGAGTTTGTTATGCTCATAATGCGGCTTTTGTTATGAATTACATTTTTTCTTTCACTGTATATTTTCTGTGTTGAAGTATTTTCCAAATGCAAACAACCATGAAAAGTGTATTTTGAAGTGCAATTGCAATTGTTGTTGTTTCTATTCTATGTAGTATTATTACAATATTATTATTATTATTGTTATTGCTATTGTGATTTATCGGTTATTTTAAACACTTCCGGCATTATGTCTTTTGCTCTCCCTCTCTCTCTCTCTCTCTCTCTCTCTCACACTCTGTCATTTGTATTATTTTAAAATATTTTTGAATTTTTTTTTTTCAATGAAATTCACTGCCTTGCATAAATCAATAAAAATCATTTATGGCGACCACAAATAATAACAAGAGTAATAAATTTAAGAGAAAGGGCAACCAACTCGAGAGTGTCATATGATTATGCTGATGACAGTGATATGGCATGATCAGACTGACAGACAACGGTGATAAAATAAATATGCCATGGCATTGTAATGCTTTTGGCAAAATTTCGAGGATTCAATAAAAATTCACTCATAAAATGCATAAAAAAGCAAAATCATTCAATGCGGGTAATTTGCGCTCAGCACGCATTCCCTCTCACTTGTGTGAGTGTGACTGTGAGTATATCTGCCACTTTTGTCGTAAAATGACACCACAAAGTAACAAGGACACACAACAAATAAATATAAAATGGAAAAATAAGGAAACAAAAATAAACAAACAAACCACATAAAGGCTCTCTACACTCTACTCTACTCTACTCCTCTCTACACCAAAAATATGCAAACATTTTTAATGCTCTTTGTGTCACTTATGTACACATACTTACATAGATACAACAAACAAACGCACACACACGCACACACACATGAAAGCCCACTGATAATGAAATTTTCAGTCAATATTATCGTCGTTCAACAATGTGCTCGAGACAGCTTTGTGTCACATTCAAGTGCCTCACTAACTAACTGCCTGCCTTCATCTCTTAATAAAAGTGTGTGTGTGTGTGTGTGTGTGTGTGTGTGTGTGTGTGTGTTTCTCCAAAAAATAAACTTTAATTTAAATACACAAACACATATAAAATTGTTGTTTACATATTTAAATTTTCATTTTTTGATTATAAAATCATGTAAAGTTATTTTTATGCTACAGCAGCATCAACATAATTATTTGTGGTCGATATTATTATTATTTTTTGTGATTTAGATTCGTTGTTGTTTTTGTTTTAGAATTTTTAATACATTTTAATTGCATGCAACGCGCCTAAAATTATGCCACAACAACATTTCCTAGTATGTACATATGTATTTTAATGTGTAAATTATTGTTTTCATATTTAAATGAAAATTTTATTTTCATTGCATTTTGTCAAAAAAAAAAAAAAAAAAACATACATAATTTCAAGCACCCTCAAGTTTTATAGTATTCAATGCCTCATGCCCCCCCAATCTATGTATCCATTCATTCATTCTTTCATCCCCTTAAGACCAGACCAACTATTTTAATGTTTTGCCTAATTAAAAATGCACACAAAGGTACTTACGCTAATGTTTTTCATGATTATACAATATGCCACATCATTTATATAGTATGTGTATCTACAATATTTGCAACATGCATACTTACATACAAACAGATACACTCACACTTATACACGCACATAGCAACCAGTTATAAGGCGACAAAGTGCATGTAATTTATTGTTAATATTATGTACAAACAACGCTTACCTGTAATTAGAAAAATAAATAAATTATTAGCAAAAAAAAACCAAACAAAACAAAACAAAAGAGTGGAAAACAATATAAATATTGTAATTTTTTTTTTATGTTTACCATTAGAATTTAGGGCGTTTAAACACTACCCAAACTTTTAATGAGTTATGTACAATATATGTAGACTAAGAGAGATTCAAATTTTATATTGGCTAAATAAATTGTCAACATAAAATGAACAAAATTGTATCACAGAATAAATATTCTTCATAATACATGCGAGATGAGTCAATCCAATGATTTCACAGGTCCAATTTATATGGTTTGATCGACCGTGTATTTATCTAATGCACTCAAATAAAGAGAAGAATTATTTATGACTTCCTAGTAAAGCAGCATATTCTATTACCAAAGGGTTAGCCATCCTATTCATCCCACCAACTGACAAACATCTACATACACACCTCACTAAGATAATAACTCAAAAGCATACTGAGAACTGGACATATTTCCTTCATAAGTAGATACAAAAAGGGACTCCTGGACAACGCTGTTCCTGCGGCGACACCATTTTCATCTACCATGTGTTGCACTATTGTCCTAATTTGGCGAGGACTAGAGCATAGTTTTTCAACAATTTAAAACCCTCGGTTCTCTTCTACAGCATCTTACATGTGAGAACATTAATATCATCATCATCATTATCATTATGTAGTGTAAAGCAAAATCGAAATACCATAAAGTTTGGATACTGATTACTTCTAAGCCACGCAGCGGATTTTGATACGGTTGTCATTGTTATTTAAAGAATTTTCTCCTTATATATTTAAACGAGCAATGCTTGTATATAAATATATAAATTATGTACTGTATCTGGAAACGGCTTTACCGATTTGGCGTTCGTGGTTTAAGAAAAGCAAAAATTCGGAAATCCCATAACGTACAGCCGGAAAATAAAATAATCCGAATCAGTGTAAGTGAGATGGGACATTGCATGGTTGTCAGATGAGAAAATTTGATACAGAGTTGCCATATGCATAGAGAAGGCACATGAAATAGTTATTTACTGGTGCAGAGTTGCCATATCCAGAAGAAATTATTTTTGAAATTACTTTGGATATCTTGATTTTTAAAAACGTATTTAATCAGTCATATAAATTTGATTCGTTCTGCATATATTTTCTGGAAAAACACGAAACACGAGCAAAGCTCGGTTCCCTAGTTCTATTTATTTAAAGATTTTTGTGAATGCATATTCTTAACTAACTTCTGAATCCTTGGCTCAATGCTACTCAAAGTCAAATGCATGTCGGCATTGGCATCCAACCGATTTTGGTGCTTATTTTTAACTATCAGAAGCGCCGACAACCTTTGCTCGCATATGTGTATATGTCGATAAAAAAACAAAGTTGGGTAACGTATAGCAATTTCTCTTTCTTTCAAGTTACTGTCGTATTGCTATTTGAATTTCATCAGACACCTCAGAAACGTTAACAATGAAAGAATTGCGGATCAGTTTCCGACAACTAATCACTTATTTAAAAGTTTTAGGATGGCTTCGCGACTCTCTTTGCGTGCTTCCAGACAGATTCAGTAGTCCGCGTACTACCGGTTAAGAACCACTCGACTAGAGCATACCTTTTCAACAATACAAAACCTTCGGTTGTCCTACAACATCCGGCAATTGAGAAAATTAATATTCTTAAGAAATATGTATATTGTTACTTTACTAACAAAATATACTTCGTATAATTGAGAAACATAGAGTTGTAGGCCTTAGCAGCTACTAGCTAGTACTCTAATATCAATTATTATTTCTGGTTGCCTAAGGTAAAACAATACAACATTTGTTGGAATCAAAGAAGGATTTTCTATATGGCAAAAAAAAAAAAAAAAAAACCAATGAAATGGTTTGTTTACTGTCAAGATCTAACATACACCTGCCTGCATTCGCCAGAATTTTTAGTGCCAAAGTGCCTCCACATATATTTATTCTTTACTATTGTATCAACTTTCAGCAATATTTGCAGTTCATCAACAAAAGTCACACACTAGCCCAAACTACATAAATATGTATGTGTATTTTCACACCATCATCTCTGTCGCCTGCCTATTATTCTACAATACTATAAGTATATAATATATGTATTTGTATCCAGAACATACTCGAATGTCAGTGTCGTGTCGCGTCGCTTTGCCGACAAGACAACAAAAGTCTGCTGCTGCTTTGGCTGCCTTTTTCTACTTTTCACATGTTGCAGGTAATTTGTTACTCATGTCA
The DNA here is from genome assembly GCA_037043315.1 of Amiota communis. Lineage (NCBI taxonomy): Eukaryota > Metazoa > Arthropoda > Insecta > Diptera > Drosophilidae > Amiota > Amiota communis. The sequence goes on from JBAMAV010000680.1 coordinate 111,001, forward strand.
ACGCTTCAATACCCCCAAGACTTAAAGACCAATGCTTGGACGAGCAGAGCAGAACACAACATTCCGACTTCTGTGTTCATTGATATTGATGTTTCTTTCAATTTAACCCTTTTGCTTTTGTTCCTTTTCATTTTTATACACTTCACAACACTGCTATGGCGAAAAGTGTATTACTACTTTAGTCTAGTGTTTGTAACGTTTAGTAGAACCAAATATATTGACAATCATGGCATGCTTGTTGAAAGTATTAGATAAAATGTTACCATCTTTGGAGAAAGAAGTGTATGCAAGTTTTTTTTCTGATTTTGTTATATTTTGTCTTTAAATTGAAATAAAATGAAAAGCAATAACATTTTCAAGACTAAATCATCATCATCCTGATCATTATATCATCATTATTACCACCTCTTTCTACAAATAGTGATTGCTTTTCGTTTCTTGCTGATTTTGTTTATTGGAAGTAACAAAAGACAGACGGACGGAGAAGACGTGAGTACAAAATAAAATAGGAAAAGAAAAAGGGGTAGCACATGTTTTTGTTAGTTGCTAGTTGCTGCCAACTTGATTGAAATAGTGCAAATAATAAAGTTAAAGAAAATGTCACAAGTTGTCAGAATAAAACCAATGGATAAAGAAAAAAACATTTAGACAAAACTTCAACATCATCGTCATCATCATCATCGTGACTTGTGAAAAACCATTGACGCCAGGCATCATTCCTTTTGTGTGCGTTTGTCTCCTCGGTGTCTGTATATAATTTCAATTAGCGCCCGCACGGCAATTATAACGACAATGAATAATTATTTGCACAAAGCAAGAAAACACCGATGATTTTGACAAACAGACATTCAGTGAAGTCAATGTTTAGTCACCATTGAAATTGGAATAATGATGCCGTGCACACATTATTTAAAAAGAAAGAAGAAAGAAGAAGATTTGACATTTTCATGCCAGATGTGTGCAAGAATAAGTAAAACGAGAACCAGTGATGACAAAAGGGTGCAAGCAAATTGCTTAAACATTTTATTATTTCAAACTACTATTTATACAGTACAGTAATGAATGACAATGAAAATTAATTTTGTTATCAAGTATTAAAGGAATTTCATTAAAACCTTTCATCACAATGTCACCCAACAGTTGGCAGTTTATTTTTGAGTAGGCTTTGCATTTAATTTAAAATAAAAGAGAAAAAAACCATTAATAAATAAAACCATATAATAAATTCTTTTCTTTAACAGAGACAGAGACACTAACGCTGCACTTGTGTTCCGGAGGAGTGAGTTCATTCATCAAGTGTCAATCCGTAATCTTTGCTTTGACACACGTAAAATAGTTTTGTATTTTCCTCACACACAAACACACACGCCACCTTCACTCACAAAATAACATTACAAAATTTTCTAAGGAAAATTGTCTACAGAAAATTTTGTGTTGTTTGTCATTTCCATAAATAATTGCAAGAAGCAATGTCAACAGCATTTGCAGCGGCAACAGCAACAACACCAGCTAAAGCAACGACAACAAAGGTCTCCTCTTCGGCCACAGTCGCTAGTAATAGTGAGAAGACAGTATCAGAAATTGGAATATCATCAATAGGAACCACAAGCGCTACGAGTGCAGCAGTCACAGTGGTAGCCGACAGGGTGGTGGCAGAGCTTGTGACAGTAGCTGCAGCAATAACAGAACCGATATCGGCGATAACAACAACCACCTCAGTAGCTGGACTATTAGAGGAGTCAGCACATATCGAATTATCACAAGCGAGAAAAGTCAATATTCCAACACCATTAATACTAACTCCAATACTAACACCAACATCTCCTTCACCGTCCCCTTCACAAACATCAAAAACAACGAGTGAAATTAATCAAGAAGAAGATATACAAGGAAAATTAGACAAAAAATTAGTACAAGGGGCCCTGAAGGAAGCTACACGTGATAGCAAAATACAAACAAGTCTGATACACAACAATAAATTCTTGGAGTCAATATCAGAAGAAACTGAAGAAGGTTTAAGCAGTGCAAGAAAAAGCTCATTCAACGTGAAAAAAGACAAGTGTTCGGCGATTAATAAATCTGTGAGCAGTTATCCGAGACCCATTGGTGGCTATAAATATTCAATGGAATTTCTTTATACAATTGGACGTAATATGACAGGTGTCACATTGAATATACCAACACCGAATTCCATCACACCACGTTCACTGCGTTCCACACCACCATCGAATACACCTCATATAGTGCCATCCCTAATGGCTACAATACCTGGCGGAAATACCTCAAATACTTCCAGCAGATACGGGACAGGTAATTCTTATATATTTCAGGCTTATGTGCCTACGAGTGCACAGCGACGTCTCTGGCATAGTGAGAATGCCATGTGGCAATACGATCGAAATTATCCTTATAATCAACCGTATGCAACAACGTATGGAGTTACCGGTATGGTTTCGCTTGGCTATGACGGTACCCAGTTTGCATCACAACGTTTTATGTATCCAAATTACTATCAACCATCGAACTATCATAACAACCCGCGTTCATCACCGCCAGTACAAAATCAACAACCAGCTATGGGACAACAACAACAACAGAAACAACAACAACAGTCGCACTCATCTCCAACAATACACCAACAAACTCAAACAGTGAATCGAGTTGCTGGTGTTTTATCAACAGCATGTGAAACCTCTGATATACAGCAACAAGCTGAGCCACATTCACTGATTCTAGGTCATCAGACCAGACCAGATTCCCCAAATCAACAGGAGGCACCACCACGAGGTTTAACGCCACAAACACCTCCACCTACCACCTCAACCTGGCGTTATAATTCACGTCAGAATAATCGCGACCGATATGGCACTGGTCGTACCCAGAACAACACGACAGTTACTTCCAATTCCAATTCTAATTCCAATTCCATTTCTGGAACATTCTGTGAGTCAAAATCTTATTACAATAGCGGTGGACGTTATAAATCCTTTGATCCCACGCGCAATCAACGTTCCAATAATTCCTCTGAAAGTATTCCCACTACCAGTTCCTCTAATAACAGTAACAATACGAACACCAATAACAACAACAGCAGTATCAAAAATGAAATTGACAATAACAAGGGAAGTCAACGGATCAACAATAATAATACAAATAATAATAAGGGTGCTGGCACCACTTACTATGCAAAACGTAATAAGAAAACGAACAAAGACTCTACCAAAAATAAAGATTCGAATTCCTCTCGATCACATTCATCATCTTCCCATGACAGTGGCACACGTTTACGTTCCTCCGATGATAATGCCAAGTCTCCCACCATCAAAACCGATAATACAAAGAATTCTTTAATCAATACGAATGTAAGTGGTGGAAATTATCGTCCTTATCATAATCGTTCATACCGCAATCGTATACGTTATAATATGGATCACGACCAGCAATTGCAACAAACAAATGTATCAAACTCACGTACCACCTTCCATAGTCGTCAACCGAAACGAAGCGAACAACGTTCTGGTGGTTTCAGTAGAACTTCAACAACTTCGGTAGACGGCAAGAGTCATCATTCGCGATACTATCATTCACGTCAAAATGACTGCAGCTACCCATCAAATAGGAACTATATTAATTATCCATGTACATATCCAGCAGAACCACCAACGGCGGAGTTTATAAACAGTATGCAGGTGACCACAGCCTCCAAAATGACTAATTGTAACATAGAGATGTACGTCGTAAGATCAGACATCAACAATGATATTGAAGGCAGTATCACATCTATGACTTCAAATGATGAATCCGATGGGCCAAACTCTTATGCTAGTTGTGACGTAGCATCTACATGTCCGAGTTCGGAATCATCAATGTCAAAGGAATCAGTTATGTCAATGGTTCAAACTATTGCCTATAATTGTTTTGCCAGGGCAACTGGTATGGCAGTACCAAATCTGGCAGGCCCCAATTGGATACCTTTTGGTGATATATTACGATTCTATCAAGCGGAAGACAGATTACGCCAACAGAATGGCTTTAAACATGCGGTAAACATGGAAATCCCAAGCAGTGAAGTTGCAAGAATAGGTAAATCTGACATTCCATATCCTTCACAGGCATCACCTTCATCTGAACAGAACGAGCAGAGCAATCCTGTTTCACCACACTCAGCCGGAGAAAACACAACAGACACTGTGGTATGTAATATTATGTCTATCCTTTTTAGTTCTTCTATGAAGTTTATCTCTTTTTTGATGAATAGGATAAAATTCCGGAGAAATTGCCTGAACTTCCATGTCTACATGATTGTCATGGTTACACCCCTGCCGATCGCTTCTTGGCTCGTTCACATCTTATTGAAATGAAACATCCGCCACATAACTTACTCATCAATTGTAAATGGGATGAGCTTGCGCAATGTATTTGGAATAAGTTCATGAATGCCCAACAAAATGAAAAAGTCTACAGGCTGAAGATGCGTCTATGGCGTTTCATATACATGGTTATTATGGTGAGTGAAAAGAATGTAGGATTTCGTTTCCAATATTGGTTATTTTAGTTTAACATTTTCATAGGCGAAATATCCACGTTATGGTCTTTATCTTGTTGGCTCTTCAATATCGAATTTCGGTGCTAATGGTTCCGATATTGATATGTGCTTGCTTGCCTCTTCAAATAGCACTTTTGATCCTCGCATGGAAGCTGTGTATCATTTGAAAATAATACGTGATTGCCTCATTGAAACAACCGAATTTGAAGAGTTCAATCTGATTGAAGCTCGTGTACCGATCTTACGTTTCACTGATAGCCAGAATAAAGTTGAGGTCGATATCAACTTCAATAATTCAGTGGGAATTCGTAATACACATCTTCTATACTGCTATTCCCAGCTTGAATGGCGATTGCGTCCGCTTGTACTTGTTACCAAACAATGGGCTCAATACCATAATATTAATAATGCCAAGAATATGACTATTTCTAGTTACTCTTTGGTATTAATGGTTATACATTTCCTGCAGGCTGGCGTCAGTCCCCCTGTCTTGCCTTGTCTACACAAGATGTATCCGGAGAAATTTACACTGTTGGGTCCTCATGATTTCGGTTATGTCGATATGAATGAAATCATAGAACCCTATGAATCAAATAACAAACAGTCTATTGGTGAGTTATTTTTAGAGTTCCTAAGGTATTATACCTTTTTCGAATATGGGCAATATGCAATATCGGTACGACTTGGTGGCTTATTGCCTCTTGAAATATGTCGTACTGCAAAGGCTGCCAAAAATGATGTACATCAATGGAATGAGTTGTGCATCGAGGAACCCTTCGATCAAACTAATACAGCTCGATCGGTTTATGATCAAGGAACCTTTGATCGCATCAAATCTATTATTGCAGCCTCATGGCGTCTACTGGATCAAACACATCAATTACACTCGATATTTGAAGGTTATGTAGGACCAATGGTTCTATTACCAACTGAGTGTGAAGTCGATACATTACAAGATGGTTTCCGTAATAATGTTAAAAATAATTCTGCTGTTAGTGGTGAAAATAAAATACAAAACATGGAGAACACACCGAACACACAGATACAACAATTACGACCTGTAATGGTAGATAAATCAGTTGTGGCACTCATAAGGGAAGCCGATATGGAGAATCGTGCACAGCAAACGAGTGTGGAAACAAATGATTCTTTAGCTATGGTCAAAGAACCAAATGCAGAACTGGCAACAAACAAAACACCAGTTGAATCGGTGGCAGAGCCTTTGCAAACCATTGGCATAAAACCTGGCACTTAATTGCACTAACGGAAAATGATATCGAAATCAATTGGATTCACTTTTTTTTCTGAAAGAAATTAAAGATTATTTTTAAATAATCAGTTGGGCTGCACACATCTCAAACAACAAACAAATTCCGACCCCCGCTTAATTGGGTTCATAAATCAGAGAAATTAGGAACAAAAAAAAAAAAAGAAATCATAAAAACAAATACACTGAAAAAAAAAAGAAGAAAACTTATAAGTATAAATAATATCACAAAAAACACGATAAAAACTATATAACATAATGCGATTCCTTACAAAAAAATCGCATCATTTTCAGAACCGTCAACTGATTATGATAAGTTTTGTTGAGGCACACGACGGTTTTTACTATATTTTATTGTCTGCATTGAAAAGTGAAAAAGGAAAAGAAAAAGCAGCCCAACACAAAAAAAAAAAAAAAACAAACAAAATAAAATATTATTTTTATAGAAAAAAAAATATAAAATTGCGTACGAAAAATGTGTGCGTTATAGAAAATAGTCATATTTATTTTTTATAATACCGACAAGACACTAAAAACTTTTGTATTTTTGTTGAAGTTGCTGAACTCTACGAGCGAAAAAAAACGAAAGCAAAAGTGTATAAAACAGCAAAAAACTCAAAACGCAAAACCAAAAAAATTTGTATTAAATTTTTATATAAAAAATCAACAAAAATCCCACCCAAAAAAAAAAAAACACCATCAAACTAAATAAAAATAATATAAAAACCCAAAACTAATCTTTGTTTTTATTATTGTAGAGTTTTTTATAGAAAAAAGTGGAATATTGGCCGCGTTCAGCAACCAATCGCTGTCTTAGTAAGCGCTGACTGATTTGACTTTTCCGGACGTAGCGCTGCTTTTTACGGCGTTGTAAAATGTCCGCAATTTAATTAGTGGCTTGGGAATGTTGAACAGAAACAGCTGAGAAAGAGACAACAATGGGTGACAATCTTGCCTACAATTAAGATATTCTTCATGCCATTCATCTTTGAAACACATATTAACAACATTAATAAATATTCCCAATCAATTCTGGTCCCTGCACTTTGTTAATTCTTTCCTCTATCCTTCATAACTCTCCCCCTAAAAATGTTCTTTTTAATTCCTTGTTTACAAACAAAACGCAGCTGATTGAAGTCCGCTGAGCGTCTTACATGGAAAACACACATCTCATTCACTACTGCAGTTTGCTACGTTAAGCTAAAAAAAATTAGTGCGCTTACTGCGACCTAACAGCCAACGAAGCCTGAGTAACAAATTGTTGGTATACGGTACAATTGTAAGTCCCTCCTAGATCTATGGTAACCAACTCTGGGGCACTGCTTGTGCATCGAATATCAAAAAAGTCCTAATCTTGCAAAACAAAGCACTGCACTGTTCCGTGGTAGTTCGGAATTCTGCAATTCACAACGACCGTCGAATGCGTATAGTTATGGACGAAATTAATCAAACCCATTTGCAGCACAAATAGTTCTCAAGGAGACTCAAACGTCTTCTCTCTTGTGATCTTGCGACGATATCCATTTAGCACGCAATCAATTTAATTCCATTTAGCAGACATATAGCTTAATCATAAGGTAGTTAGTAAGTATATATAACTAAAGCAACAAAGTCAATTGGCTATACGCCACTGATGAGATGTTAAAATGTTTGACCAAACAAAAATAAAATGTTTTCATTATTGTAAAGTTTTTTAAAGTATGCAAAATATACCATATCAGTAATGAACTGAGATCCAATGAAATCTAACAGATGCACATCATCTGTCATGGGCGTCATCACCCATCAATGTGGGTGTGGCTGTTGCATGTCTCTAGATAATAATAATATATATGGATAGAGTCTCGCTGTCACTAGAGCTTGTAGAGTAGGTGGGCTACGTAACAATCAGAAACCGAAATGTCAGTGTGAAAATTATTTCATCAATTTCAATGCTCAATTTCCTAGCCACAAAAGCAAAAGAAGAGGGCAAGGGTGGGTGTGCATGCATGCCTGCCAGCATGGATGGAGGGTATGTATGCAATGAGGTCTTGCGGTATATAACATGTCTGGACAATAAGCAGCAACAACAACAGCACATAATGTTCTGTTACCAATCATGATATGAAGGGTGAGGGTGTTAATGTTAAATGCAGTTTCCAATCATCATTTCAATTTTCAGATCGGTTTGGGGTCGTCGGGTGCAAGTGTCACAGTTGTTGAGTAATTGATATAATGTCACAAAGCACCGATCCAGTATTTGTTAGCAATACATACACAATGCCAATGCAATTGTGCATACATGTACCACAAGGATACGATAGATGTAAACGAATGAATAAATGAATGGTTCATTGGATTGGATTGTTGGATAAAGATATGTAGACCGGATTCTAGTTGGCATTTGCAAAACATAATGCAGCGCAAAATTGTCAGAGGAATTAAGGGTCGTCGTCATTGCCAAAAGTGGCATCATCATTATCATTGTCATAATCATTAATATGTATAATCGTATGGAATGGAATATAATAGAATAAGGTGATGGGGTGGCAGGCAACAAAGCAGGCAAATTGTCCTTATATTGTACAATTTAATCAGATTCCATGTTCTGGTATTATGGGGCATTCTCTCTATAGAACCACTAATTTGTGCATATGTAGAGAAATGTTTGGCAATTAAATCTTTCACAATTTTTATTGTATTGTATTATCGACAATGAGTGGAATGCATGAACATGTGCTGTTGCTACTGGGTATGGGGTAGTATCATTATTACATATAAGTTTTTGGAAATTTGGGAAGGGAACATGTTTCATTTAACAAAAGTCATTGTGCTATAAAACATAAAGCCCTCGAAATGTTTTAATGCTTAAAATCTACTGCATGCTTTTAGGCGTCAAACAACATCAAAATGAAGATGAGAGCGCACATACTTGATCCAATTCTGCGTTTGTCAATGCGGTTACTTTAAAAATCTTTTTTTTTTCTTTTTCTTTTGAATAGATAGAAGAAAAAAGATAAAGAAACAGAAAAGAAGTGATATATAATTCACATTACAAGATATAAAGCTTAGAAGAAGATACAAACTAGTACATACAAACATATGTGTCGCTTCTAAGAACAAAGAAACTGGGACAATGCAGCATAAACGTGAATCACAAAGCGCAGCTGAAAGCATTAGAAGAAATGCGTCACAAAAAACTCAACCCAAATTCATTTTCACCAACATCATCATTATCATCATCATCGTAATCATCATTGTCACGTTTACTTATTCTAAGCCAAGGAATAAGAAGAAAGTGAGTAATGCTTATGGACAAACGTTTAAATTATATTCATTCAAATGAAAATTATGTAAATTATTTACAAAAGCAAAAATAAACTTCTTCTCCTCTATCCAGATTTAATCTACAAAATTCGATTCGATTTGCCGACTTAACAAAACGCACATTTTTGGTTTTTTTGTAATTCGAAACAAATCAAATTTATTTGCGACGCAAAAACGTTTTTCATTTTCTTTTTTTTACAGAATAAAAATATGAAAATAAAAATTTGAAAATCCACAAATCTTTTGCTACTGAAACCACAAATGAATGCATAATGAGATTTTAGAAAATCGTCTAGACTCTAGACTCAACTTGGCCTTAGACGTAGGATAGATGATGTTAATATTATGCCGAAAATATAATTAGATTTGTTTCGTTTTCTTTTGTAGTTTATGAATTTGAATGAAATTATACATGACAATCGAAACAGCTGCATTATTATTGTTGTAAAAAAGGGGACATAGATTTATGCGGTAGATACAAATGTATGTATCTATAAACATAAAATTACTCACACTACTCAAACAATAATGCAAAGGATAATTCCAATTTTTACCTTCTACTTGATACAATACAACTGATTTTGGACGTGTGACGCGTGTTTCAGATTTTCGATTTACCACACTTTGCTATGTGGCTTAAGATACTCACTCTCTCTCACTCTCTCTCTTTCTCACTCTTTGTGTGGAAGAAGGAAAAGTTAATGTAGGTGGAGGTTACGCCATATGAAGGCTGATACGGTGGGCAAACTGTAAATTACCAATATTTGTACAAGTCAAAAAAAAAAAATACAAAAAAGAAATTGTTAAAGAAAACAGTTTCATATTACAAGCAATTTGGCAAATAAAATGTCAGCACTGAAGCTAAAGCAATAACCCACGTTTGGAGGAAAATAAAATATAAATCCGGTTGAAAGAAGATGCCACCATTGTGCATAAAGTTACAATGTTAAATAATTCAACAGACTTTGAACATATTCCCAAGGGCAGACAGACAGTCCTTGTAGTCGTCATCGTCATCGTCGTCGCAGTCTCAATAAAATATCCAACATACTACTATTCTACTTGCACGCACTTTCTGTCTTTTCTACCCACTCACTCAAATACATCATACTCTCTATTTATCAAAAACACACTAAAACACAGTATCTAACTAAAGGGGGAATCTGAAAAAGCCTAAAGAATAAATGACTCTACTTCTACTGCCATATATATTGCTCTATTAATGCAACATACACAACATACTCGGTTCAGGATCATGAGGGTTGCTGATGCTGATGCTACTTAGTACTTACTGACGGCTCAGCAGCATCATCCTCATACAGGGAATTATTTGTATGTTTTTGCAGTTGGGGGTGTCTGATATATGCAGGAATTGTAGGTAAAAACCGAACAGATGAATTATTTCAGCATTTGCTTTTAATTTTTTTTCCTTTTTCTATTTTCCATTTCCATTTTCCTTACAAAAACTTTTAGTTACGCTAGGCTAAAAACTGCAGTACAATTTTTTGGTGGTTGTTACAGTCAAGTAATACAGGATCTATCCAATTGTCTGTGTACAGATATATGGTACAATAAATGTATCTAAGACAGAATACATAGTGCGTGACAGCTAATTAGATTAACTTAATTTTGCGTTTATTAGCAATAATCAAATGCTTGTGTTGAAGCTTCCTTCCTTCCTTCCTAACATTCTTCCTTCCTTTCTTACACAATATATGTATATGGTATTTAATGAACACACAAACAAATGGCAGTCAGAATACTAAATTTTGGTTTGATTTGAGGGAAGTTTGGTCCTTCTTATGTCTCACTTTTTCTGTCTTTTTTTGCTGTTGATAATTTTATTAGACTGCAACACGTTTTGGGTGCTTTTATTATACGCCAGGGATTTATTATGAATTATGATATAATTTTTTTCCATTTTTCTTAATTTCTCATTTTTTTTTTTTTTTTTTTTGTTGTGCTTTTAGCTTTTTGCTAGCAAACATCAAATGGCTACACAAGCAGGCACACACAGATACTTTCTACAGTGTTGTTGTTACCTGTAATAAAAGTGTAAATGAATTTATGTTGCACACATATAGATACAAAGGATCATGATGATGATGCGGATTGATGTAGGAAGAGCAAAGTGAATGAGATTTTGTCAGAGTGCCGCAATGCAACGCCGCGTATGAAAACAAGAATTATTAATTCATGCGCCTCGTCGATTGTCACTGTATGCGTCACTGCCCCTGAGAATATGCTGTGGCATTTTAACCCGTTTTTTTATATACACGCATACATACTACATAAGTAAAGGTGTCTACCTTTGTGTGTGTGATGATCTCACTCTTCTCATTTAATTTTCCTTTTTTTTTCTTCCTCTGTGTCTCCTTGTCTCCCATATTGTGCTGCCACATTTATGCGGTGCACTTTTGGCTTTTTTAACCATTTTGTTTTTATTTGTTTTTGTGTTTTTTTCTTTTATTTTTGTATATTTAATAAATTAATAATAAGAGCAACGTTGGCAACACACAACACAACACTGACACATTGCGTTGCGATGCGATGCGGCTTTAGCAACATCAACACTGAGGCTGGGCTGGGCTGGGCTGGTCTGGGCTGAACTGAACTGAACTGGACTGACCAGTCCAGGCTTCATTCATTCACAGAGTTGCCACAAAAAAGTGGCAAAGTGCTGCCATTTGCATTTTTAATAAAGATGCGCGCCGCGTAAAAATAATTATCAACTGAATTGCTGATGAAGCGTATTCAGAATAAGTATCTGTGTATCTGTGTGCGTACGCATGTGATTGACGCTTGTTTCATTTTTTAAATACCAGAAAAACTTTATCTTTAATTGCATTCCTTAAATTGATATACGTATTTTCATTTTTCTTTCATGAAACAAAAGCAAGCGCCTACTTGAAAGGGTTTTTATTCTCTTTTTTCTTTTCTCTTATAAACCATTTAATTTCACTTTTCATTGTGCAAAAAAAAAAGCAAAAAATTTATATACTTATATACATAATAACAACAAGGAAAAATCCCAGAAAAAGAAAATATTTTCACTGCGCCAGAATGAGAATGAGAGAAAACAAACTTTTTAATTGCACGCCTGCAGCTGAAAATATTTAAAAATGAAAACAAGAAATATTTCTTAAATTACATCAAGACAGAGAACACAGAGAGAAAGTTGGGGAAAAACAGTGTGTGTGTGTGAGAGAGAGAGAGAGAGTGAGTGATGAACGCACCACTACCACAATATAGCAAACTCCATTTTGTAAAACCGCATAAATGCATTTTCCTCAAAACAAACAGACAAACAAACGAACACACAAATACTATATACATATAAAAAGAGAGTTATGTTCTCTTAAATAAACCCAAAAAAAGATGAAAAAAATGAAGGAAAATTACATACAAAATGAAGGAAAAAGTAAAAGAAAACTTAAATCATAAAGAGAACCTAGGTATGGGGAATGGGAGTGAGAGTGAGCCTAGTAAAAGAAACTTCATCCGTCCGAACAATTTATAAGTGCGGCAAAAATTTTACTCTTCCTTTTGGCACACTTTGCCACAATGCAATTCAAGCCACCAACAAGCAACAGACCCGGAGTCAGAGTCAGAATCAGAATCGTTCTACCGTTCCATTCTTCTTCTGTATGACTTGAATATATAGTATGAATATAGTAGCATAGTACCATGCCCTTTCATCCATCCAAAATCCAAACCAAATCGAGCTCAGCTCAACTCAACTCAAAACAACACAGAGCCAAGTTAACCCCAATTATACAACCAATGTAGTACACAGTACGACGAGTTGCTTTTCTTATAGACGAGAAAACGAGGTAAAAGTTATACAAGCGAACAAATAGAGAAATCCTTCATGCTGTAGTTAAAATATTTAAACAAAAATGAAAATGTCTACAAAACCAAAAAAAAAAAATGAATAAAAAAAATAGGGAAAAAGGAGGTAAACTACTAGGAAAGCAGGCGAATAGGCAAGGTAGGCAGGCATAGTAAAATACAGGAAAGATGAAATGTTGCCGCAGGCATTAAAATAATAAGGATAAGGAAGCGCTTGTTAACCACGAAAACCGCGTAAAGTGAGCGAACGAACGAACGAACAACTAAATATTGTACTAGTATAGTAAGATAGAAAGAACGATTGAGTGAGTGGGATTGAGAGAATGACTACAGAGTGCAGTGGTGGCAAGGCAAGTAAAAGTGGTTAAGAATGACATGCTAGTTCTATTAAACGTAGTATGCTGGGTCCGAGTGACTTACTAGGCGATTATTATACCATCACCTTTTATTACTTACTAAATATGAATTGTTCTTTCATTCCCCCCATTCTACTTCAAAACACATGAAACAATTGCAACAATGAACGCGTGAATGCTCAACGAATCAAACCATGAAATTCGTTGCTTCCTGTTTGCTCAACAAAATCCTGTTCACGGCTTTTTCTTTATTTAGCTATTGTTTCGTTTAACAACGATGATGATGATGACGACAACGACAACTGCTGTTACTACAGCTATTGCTGCTGCTGCTGCTGTTCGTTCTTGCATCTATGAAAATTTCCAAAGTTTTCAGTTAAAATTTTTGCCTCAGGTTATTGACAAAATATTTTCATCGGCACAAAGTTCAACTCATTCATTCATTCACTCACTCCTCTTTCCATACTTTCCCCATTTTAAGGATGTTGATGATCTTGTGGGGTGGTGTGTGAGTAAGTGAACATGAGAAATTATAACTATTTTGAGTTGTAGTAAAGTTGTGAAAATATTGTAGCAAGTTCTTAATTACGTAGCGCGGTGTTCTCAATTTATTTTCAGGGCAAATTGTATGCACACAAAGTTTTCATCATCTTCCTTTTTAGTTCAAGAAATTAGCAAAAGAAAAACTAAGATTTAAACATGAACACGAATAATATGATGATGAAGTAGTTGTACGCAGCATAAGAAGAATATCAAGACCACGAGCCCACCAACTCTGGAAAGCGAAATGAAAGCGAAGGCGTTGCCTGGCAGTTGATTGAGTTGTGGTCCACAAGATAAAGAAGCAACAAAACAGAGCAGTAGCTATAACTGATTTTGAATCTAAAGGGGAGAAGTGAATATGAATAACAGCAGCCCACACCGATGGATACGTTGGATGAATGAATGAATGAATGGATGACAAGTACAAGTAAATAATTATAACTGAGACAATTAAATATTGCAGTCAAGCAGATTTCACACAAATTCCAAAAAAAAAACATCACTAAGAAGAGAAAGAGAAATCAGGAAGAAGTACTAGTATGTAGTAGATTCTTGGAAAAGTATTCTAGGTTTACCTACAGTAGTGATAGACATACATATTTCTTATACTATGCTAAAAATATGAACTCCTTTTCTCCTTTTAGTTGTTGTGGTCTACAGCGTAGGTACAATGTTCCACAACATTTAATTTATAGTCAATATTCTCATACTATGTATCTAAGTGTCTCTCTAGATGAGTGTGTGTGCTTCCAAGGACAGACACTTGTCTTTGGGGCGCATCCATCAGCAGCAGCAGCAGCAGTGAGAGTTTGTTCATGATGATGATGGAGACGGTGCCGGTATCACTGGTGGTGCTGGTGGTGGTGGCATTGAAAAAAGAACCTCACAATCGCTGACTTTGAAATCAACAACGCAATCTTAATGAAGGCAATAATTCAAACTAAATGCAAAATTCCCTCGACAGCAGCTAAATAAAAATAAAAACAAAAAAAGAAGAACACATCACTCAGCCAGCGATGCGTTGAATAATGACAACAACTCTCAACTCTCAAGATGACTAAAGAAGGGCTCGAGGGCGTTTTGTTGGTTGGTTGGTTGGTCCGAAGTCAGCTGCCATCAAAAAGTCAGAGTCGACAGGTTCAGCATAGCATTTGGGGTCGTAGTCGGTCCTCAGTCCTCAGGTCCTCGGTTTTTATCATCTACCTATAATATACAATAACTAGTGCCACACACATACTTCAGTGCCACAGATTCGTTGATGTTGATGGTTGCCACAGCTAAATTATTGCATTTAACATGTTTCTTTTTCATTTTTGATTCGTTCTCGTTCGTTCTTTGGAATGAAAATTAAAATTAAATAAAATTCATTGCGTGAAATTCCCTTAGCGATCTTTCAACATTGCGACAAGATTGTTGTTGTTGATGTTGTTGTATGTAGTAGTATATTGCCTTCACAAAACAGATTAATTAGTTTGTGAGTATTTTTAGTTTACAAATTTACAAAATAAAATTTATACAAAAATGTTGCACTTTGGGCAGGCAGGCAGCCGGTAAATGGCATTGAACTATGTTAGCTCAATGGTTGCCACTTGTCCGCCCCTCCCCTTCCACCATTATGTTATGTAGGTGTTACACGCAACACTTAGTCACTTTCACTCTCCCACTCATTCACTCACTCACTTTCATTCTTTTCTCTACATATTTTGTCGTTATTTGTATAAAGTGGCAACATTTGTCAAAGTGTGTGGCACAGTAGCAATAGCAGCAGCAGCAGCAGAGGTTTGACTCACTACTCACTCAAAGTGTGGCTAATGACAACACATTTACCTAAATAATGATACCCGAGCGTATTCGATTTGATTAAAAATATGTTTCATTAGTTCCAGTCAAAGATTATTTGCGCCTCCAATTTCGTCATGTTAATGTTTAGAGGGTTGCTTGTGCTGCGCTCTTGTTGTTGTCATTTAGTAGTCATGAATGAATTTATTTGAATCACTTTAATGCTTACAATGTTCAAATCAATTTAGGCTTGAAAAATACATCTAACTTATATTGTATTATTACTGATAGTCTTATAGAACCCTCCATCCATAAAAAGCAATCGATCGATCGACTCATGTGTTCATTCATCTTTCTGAACTTGTCCCTTAAATTTTTCATTCGCTATATAATAGCTGCCATAATTTGACTACTCAGTTGAGTTGAAATTTTTAACAAAATACTCTATTTTCTTTATCCGTGATAATGTGAAAAGATTGTATAAGATAAATGTTGCAAAGCAAAGCAAATTTGCAAATTTCATCTGGAAAATTGTCATTGACTGCAATCATGTTTGTCCCACATCCCTCACAATTCATCCTTGTGATTCTTCTCAATACCTTGGCTTTCTTATCCTTGACTTGTGTGTCAATAATCGTTGAAATTTTTCTATTATCTGCACAAAGTGTGCTAAATTGAAAATTGCTTTCCCTTGACTGAATCTAAACAGCGTCACCTGCATGCTATTCTCATCATCATCACCATTGCTATCATACTCATCCCTTAGGTAGATGATTTTGCCACTGAATATGTGTGACGCTGAATCTCTATCAAGTGAACTCTTAAATATGACAATGCTGCCAATGAGCGAGCATACTAGGACAACAAGAGCAATGAACAATTTCAATATGTTATTTTTCTTCTACAATATATTGAATAAAATAAAGTGTGCTGTGTGCAACAAGCTTTTCAATTTTACTTCAATAATATTTCACGAAAATTGCATATTTTTATTCAACTTTCTATTGCTGGTTGCATGTTTTCTTTCTATCTATCTATCTATCTATTTTTTGGTTTGGTGGAAGCAAACTCAGTAGTTTCATTGCCTCAAAATATAGTAGCAAAGTCAATATTATGTTGCAACAACTTTATTGTCATCGTTATTGGTGAAACGCATACACGTTTTGCGGTTGCAAAACTCAATTACCAACTTAAGTACGCGCCACAATCGTTCGTTCTTTCGTTCGTTCAATCACTAACTCAGCTCTCACTCAATCATCCAATCAGTCTATCCATCATTCATTCATTCATTGAGTCAATGAAGCATACAATAATCGAATCGAGTAAGCAGCATTACAAGTCTCGTATTTCGCTATCGTTTGTAACGTTTGATGAACATTTTAGCTGCAGGTTAGCGCAAATATTGTAGACCAGTTTTTCCACTTTTATTATTATTTTCTTTTTTTACCCACCTCTTCTTTACTTTTTTTTTTTAACAATTTGATATACTTTTACGCACAATTTTCTTTACTTTGCGAAATTGAATGCAAATATTTGTGTTATGTACGGCAACCACCACATGGTAAGGGTACAAATAGTACTATATGGTATCCCAGCCAATGCCAAGGGATCATCATCATCATAATAGTCATTGGCTTTATTTTTCATTCCCATGCGAAATGAAATGAGAAAATTGTTTACGTAAAAAGAGTGAAGATGAGTGAAATTTTTCGCGTCCAACTTGTGGATATCATTTCAATTCAAATGATATCAGTTTTCAATTGATTGCTTATTACCCAGACAAATATGAAGGTTGGATAAATTAGGTGTGTTCACAAATACCATATACCAAGCACAACTGAATTCCAATACCAATCAATTGGTAAAAAATTTATTTATGTATTTATAAAATTTTCCAAAACACTAAACGCCTGCCATCATAACTTCATATTTATGAATATTTTAATATGCCAAGTGGTTTCCGAAGTCAAGTCATGGCAAAGTCAAGTAACGAAGTAGCCACAAAGTTAGCCATGAGGTATGAATAACATTGAATATTGTACAAAGTCAGTGGGATAATTGAATTTTCATGTTTTGCGGTCATAAAAGTGTTAAATGTCATTTATTCCTAGTTTGGTTTGTTTTGTGTCCCCGCGCTAATGACATAATTGAAAAATGACTGCTCTAAGGATATATGTATGTATGCACTACCATAGTTGTGCACCTCCTATTCCTTCGTTAGTTCGTTCAGTCAGTCAACATACAATATTCATATGCAGCTGTTTCATGGTTCCCCCTATTCAAAGAGTCAATTACAGCTATTGGACTTTACTTTACCATATACATTTTTTTTAACTGTTCCCTCTGTTATGTTTTTCATATTTTTTTGTTAGTCTTTTAGAGGGTTGTTTGTCGCGTGTCACGCCTGTTCAATATGAACTTTGTCTTTGTATTTGTCCCTTCTTTATTACCTCATAAAGCAGCGTAGTTTGCCTCTCAGGTAATCAACTACTATAAACATTGTTGGCTACTATGAAATATATATATCTAGCTATAAATCAATATTGTTCAGTCCTTTTGCATCATTTATGTCATCATCATTATTATTATTAGTAACATCATTATGATGATGATGATGATCATTGTCATATCCTTGTTGTCGTTGTCGTTCTTGTCGTTGTCGTTATTTATTGAAAACGTTGACTAATTAACTGCAATTATCTTCTAGCAAAAATGTCTTTATTTGCTTGTGGCACCACCTCATCATCATCGTCGTTGGCATTGCAGCTGCTGCTGCTGCTGTGCCAGTTACCTGCCTTGGGCTATTTGTCGCATTTATCGTTTCGAAAATGATTTTCTTCTTTTTATTTCTTTATTTATCAATTTCTTCATTCAATTTTTCGATGTAATGGAAATTCCATTCAAATTGAAACTATTTTCATCGAAGCAGTTTAATTTGAATTTTTTACTTCTTCATCTTCATCTTGCCTTTGCCATTGTCATCATCATTTTTATTGTAAGCAATATCATTCTTGATGGTGCGTGGCCAGTGGGCGAAAATATTTCTTCATTTTAAGATTCCAATAAGATACTCAGTTGTTTTTATTAACATCATCAGTGGGGCAGCAGCAGCACTTGATTACACTCTCCATTAGCATTAGCATTAGCATAGGTATTTGCTATTTGCCACTTTGCACAAATGGTCGAGTCGAATGGAATGGAATGGAATGAAAATGGTTCGGTTGGTTGTTCATTCATGTGAGCCATGGTCAACTAAATGTTAATTCATATATCATTTTTATGGTCTTATCTATCGTCTATCGTTTGCCCGTTAAAAGTTGAACCAAAAGTGCAATCGACAAAGTTTCTGATAACAACAGCACCAACAAGAGCAGCAGCATCAATTGCAACAACATACTATTGTTGTACAATAAATATGTGTACGTTGCAAAAATTGCATAAATAAATCATGTTCTAATGTTGCACTTGCCCTTGCCGCGATTTATCAGACTGTCTGTCTCATTGTCTGACTCTTCAATTAGAGGGGTCTTCGCGGTAGAAGACTGCAGCTTGAGCTTCATGCATGCAACATGAAAACAAAATGGCGTTTAAAGCCATAAACACCCATAAATGACATGCAGACGAGAATGAACATAAAGACAGACAGACAGACAGACTGATGAACGGAGGGTAGACAGACATAAACACAAACAAATGAACAGAATCGACTCTCTTCATAATCATCATCATCATCAGTATGGCAGGCAGCGTCCAAAGGCCACCAAACGCGACTCAAGCAATCCAACCAACAACAGCCATCCAGTCAGTCAGTCAGGCAGCCATCCAGCCAAAGTATAGACAGATAGACCAATGAACGGCGCAAGTAAGCGAAACAAGCAATCGATTGCAACACCAGATACGCTCATTCGCTCATTTGCGGCAGCTACTGTGGCAAGGCCGGCATGGAATGGCATCGCTTCACATTGGCATGGCATGGTAAAGGCAAAGCATGCTATTGTAGGTGGCTGACTGGCCAGAATTGCTTGGTAGTGGCGCTTGCCATTGCCATTGCCATTGCACTTGATGCCATGAGCACGCCATCCGGTTTCACATTTGTTAACCCCTCCGACATCTATCCAATCGACTTCAGGCTTCTCTGTCAGCACTAACTACCTCTCTACCTATCTCTGTTCATCTATCTATTTATCTGTCTGCATGTCCTTCTCTATGCTGTTCAGTTTGTCTGTCTGTCTGCTTGTCTATCTATCTATCGGTTGTCTGCCTAAGTGTCTGACCATATCTGTTTGTCTGTGCCTGCTTTGGCGCTTAATTCGTCACTAAATGAGAATTTGTTTTTTCTCCAGTCTTTTCTTTCTTGTTTCAATCTTTTTTCCTTTTGTTGTTTTTTTTTTTTTGTTGCCAATACACAAACCAACATGTGTTGCCACCATGTTGTTGCTGTGCATGTCAGTAACAGCGGCAACATCAGCTACAGCAGTCGTTGAAACATGCAATAGATACTGTGTTGCTGATAAAATTGCGCCCAAAATTGCTATATTGTAGTAGGCGTCATGTTGTAGTCTTGTTCTTGTTGTTTTTATTATTGTTTTTGGTGTTGGTGTTAGTGTTGTATTGAATCGAGTCCAAATTGCGCTGCACTTGGCATAGTTGGCATTGTTGCCGACAATCGTCAATGACTGCCGTCACATGCAGCAGCATGAGCATGAGCAACACCAGGAGCACCAGCCACTTTGTAATAACAGCGTGAAATTGCAACGCTAAATCGAATCAGTCCTTACCGTAACATACGGGAAATTCGATTTTCAGCAATGGGCAATCAGACAACTGAACTACGAATACTAGCATGTTAGGACCGGAAGGAAGGAAGGACGCCCGGCCGGCCAACCATACGGTCATGGAGTGTACTACATAGAGTATAGAAAAAATTTGTGATTTTGGCATTGGCAACGACCACGACATGGGCATGAGTATATGGAATTGGGATCGGCACCGGCGGCAGTAGCAACACACAATGCAATTTGCCATGCGAAAAATCTATTTTAACGCGCCAAAACAACAACTTAAAATGAGAAAAAAAAAAATAAACTACTCAAATGAAATCGAATATTTTGGCAACACTCTAAAAACAAGAACAAAATAGAAGCAAACAATTTCAATGAATGAATGAAAGAATAAATGAATGAACGTAGAGCAAAAAATACAAAATACAATAAAAAAGCTGAAAATAAGAATGGTCGGAAAACGATATGAACTAATATTTGTTGCTAGTAGTAGTGTCAGTCCTCCTTCATTCAAGTTTGGCAAGTTAAAAATGTGTTGCTTCACTTTGACAACAGCAACAGCAACAGCAATTACAACAAAACCAATAAGAACAATGTCGACAACAATCAGCAGTAACACATTGCTAGTGCATGTTGCAACCAACATCATCCCATCACACTATTATTTTGTATGGTATGTTGTCCTCTCTAAATGAGTTTTGTAGCAAGCATTTAGTGAAGCCATTCAATTCAAAGCAGTCTCACTTGTTCGCTTGCTTGCTCGCTCCCAATTCAATTCAACTCAAATCATCCAGCCAGCTAAACTCATCCAGCTCAGACAGGATAGGATAGGATAGTACATTCAGACATCCATAGACTATCCAGCATAACATTCAACCATCCAACCAACCATCCATCCATCTATCAACAACTCATCTTTCATCTGTCTGTTCTTGCATCCGTCCGTTCATTTAGCTGTTGTAAAATAAATGTAATGAAATTACAAATGTTGTTGACTCTTTTGTTCTCTCATTCCATCCCTTCCTTCCTTCCTTCCTTCCTTACTCTACTCTACTCTTTTCACCATTTTATCTATGTATTTATCTCTTGTATTTATCACCAGGCAACACAATTTTGTCTGTCTCTCTCTCGGTGGATTGGGCGGTATTTATTGTTTAATGGTTGGTGTTGCTTGCTTGCTGGGAGCAACACTTAAAATTCGCACATTGCACGCTTTTGATTTCGTTTCGATTCATTGCAATTCGAGTTTTATTTGCACAATTTGCGCACTTGAAAAATTCAACAATTCAAATACAACAATCCGCCAACACAAAAAAACAAAAAACACCAGGGTGTTGGTGTGAAAAATTTGATTTGCTTAAATGTCATTCTCCTTTTTTCCCCTATTATCTGATGCATTCCTTTTTGTGTATGCATCAGTATCTATCTATGAGATTGATTTTGTTCATTTACATCACAAGTGTGTATATGTGTGTGTTAAAATTTGATAATTGTAATTAAAATTGACAATTGGTTGCATGTTACCATGTGAATGAAAAAAGAAGTGGGTGGTCGGTGGGTCATACATTAAAAAGAAATTATATTTATTCGATTATAGATACTTTTATGTTGATGTGTGCCTATTTTTTCAGGTCCTTCTTTTATTGAAATCTTTACAAATTGAGTGTAGCTTTGAATACAAAAGTCTAACTAGTCTAGTTTATCCATAACTATTTTAATTTTTATGATTGAACATGTTGCCTTTATCTCCCAGTATTCAGTTAAAAAAAACAAGGCTGCAGCTCCTACTTATCATAGTTTATGAGGTCTGGAATACACAGTTCTATACTTGTTACAGTCATCAGGTATGACCAACAAATATAAAAACGTGTCATTTCTTTAAATTTGTAGATTTTTTGTTTGTCCTTCTTTTTAAATTTTCCCAAAACGATTTTCTTTTCAATGCCATCATCATCAATTACTATTGTATTGTATTTTAACATTTTTTCCTTCATTTTCATCCCATTCACAATAACTTCATTAGTGTCGTGCACGTTTCGATTCGATTGCTCGAAATGGTAAAAATGGTTAAATATTTAAATTGAGTGATAAATGTCGAGTGCAACTGCTTAAATAAAATTAAGTATAATTTATGGCATGTTTGACTTGAACAACTCCATAAAAATGCAAACGAAATGCGCCTATTAAGGCGACAAACCTGAGAAAAACCTCACTTGCTGCAGTCACTCACTCATTCACTCACTCAACTTATTCAGTCCGTCAGTTAGTCAGTCAGTTAGTTACTTGCTTCAACTTATTCAGCTTCATTTTGAGGACAAGCAGAAGGCAAAGTCTCTTATGCAGGAGCTGACTCAAAAAGAAGTAGACAAAGTCAGACTCATGGAATTCATGGGCAAACAATTGAATTGCAGCAGCAACACTAACAACAAAAGGAACACTGAACAGAGGAATAAACGATCGAGAGTCAAAGCGACATGGTATGCAAATAAAAATCAAACTAAATATGCAATCAAGTCAAAAGTTAAGGCCAAGAGGCATTACAGAAAGGCAACAGAAAACAGCATTCAATGGGAATGTACAGACACAGGCGAAACGACAAAAGAAAGCCAAAAGTGTGAATGTTGCGCCTGCACACAGTCAAAATATACAGACAGACCAACCAACCAACCAACCATCTTTAGCCATCTTCATCAATTAAGCCGGCAGCAAGATGCGCAAACGCGCGCGATCAATTCAATAGTTCACTTTGCCAGGGATACAGAGGTGTACCATAGAAGAGATTTGAGTCAGTCAAGAAGGTGGCAGTCAGCAAGCCAACAGCAGGCAAAACAAATGAACAAACGTTTAAATAAACAAACGACGAGAAGACAACGAAACCAAAGCAAACGATCATGACAGACATATAAAGATTATTATAATTTTTTTTTTTTGTAGGAAAAAAAAAGGTGCCCCAGAAGAAAAAGACAATAAAACAAAAGAGTGTTTTGCCATGAAACAAAAGCAAGCAACCAACACCAACGACAAGCAACAATTTCAATGAACATGAAATGAATTTAGAAGAAAAAGGAACGCAATCCCAGTTGAGTTGAGTTGACTTGAGACTTGGAGAGCAAACAAATTTATTACGCGCGCCATTTGAACAGCGCATAAATTGAACACAAAATCTTGTGCTCGTATGAAGAAATGTTGCAAGAATAAGATGAAGGGTATAGGGAAGCAAAAAAAAAATCTGAATAAAACTCAGTCACGCTGTTCAACGCACGATGTTGCATGAGGAAGATGGTGATGGCGATGGAGATGAAGGCGAAGTGGAAGTAAAAGGCTCTTTAAGTTTCAGAATCAATTCAAAATGTTTGAATTTCATTGCGTTGTTTTTTTTTTTTTTTTTCACTTTGATTGGTGGCGGCAGCAACCAACAGCGGCCAATCGATCGATCTTCCATAAGTCGTGATGATGCTGTGGCAGTGGTGGTCAGGGCGCATGCGCACAACATTTAGCTACCTTCAGCATCATCATCATCATCTGTGGTGCTTGCCTTTTTTTCGAACGTACGATCGACCTACAATTGTGGATTTCGGATCTGTGTGTCTGAAGTTTTGTTTCTTTCGCTGATTTATAAAGAGTTAAGCGTTAACGTCAAGCAAAATAACAAACAAACAAACAAACAAACAAACCCAGCCAAGACTCAACATACGAGTATATCCATAACCATAGTCACAGTCACAGTTACAGTCACTGAAAGAGACGAGTCAGACCAAGTCATGTCAAGTAAAGAAAAGCAAAGCAAACCCAAGTGAAGTCAAGTTAAGCCAAAGTCTTTGTTCGATTCAATTCAAGCCAAAGCAATCAATGCAAAGTAGTTTGATTCAAATTGAACATGGCCAATTTTCGTTGTGCCTCGTTTTCTTTCTTCTTAGCCACAAGTCTTGCGTGGGGCAACCAAACGCCAACAGGTAAATGGACGCCACCCGCTGCTCGACATGCGCGTTCGCTCTCCATAATTTATGTGGTATTTATTTTTGTGATTTCTTTGGTTCTATGCTTTTTTTTTCCACATCCCATTCATTCGTTTATTCTTTGTCAATCTTTAAGAGGCCCCCCCTTCACTCGCTCACTGCCTGATTTTGAAGTCTTTCACTTTATAATTGACAGCTTAAATAGCGTTTTATGTTAAATAAATACGCATTTTGTCGTTAAATGTTTCAAAAAAAAATATTTCCTCTTTCATATATCTACGGGTCTGCTCCATCATTGTAAATTGATACTTTTCTTTTCTTTTCTTTTCTTTTCTTTTCTTTTCTTTTCTTTTCTTTTCTTTTCTTTTCTTTTCTTTTCTTTTCTTTTCTTTTCTTTTCTTTTCTTTTCTTTTCTTTTCTTTTTTCTTATGGCTGTCGTCAACTCCTCCTACTTGAATCGAAAAATAAACCAAAAGTTTTTGTCGCCCAATTCAGTCAAATTGAAAATTATTAGAAATTTATAATAAAAATTTATTTTAAGTTTCCTTTTTCTTTCTTTTGGTATTTTTTATGGATTTTTCGTGCACACACCACAAACGATACCAAATATCGACAACAAATCAACAAGTTCCCTTAGCTAAGCTACGGGACCTCACACTTTTGATGAAGCATAGCAGCATTTTGACGCACAGCCAAAAAAAAAAAAAGCCAATACATTCTTATGACAAAAAGAACGAAGAATGAGTATGAGAATGAGGAGAATCGGTTGAAAATATTAAATAACTTTGATTGTTGACATTTGAATTTATTTTTATTGATTTTTATATGCGAGTCAGGCGCCTCAGTGGACAGCAACACGCAATGCGATCATCACACCTCGATAAGATACATCAGATTTGGTCAAAGAAGTTTATATACAAACAAAAGAAAGAAAGACATTTAAACATATATTTAAGCAAACATTTAGGCAGACATTCAGACAACATAACTGGCTTTTTTCATGTATGTTTTGTTTGGTTTTTTTTTTTTGTGTTTGTTTGAATTGTCAAAAGAAAAAGAAATGACAGACATATCATGAATCTTCAAAAGGAAGTTAACAGTCCCTACTGAACTGAATGAAGTATCTTGATATCTAGACATAAATATCTACAAGAGAGAGGGAGAGGAGGTAGTTGTATGTATTTGTTCATTTTATTAACGCTTCTTCTTCTTCTTCTTCTGATTGCATCTAAATGTGGTTTTCAATGGCTATAAATTTCATTCGATGAAGAAGATTGACATCTTTAGACAGTTTCTACGAACTAATGACTTACACAGAGACTTACTCAAACATATCGTAAATATAAGTAAGGCTTCATATTGAATTACAAGTTAAAGTTGTTGTTGTTTGCTTACCTGTAAAGAAAAAAAAAGAAAACAAACATTTATAATTAAGAATATCTAAAATATTTATATGTTCTATAAAATTTTATAAAATTTATTTTCTGTCATTAGAATTAATTCATGATTTAATGAATCATAATTAAGATATCAAAACATATATTTGTACAATCAACATTGGTTAAATGTTTTATGATTAAAAGTCGCAATTATTATTTAACACAATTAATTTTTTCCACTCTGTTCTGTTCTGTTCTCGTCTATTCTGTTCTGTTCATTCATTCTTTCTCTAGCTTTGGCCAGTCATCATTGTCCGGTCCCTTTCTCCTCTGCTTATCTTAATTAAAGGCATCATTAAAATTGCACACGCTTGCGGCAAAACCAACAACAATTCCCACCACGTCTAAGTGTGGCAATAAATCATGTGGCAACACAGTGTGGCGCGCGCGACTTAAAAGAAGAAAAAACAACACAAAAAATGAAAAAAAAAATCAAATAAAATGAAATAAAAACCCATGGCATGCAACGTCGTAATGGTCATTTACATGACACTTGCATAAATGTCACGTTGCGCGAGATATCGATGATTATAATAAAATCAAAACAGGAAACAAAAACAAAACAACAAAAGTATCTATTAAGCACCTAAGCAACATAGACATAGAGACAGGCAGACAGACAACAAGTATATAAGTACATAAATATCTAACACAATCCGCCATTAAAAAAATATTATTGCTTAGCAAATAGAAACGATTTTAAAGCTGCAAAATGAAATATAAATTAAGAAATTCCAACATATGTATGTAGCAGCAAGCTGAAGTAATAAAAATGAACTTGAAATCAGCATAAAATGAATGAAAATCTATAATAATGAAAGCACAACATCCTGCTTAAGCAGCAGCAGCAGCGTAACTAACATCAGCAGAGGCAGCAGGAGCAGCCAGACAGTTAGAGAGAGAGACGAAGATGTAAAGGAGTAAAAAGATCACCACTATCACACCACCACCAGGTGGAAATGTAAGCATATAAAAAATAAAACAAAAATATATTCAATTTGCAACATGCTCAACACTTAGGGCGGGGGAACAAACAAATATGCGAAAGGTCTAGAGATAGCGCGGCAACGTTGTGTGTTGGAAAACAAGTTGCATCCGCAATTAAGTCATCAAGTTGCAATTATTGCAATAAAATTGCCACGCACAAACATACTCACACACATATACACACTCTATATACGGATATAGAGAGCAATCAGACGCAAACGACTTACAACGAACGAGTCATCGTCGTCGTCCTCATCATCATGATCATGGTCGTCAACGCGGTGGGGCGCAACAAATGCCATTGCAATGGCGGGGGCAAGAAGCCTTAAACAAACAAACGAGCGCGATTGCATCGAATCAGCACAACAACAACAACAACAACAACAGCAATAATAACAAGAAGACTATAAGAAAATGAGGCATGGATAAGTCCGCTACCGCAGCATTTACTCGAACAGATATGTTGCAGATACACTCGTACTCGAATACTATGGTATACTATAGTATTCATCCATCCACATAGACATGTTTCAGCAGTACGTATGAGTATGCAGCAATGCCGTCGCGATTAAGCGACGTAGATAAATTATTTTAAAAAGTAAAAAGTTGCAAGTTAAGTCGTTCGCTGCAGCAACCAGTTGCTCTTGCCTCGCTCTTTGCTTAATTAAAAGCTGATGTTCGTCGTCGGTTGGTTTTGGTTTTATTGTTATTATTTCTTTTTTGCTTTTCTTTTTCAATTTTTCTATGTTTTTTTGTTTTTTGTTATTGTTGTTGATTTTCTTGTATTTTGTGGCCTGCGTTTGCTCACTTTCAATCTGTGTGAGTGTGTGTGTGTGTGTGTGTGTTTGATATTGTTGCCTCAAGTTGAAATGACTTTGACAATGTCTTAAATGAAAAATAAATATAAGTGCGGCCAACAACAACAACAACATCAATATCAACAAGAAGAACAATGACGATGATGATGAGCACATTCCTGGAACATGTCGCTGCTGTTCCTTTTTTTTGTGTTTTGTTTTTTCAAGCTTTCTGAACGATTCAAGTGGCAGCACAGCACATCCATAATGATGACTACGGTGGTGGTGGCAGCACATTTAACTTGAACTTGCATAAAGAAGTATAAAATGGTAGAAGAAGAATAACGCATTGCAATTCGTTTTCATTTGTTTTTGTGTTTCTGTTTTCATCTCTCTTTTCTTTCCCATTTAAGACAATGACTTTGTGCGTTTTGTTGCGCTGCCTCATCGGCTACGCTTTAAGACTCTCGATCTGGTCTGGTATGGTCTGGCCTCCTCTGATCATCAACTGATCAGGGTCTGCTTTTGGTTTTGAACTTGCTCTTTCATGTTGATGCGCCCGTCTCTCCATCTGTCTGTCTGTCTGTCTCTCTGTCAGGTTGTCTCTGCTTGTCAAAATATTGTTACTGGTGACTTTGCCAAAGCTTCCTCCGTCACAGCAATAACAACAATGAGGAGCATCAGCACCACCACCACCATCAACATCAAACAAAGAGGGACCGTCTACATTTCAATCATGATCGATTTCAGTGGCGAAGAGCCGCCGCCAACTACAACGATAATAAAAATGATGATGCTTGTATTTCTTTATTTCTTTTTAAAAAGTTGTTGCTTTTTGCAGCAATTGAGCTTGAGATACAAAACATCTTTTGTCACATTTTTCTTATTTTTTTATTAATCTTTATTATTATTATTATTATTATTATTATGGTACGTAGATATATTTTGTTGTGTTCACTGTGTCGATTTCATGTGAAACTGAAATTTATAGGTTTCGAAAAATTTCCCAGGCTTCATTCATTAAATTGTCATATTTTTATGTAAACTCGGCGTATACTTAACAAAGTTAAGAAGCTTCAGCGAACATCATTAACCAAATGTCATAAAACTAAATGAGTTTACATCTTTCATGCTTAAAAGTCAACAACAGCCACAGACGACAGTGTCGGGACTAGGACTTTCACACTTTGCCTTGCACTGCATTGCATTGCAACATTTAAATCTTTAAGGAAATGTAAATGCAAGCAATAAAAGAGATAAAATTGTATTTTTTATTGTGGATAGCATGTTGTATCTTTTATTGCTGCTGCATGAAATTATGTTGTTAAATGACAGACAAAATTGCACCATATTAAAGCTGATGCTGATGCTGATTCTGATGCCGATTCATGACCACACGCGTCCTTGCAATGCTTGCCTTCATTAAATTATTTAATTTCTTCTTTTTCAACCGATTTTTATTTCTTTTTCCTTTTTTTTTTTTTTTTTTTTGTTGTTGTCGTATGCGAACGCATGTGTGTTTGTTTTTGGGCCAACATAAAATTCATTTCAAGTTAAATCAAGTTGAGTTGTGCTGCATTGCGTTGCGCGGTGGTGTTGTGTTTGAGTTTGTGTCTGAAGTTCAACACGCGGTTTTTGGGTTTCATTTACTCTTCACATTCTTGTGGCAACAATTATAAGCATGACAAATGAATTTCGCATTAAAAAATATTTGTAAAAATTGCATCGAAAAGCAACAACAAAAACAAAATGAAATGAAATGAAATGGAAGTCAACTGTCAGTCACGACAAATAACGAAGGATGTTGAATGCCATCCATGGCCATCACATCATCAAACAGAGCAACAACAACAACAACAACATCATCGTCATCATCATAACGATGGCAGCTGCGTTTTTAAGGCTTCGTCTTCTGTGTTATGAACAAAACAAGTTGCCTGCCTCATGGCACACCTTCGCGGAAATTATTTCCAATTTGTTTTTTGCATTGTTGTTGGTTTTGTGTTGTTTTTTTTTGATGTTTTGTAGGCTGTGTGTTCATGTGAATTTCACTATATGAATAATTATATCAAGATTTTTGCGTACATTGCATCGCCATCATCATCATCGTCGTTGGTCACACGAATTGTAAATTTCATGACACAAACCAACCAAGAGATGCAGAGCAAGTGCCGTCAAGGTGAGACGACACAACAACAACTGAAATAAGAACAACCACAAATCGTGACCTGTTTCAATTGCTTTTCACAGACCACCAACCTCGCTAAATTAAAGTAAAACGTGTTTAAAAGCAAAGAATAAACGAAAGCCAACTTATGTACGTACAAACATTCATATGGAGCAGCATCATCTTCATCATTCATTCATTCATTCATTGAACAAGAATAATTATTGCAAGAGTATTTATTAATAAAAATTTTGTGTTCCATGAACAAGATGAAAATTCAAAAAATACAATACGCGTATTAAAAATCTTGTAAAATTTTTTAAAGTAATTTGATTCATTTGTTTCTTTATTTGTTCCCTCGTTCATTCGTTCGTTTGTTTAATAACTGTTTCACTTGTTTTTATATTGTATTTTGAGAGCAAACAAAATGTTGCTCGTGTGTGTGGCAATGTTCAACAATTTTCTCAGTTATGAAATTTTCAATATCATGATGCTATCATGCAACAAATAACATTTTGCTGATTTTATTTGAAATCATTTTTTCACAATTTGCAATTTTTTGTAATTTTTTTGGTTACATTTTGGATTTTTGCTAACAACTTTGTTCAACATGCAAAAGCGTTTTCAACTCTTTTAGCCTCATGGGAGATGCTTTTATTTGTTGGTGTCTTTTGGTTTTTTTAATTTTTCACTTGGTTTGGCCGACGACGCCAACGCCACCATTGAGGTCGCATTTGTTTGCTTGTTTGTTTGTTTATCATGGCGTATACTTGATTTGTTCCTTTTCTCAGTTCTCGACGGCTTTTTGTGTTGTCTACTCACTGCTCACCACTGCTGCGTATGAGTGCTTTTTCCGCATTGCGTCGGACCGACCATCGCATCGTATTCTCTCTCAAAGCCAAAACCGCAACAACAATTTGTTTTTTTTTTCGGGATTTTGTTTGTTCTTTTACATATTTTTGGCATTGAACTGTTTTGCCTTTCAACAAAACATAACATAACAGAATACAAAAAAACAAAAAAAAAAATACTCCATAACCATAACCGAGACCTGTACATACAACAACAATACTTTTCTGTATAATTTTTTTTGTTTGCTAAAATTTTTATGTTGCATAAAAAATGGAAGCGCCGGCATTTGGACAATTTCAGTTATGTTACCAAATATGCGGTGCAAAAAAATAAAAACAAAAAGGAATGGAAAAATGAGAATGGAAAATTTGGGAATGAAAATGGGGTGCAAACAAAAATGAAAGCAAATTTTTTGGGTACAATTTTAGCATTGCATTTGAACTTGTATTCACATAAGCCACATATTTTTATATTCTAAGGAACTTTGACCTGGGTGATGGTATAGGCATAGGAAGCTTCATGTAACTGGTTTGATCTTCCGCTCTCTTCTCAGCTCCTCTCTTTTGTCCTTCTCTTGATAACATTTATTTAATATTTCAATTGAATTTTTTGTGGTTTTTTATACATTTTTATCAGATGAACTATGTATGAGGATTGTTTGGTCATGTGGGTGTTTTGTATTCGTGTGTGATTATTATTGACGCTTGACTGCTTTGCAACTCATTTTTTCTGTTAACCTTTCTCCTCTCTACTTACTTTGCCCTTCCCATCTTGATTACTCTTTACCAATTTTTGTGATTTTTATATATTCAATTTTTTCATGCTTTGTTTGCCTTTTGGCCACAAAAGCAGCGATGTTGTTGGCTTGTAATGAAATTGTTCACTAAAAGGATTGAATTCATGCATTTTTATATAAACAACAAGAAAAAAAACACACACAAATTTCATAAAAAATTATATGAAAATATATTAACACACACACACAAAAAAGGGCAAGATGAAATTACAAAATGAAAACAGCGGACAGAAGATGAACTTTAGTTAGACGAAGTTTAGATACCTTTCATGTGCAGTTATAGATTTATTGTTATTTCATTGTCAATCCATTTGTTTGAAATATTCAGAAGTGCATTACTTTTAAAAGTGACTATATAGCATATTTGTTCAATCGAAAATCAAACTAAGCATCTTTATTTTTAACAAAGTTTTAATGTTTTTTAATCAGCAACAATCAATCAATTGAGATTTTAAAGTGATTTTTGCATGAGTTCCATTTAGACATGTGCAATGACTACAATCAAAAATGCTTTTAAATTATCTATTCTATAATTTGAGTGCTAATTAAGTTCGCGAAGCTTATTGTAATAATGAGCACACCATGCATAACGTTGTTCTTTCCTATTCACTATTTAATGTACCGTCTCAAATGAATCGTAATAGTAATCATTCAACACTTTCAAATGATTACTAGTATTATCCATACTTTTTAAAATGATTACTAGTACATATGTATGTATAATGCATACTTATACTTCTGTTCAATAGAATAGAAAAACATTAAATCGAATATATGTATATATAATAAACTTCATACAAATTTTATCGAGTAAAACTAGCAGCTAGGGCCTTCGACTCGTGATTAATTACATCTTTGGTCTAAATTTTGTTGGTTTTTTTTTTTAACTAATTATAGATTCTGGACATTTTTAAGGATGATGGAGGTTTTAAGAATTGAGATAAAGTTAGGAACCCAAAGAGGGAAGCTCTACGCAGAAGGATGAAAATTCCGCATGCCTGTCTGCATAAGTTTGAAGGCATGCAGATTTTTTCACATGTTGGGATGATGAAAGAGTACCGGTGAATAAACTGCCTTCATTCCGTCACTTTCTTCATATTAAGGTGGCAGGTAATGAGGTTATATATCTGTGGCAATACAGTAGCTTAAGTCGAAAATACGTATTTCGACAATAGATATTTTGAAAAATACGCCTTAGAAACATAGCTATATCATTTTACTTCAGAGTATTTGAGATTAAGAACATGGAAATAAAACCAACATGAATTATTATACACACAATAGGCAATATCTCAAAACATAGATTTTGGACTTACTACTTACTTTCACTTATTGAAAGATGGTGTTTTAATTTATCATAACTTTTAAAAGGTATGTGATTTGTCGCACAGTGTCAGAGAAATCTGGTGCGTGTACTGACATCATAGAATGCATTGACAAATGCTTTCATGCTGTGTTACAAACATCAAGTCAAAGTGATAATACCGATCTACACTGCTAGTGTGTGTGTGTGTGTGTGTGTGTCAAAGGTGTATAATAATAAATAATTTTTTTCTATTCAATTTCCCTGCTCATATCTTCTTAATTTAATTGTGGACAATAAAAAGCAACAATATCAACAATATCACAATAATAAACAAAACAAAAACAAACTTTTTATTTAATTTGGCTTCTCACTTTGCAAATACGCGTTTTTGCCATTTTTCAGTGCTTTTTTTATGCGCTATGCACGTGTTTGTGTTTTAATTAACAAAGGCAACACCAACACAATAATAAAATAGCTATATGACATACACATCCACATATACATAAAGTGTAGATATATAGTATCTGTGTGTTGTTATAGTAATTGTTGTTGTTACCATAAAAACGTTAACATTTGATTACAAATGAAAATTAGAAAGAAAGTACTTAGTACTCCTAGTGTAGAACAATGTGAATTTAGCAGCAATATCCTTAAGTGTCGGCACTTCTCCATCTACCAAAAACATAACAAAATCACCTTGGCACACACACACACACACACACACATACCATAAAAGTAGAATATTGTAGAAGAAATAAGAAAACAACAAAATGCTTTACCAATTAATATAAACGAAATTAATTGCGTGGGAACGTTTTATGAGCGCAACGACGACGACGACGAAGACGACGATGCCGCTTAATGCTGCTGTGATGATTCTTCTTAAAGTTTATGTATGTTTGTGTGTGAATATCTAAGAAGGCTTACACAAAATTTGTATAAGATAAGCACACATGTAAGTATATTACTTTAGTTTGATGCTTCAAAATGTGGCAAACATAAAACGGGTTCGAAAAGTTCAATTTTATTTTTACCGGAATAACATACGAGTAGAGTAATGTGTGGGAGATGAATTTACTGGATATTAACGTATTCTTAAATCTATGCATCATGATTTTCAACTGTTTTGTGCGTGTTTCAAACATAAAAATCAAGTAATAAATTTTATATGACCAAAGCCTATGAGTTTTTTATTGGTTTCCTCACTCACAAGTTGAAAAGATCATACATATACCAGAGATTTCTTACTCTTTACACAACACAACACCAGCAAGTTTTCATTATCACATAAAATGCTGCTGCTTTATTCTTTCGTTTATTCTTTCCATGGATAACAAAAATAATAATGATGCCTCACAAATTAATCAATTGAAAAAATAAACATCACAAAGAGAAGAGAAGCCTAAGAATCCCAGAAGTGGAAATTTAAGGCGTTTGGGTTATTGGATAAAATGAAAAAAAAAGGCTGCCACGCTAAATGCATAAATTAAGCGCTGATAAATCGTTTTTCATGCGGCATTCATTGGCGCCCCGTTTAAGCATTAACTGACTGACTTCACTGCTTGCCATGCTTCTTTACTATGTGCTTGCATGCCACATGGTTACGACGAGTATATTTTGCCACTTAAAATCCTTTATTCATTTATCTTATCTTATCTGGTGCTGCGCTCGCGCTTCATTTCAATTCTGGTTGCCTTTTTTCACTTTTTTTTTGTGTACGTGAGTGAGTGAGTGTGACTTTAACCATTTCAAGTCTTTTGTGGTGTTTTGCGTGCGCCTCTGGCAACTTTATATAAGCATCGCATCGTTTATACTTGCAACATTGAAATTATTGGCGGCAGCAGCAGCAGGTTTTAACACTTACATTTTAATTTCAATACGCAACTCATTATTCTTATTCAATGTGGCTCACAAACAAAATTTAATCTCACCATCAAGTTTATTCCTGTGTTGGTTTTTTTCTCTTTGTCCTTTCATAGGAATAAGAAGAATATCATTGGTTATGGTAATCGTGATAATAATAATGATAATGAT
The DNA here is from genome assembly GCA_037043315.1 of Amiota communis. Classification (NCBI taxonomy): domain Eukaryota; kingdom Metazoa; phylum Arthropoda; class Insecta; order Diptera; family Drosophilidae; genus Amiota; species Amiota communis. Next base: position 145,765 of record JBAMAV010000680.1, read on the forward strand.
GATGATGGAGCATTCACATTAAGCTAAATCGATAGCAAAATTAATTATTATTATATGCCTTTGCCTTTGTTGCAACAATTACTTTTTTTTTATACTTATTATCCTATTTTTTTCTCTTATTTCTTTTTATCTCCATGACATGACAACATACGCATTGAAGCGTGTCCCCTTTCCTTCTCTCCGGTTTAAGTTCTTTTTTGTGTTCATTTGTAATTTGTTATGCGTAATCACGCGCATTTAATTGTCGCCAAAATGGAAGGCGTTTTGTCCTCAAGCACTTCAATTAACGATTAATAATAATTTTTAGCAACAATAAAGCCACCGCCATCATTCCAATTACTATTATTATCGTAACTTTACTTTCTTTTCTTCCTTCTATTCGACTTAGTATGTATTACCAGGATCAAGCATATAAATGATTATGGAAAACACAAAAAAAAAAATAAAACAAAAGACAAAAACTTATATCAGAGGCTTTGCCATGCTTAATTGAGCTAAAGGAAATAACAAAATAGAATAGAAACTTCAAGTAGCGCAAATGGAACGCGCATTATTAAAGACAACTCAAAAACTATTCGTCAGATCTTGATCAAATTAATATGGTACCACATGACAAGCACCAGCTTACAAATAAAAAAAGAAATCATCAAAATTGATTCACCTAGAAAAAAGTTCTGGGGTAACAAACAGTTAAATACAAGTCAGATCTTGATCAAATTAATATGGGACCACCACATGACAAGCACCAGCTTTCAAATAAAATCAAAAGCGGTTCACATAGTAAAAAGTTCTGACCTGTCTGTTTTGCTAAATATTTCCTCTAAACTGATATGGGCAAAGGAAAATATTGGAAAGGCTTAAGCAGGGTATGCATGGATTATTTGATGCCTCAATTATTCATAAATGGTTGCCCTTTATCTTCAATCAGTTGTTTTTTTTTTTTTTGTGGAAGGACATCATTCCACTTGCAATTTATTCATCATTCTATCGATTTAATTATGTTTTTTTTTTTTTTTTCATTTTTTGTTAATGAAAATATAGAAAAATCATAACAGAAAAAATTACTTTTAAGCCACAGGCAATTTTCATGTTAATCAGCTTAAAAATACACACATGTGCAAATACATAATGAAACAATGAAAATTATGCTCAAATAATTAAAGCAATTTTAATGAAAATTTGTGGTCATGCATACTTAATTAAGTTTGCTGGTCAACTCAACTCAATTCCACTGCACTCGACTCACGCAACACAATTACCTCAAAACCCTCGCTCAAAAACCATTGGGTGTGGGGAGAGAATTCAGTTAATTAGTATTAGCAACTTGAACAAAAAACCTCAATAACTTTTATAATATTTTCACTATTTTTAATAATTAATAAACTCACAATAGTAAATTTAACAAAACAAAAAAAAAACAAATAGAAAATATTAAAACAAATCATTTCAAGTTGTTAACAAATAATAGAGAATGAATGAAATGAAAAAAAAAACCGAAGCAAATAAATATGATTTATTTTTTTTTACACTCTCACAAACTACTATGGTAAAATGTGCTTGAATGAAGTCCATAGAAATACCATTGGCAATGGCCAACACCACCACCACACCATTCATTGCAAAACACTCAAAAATTTATTAAATTTAAAGCATTTCATAATCATAATCCACACACTAATGATGATGATGCTGGCTCTATTGCTGGTGCTGGTGCTGTTGCTGGTGATGATGAGAATGCCACAATTGTTGTGGTGGCCTATCCACCTTTACTACTCCAGCTCCTGCTGCTGCAAAAAAGTTGTGTGCTTCATTGGCTTTCATTTTATATTATTTGTTTAGGCCATTGACTGTGAATCAATATAAATTCTTTATTTTGTTTTTATCATTTTTATGGCGCTTGATTTTGCCAATTTTCGTAATTTTACTTCTCTTTATGATACTCAAAAATAAATGTGTACTATACACATTGATATGTATCTAGATACTTGATGGATATATATAAAAAAAATTTACCTACGTTTAATGCTCAAATACACTTTCAATTGTCCAAATTTGTTGTGGCTTTTATTATATTTATTTTTTTTTTTTGCGGAAAATTCAAATTTATTTATTTGGTTTTCTTTTGTTTTTATCAAAAATAAATATCATTAAAGAGGAGCATCGCATCATGATGGTGATGATGATGATGGAGTTTTGTTTCAAGTGGTCTGCGGTTGCAGAATTGAAGAGCACAAAAATTTTGTTGTTTATAATTTTGCGTTGATGAAGTTTGCAATAAAATATATGTACGTATAAAAATAATAAAAATTTACAGACGCCATTGCCTTTATTTGGTTTCATTTGACTTAATAAAAAAAAAAAAAAATAGCAGATAAAATTTAAATTGGAATTTTCATAGATCTGCAATGGCTGGAATTTCTTTCTTTCTTTCATTTGCCTTGCCTTGCCTTGCCTTGCCTTTGGTTGATTCTTGTAGGATTTGCTTACACATGTGTGGTACTCGCGTCATAATTATGTCATTTAAATGCATGCAACAAGCAACGATGTGGATAAAGATGACAAAAACAAAAAAAAAAAAAAATGAACTATAATTTATAATTAAAAACATACAATAAAGTCAAAGCGCCAAAGAAAAGCACAGCCAAAGTCAGAGAATGTGAATAAAAATGCCATCCAAATGTATGCACATGAATGTAGTCATAAAGGCGAACAGAACAAGTAACGAAGCAACGAAACTACTAACTCTGCACTTCTTTGTATTTATGTATGTGTATCTATGTATGTATATTTTTTTTTATTTAACTAGAATAGTATGGTATGGTATGGTATGATATGGTTTGGTATAGTAAAGTAGTATGTTCTCTCTAAACTATAATAAAACACAGGAAGACCCACGAACGCCCTCAGCCGAACCAAGCGCAAGCAAGCAAGCAATGCGCGACTGTTAATTAAATGAACGACTCAGCAACGGAGCAAGCTAAGGAAGAGTAAAAGGAGCATCTAAAGGCAATCACATTGTAAGATACATAAGGAATAGGAGCATATCACTGTCGAATGGAATGGGACAAATGCACGAGCGTTAAATAAAGTGTGTGTGTGGGTGGGTGTGCTCTAAATTGCAAAATGAGATTTTTACAATTTTTTTTTCCAACTACTCCTTCTTCAGTTAGTTGTCGTTTTTTATTCGTTTCCCCATTTTCATATATACCTTTCACACATAATGGGAATCAACATTTTGTCATGAAGTTTGTAACATTGCATTTATAAGGACATTGGAGATGATGATGGTTATGATCAGTAGTACAACGAATCTTCCATTTGTGCTTATACAATATACTTAAATAGCTGCAGGCTTTGGTAGACTCCTCAAAGTCTATTCAAAGTTGGATTAATCGAATTATAACCAACCAGCTTAGGGTACCAAAATAAGCAATATATTTACATAAAACTAGCTTAGCGCGGATGAGAGATTTGTCCAGTCTAAATAATTTCATAGTCTTTGGCATTAAGCACTTTCCTCACTTTGGCCTAACTCTACAAAATCCAAATAAGCCGCATATGTACAAACAACGGAATACGCAAAAAGAATAATTCGACTACCCAGCGACCTTCGTGTTTCCTTTTTTCACAAACAAAAATTACGAGAGAGAGCTCTGTCGCAAAAAAAACCGTGTGTTATGCATCATTCGATCATTCCATTCATTTCTGAAAACCGTATGAAAATCCTTTCAGTAGTTTTTGAGTTTAATGAGTTTAAACAGACGCAGCGTGGGGACTTTGTTTTATAATATTTATAGACGATTAAATAACAGAAAAATACTAGTATCTTCTGTGAAGTGTATGTCGACTTTGGTGAGAGTTGTTTATTTTTTAATTTTTTTTTTTTTTTGTTAGTTCAACACCAAACGAACTAAGTGACTTCATGGCTTTGAGTTGTCGAAAAAAATGGCAAGAAATAGCATAAAGAAGACGAGTTCATTGCGCACAGAAATTACGCGACACGAGGACAATATTCTGTGCAAGGCTACAACAGAAGGAGCAAAAAAAAAAATAAAAAAAAAAAACGGCATGAGCGACAGTCATAGACAAAAAGCTGATTGTGAATGATGGCACAAGGCAAGCAGCAGGCATGCATGCATTCAGGATAGTGAGAGAGAGGGGGATTTGTCCGAAATAGCCGTAGAAACTATGCGCCTTGAAAACGTTAACTAAGTTAGCTTCTAATTAAGTGAGTTGTGCGCCAGTCAACTGAGACTACTACTATATTTGTATCTATGTACGAGTATCTCTAAGAGTAGTCGTAGTCGCTCGCTCATTAGTTTATTGCCGAAAAAGAAAAGCAAATGAAAGATATTCATATATAGCATTACTTGTCTCTCTAGAGTCAGGCGGGGGCAGACAGCGAAGTAAGTGAGTGAGGAGTTTGAACTTAGTTGCACATGCAACTTAAATTAACGACACACAATAGTAGTCCAACGCCTAAAGTGTCATCGACTGCGTGTATCTAAGCCTTGGCATCTGTGGTTCGCTAGTTTGTAATGCTTCCTTATACCTTATCCTTGCATAAGCTTCTCACCTTCCCCTTCTACTAGGGTGATTTGATGCAACTGTATTTCCGCTATCGCGCGCTTTACAGAGATGTGCTTAGGAGCAATAGGAGTAGCAACGCATAAAAATGAGTAGGTTAATTGCAACAAAAGCGCTAAGGTGAACAAGGAGGGAAGGCAGACAGGCAGGCATTCTAACGTGAATGCAAACAAATGCAATTTCAACTCGTTTTCATGCTTTTCCAATTAGAAACACTTGAAGCTTTTCTATGTGTGCATCCGCATCTTTTCAGAATATAGTATTTGACATTAGCTTTGCACGCTGCACATTGCTATTTACAACTGACAACGAATAGTTTTGGTGTAAATGTCTCTCTCTCTCTTTCGCGTTATTTGCAACGCGTTAATTATCTTTTGACTGCAAATTACTTGCCTAATTGCAATGCTGCAACACTCATTAACATAGTTTGACGATGACGATAAAGAGATAGTGATGACATCAATGGAACGCAACTAATTTGTTACCAAGACGCCCACTAAAGAGCGAATACAAGTTTCTTCTTCGTTCATTGGCATTGGCACAACTTAATTGAATTGCTACCGCTTTACGGATTATGTTCAACAAAACGATGATGATGATGGTGATGCCGACTGTTCATGACGTTGATGACCGTTGTCCATACACGCATTCGCATTCTCATCATCGTCATCATCCTCACTATCGCTTATCGCTTTTACAGGCGTTAATTTAAAATTCATAGATAATACGCATACGCAGCGTGTGGCTGACGTGAGCCTGGTCTGCAAATGTTTGTCCTTCTTTCTGTCTGTATGTCTGTCTATCAGTCCATCCATCTGTCTATCCATCCGAAGATGAAGAAGAAGCTTGGAAAAAAAATGTGAATTCACACAAATCATTTCCATTGCCATGAGAAGATACATAAGAGACTTGACGCTGAGTGCTGACAGCTAAAGCAAACATTGGGCGTTGATGCACATATGTCACACGCTGACAACAATAACAAAAAGAACAACAACAACAATAGCAACAATGATATGAACGACAACACAAAAGGACAACAAGTTGAGTTAATATATTGCCAACCATTCAACCAACCCAACCAACCAACCAAGTCATGCAGCATCTGCTTCATGTAGGCGCAGCACGCAGCACAACACCAACCCAGTCAGACAGTCAGTCAGTACACGTTGTGTTCCCAAAAGCAAATAACAATGAAAACGAGATACCAACAACAACAATAAGAAGACGACCGATCAACCGACCGACCAATCTATAAAAATGCAAACAAAATAAGAAAAAAATATTAAAATTGTGTGTATCAAAAGTCGGCTCAATATAAAAAATTCTGCAGCAAGAAAAAATACAATATCTGAAAGGTGTTACAAATGCAAGCAGCAAACCGAGTCGAGTTGAGTTGAGTTGAGTAAAGCTGAACCAAACCAAACCAAACCAAGTGAGTCCCAAGCATGACAAGCAAGTGAAATCAAGTAACATAACCAAAAGCAAAGCAAAGCAAAGTCAAATAAGAAGTATCATCATCATCATCATTGTTGTTATCATCTTCAGCAGCAATGGAGAAGACCACAGAGTCACCGGTTGGTTATATAGGATCGGATCAGATCGCATCGAATCGGATATTGCATGTAATTCCGTCGTCGTTGTCATCGTCATCATCATCCTCGCCAACATATCGTCGTTCGATGAGATGCAATGAACATAAAACAACAACAAAGCAGAGTACTAGTATATGAAAAAAAGATACTTCTTCTCATGTGTGTATATGTCACATTCATATTCAAGGCAAAGGGCGAGGTAAATACAAAACTATGAAAAGAAGGACAAACATACTTTTATAGAGTACATTCAAAGGCATTCAGTCGAAAGACAAGCTCACTTGCAGTCAGGTCTTTTGGTGTTGCTAGACATGTTGCCATTGTTGTTGTTATTATTATTGTTACCATTATTGTTGTTCTTGCAGATATTGCGGTTATTGTTTTGGCATGTGTCAGTGTTGCAATGACTGAGTGAACGAATGGCACCGAACAGAACAGAGTATACTAGTAGAGTAAAGCAAAACAAAACCCAATTCAATGCAATTCAATGGAGTCAATGGAGTTGGGAGTCTTTGCGAAAATTCCAATACGACAAGTATGTCCATCATCAAAAGCCAGTATAACGCATGCAACCACCAAACCGACAGACCCACAGACAGACAGACTGATATACTCGAGATACTATTGTACTAGTATAGTCCACAAGTTATTTTAGGCTAAAATAGGTGTGGCTTTTCTCCTTCATACTAGTCTATCTGGCTGTCTTACAGTCCTCAATGTTAAGCGGTGGTCTCTCTGTTTCAGTTTCAGCTCAGTTTGTCGCTCTCTATATGGGGCCCGATATATGTATTCATGTTCTTGTTGTGTTGTTATTATTGTTTAGTTGATGCTTGTGGTTGCTCTAGCAATTATTTTCTAATTAAAGACGTGCCCAGCAACTCAAAAAAGCTTGGCTTTTGTGCGGCAATGTGAAGCATTTAATGAAGTAAAAAAGGGACACACACACACAATTCCTCATCTTCATCATCATCATCAGCAGCATCAGCATGCTCAATCAGATCTGAAGGCAGCATAAGGCAAGTCTGTCACTTGTAGTATAGTATGTGATATGGTGGTACAATACTACATATTTGATGACTCTGAGTAAGTATATAAATACTTAGTACTAGTATAAAGATGACAAAATACTTCTTCTGTAACAAATCTGACACAAAAACTTGTGCACCAATCATCAAGTCATCCATCCATGCGTCCCCATCCAATTCGAGTGTGTAGTTGGGTCATGTTTGCGCAAGAAAATTTTTGTCGAAAAAGAATTAAGAAAAGTGTAAACTACTTTTACTGCTTAAATAAACTTGCAACACATGCATGCACTACTTGTTGAGAGTGAGAAAGGCTGAGAAGTGGCGGTTAAGTAAAGGATAAGTGGAAGAGTAGAAGGGTAGAGTTATCAAAATAGGTCAATTGCATATGTCAGAAACCTCCGAGTAGCCTAAAAGTCTTTGCCAGTCATATTATATTTTTACTTTGATAGGTCTCCTCTGTCTCTCTCTATCACTCTCTGAGTGGGATGTGTATGCTAAGCAAAAAAAAAAAAATTATATGAAAAAAACTAGCTCAACTCTTGTCCCATTTAATGGATTGTAAAAGCTCATCTCATCTATGTGTGCTTGATGCTGTAGAGTATCAATGTAAGTATGTGTATGTGTTATTAGCCTGGTTGCGCCTAGAAATGAAGCATCTATTACACCCACTACTAGTAGCAGTGGGGCCCGACGACACCGACACCAAAACGACAGCCAACTTCAACCACTTCATTAAATATTTAAATGAGCATCCTGGTTTCCTTTTTTTTCGTAAACTTGTGCCGCCGACTATGATGTTGCTTAAGTAGTACGCCCCCACCATGCCACGCCCCATCATAATGTTCACAATGTTGCCTTGCTACTAAAGCCTCTCTCTCTCTCCTCCCCCTCTTCATAAGTAGTTAATTACGCCAGGCCAAGCAAAGCAAAGCAAAGCCATGACAGGGCAGCAAGCACAGACAGAAATTTACATGGAACAGCAATACACACAAGATACAAGCAGCGGCGGCCGCATCAACAACAACTAAATGCGACGCATCGTTGCAACATGTTCCCGTTTTTCTGTTCTGTTCTGTCTTTCTTTCATTCATTTTATTCTTTTTTTCTATTTTGCTCTCTTCACATTTCATTCATTCATTTCGGGACCAAAAAACCAAATTTATTTATTTGGCAATAAAAGAAGGAACATCAACAGCAACAACAAAAGAAATCCGCTTACACATTTTCATAAATAAAAAGCAGAAAGAGAAGAATATGTTGTGTTTTTTTTTTTGTGTATTGTAGTATATGTTGCATGTTGCAAACTTATGTGGCACAAACGCGAAATAAATTATGAAAAAAGAAATAACGACAAGGAACACATTTTTGTTGAGCTTCTTTCATTATATCTTTTTTGGGGTTTGTGGATTTGTATTTTCAAACCAAATTAGGTTGAGTGAATGAGTTAATAATGAGGATGCAACACATCCAATCTCTTTATGTGGCAAAAGCGGCAACAACATACAAAATATTTATTTTAATTATGCATAGAATGATGTTGTTAAGTTACTAAATCTCCAAAGTTGATCCTTCCTTCTACCCATTTTTATTTTGTCTCTAAAAAATAATATCTAGATTTGTATAGTCTACTACAGTAGTATGGTATATCCTTTTGTTAATCATTGACATGTGGCGCCGCACTCAAATGATGCTTCAACCTGAACACATATACCCCATTATTATTATATTACTCCAATCATTATAATTTTGATTATTTAAAAAAATTATCCTTTCTTATTAAATTGAAAAGTGAAGAAAGAAAGAACAACTCATTTACAATACCAAGAAAGCCCAGACACAAGATCAAGTATCACATGTCACTGGAATACCCGAGCAGGGTCAAGTTCAATAAATTCACAAACATTAAACTAAGGACTACCATCAACTTAATTTCATGATGCTGCTGACAGCTTTAAGAGCTTAATTTTTTTTTTGGCAATGTGGAACTTAAAAGGTCTGTGCATCATAAGAGAACCTAAAGCATCAAATGTCCACAATATTTCTTCCTTTTTTAGTTGGAAGGCTAAGCCCAATAAACGCAAGACAAACGATTGAATGACCTAAAGAATAAAACTTAAGGACAAGCTGAGGAGGAAAATGATGATGAAGTTGGAACTGGATGTTGGGAAGAGAAAAAAAATAAACCAATGAAAAAAAGCAATGAATGAATGAATGACATGAAATGTTTGCTCACAAAACAATAAAGACGAGCGCGCGCCTGAGTCCCAGGTCCAGCAACTTGCTAGCCAATTATGAAAAACGATATGCTTGCGAAAGCCGTCCAAATGACTACGAGTAAATGCCGACATCCATCCAATGAGTGCCTGATCTCATGATGAAGGTAGTTCGTCCACATAAACACACACATAAGACGGACGACAAGCGACGACAAAAGCAACCTGAGCCGCAGGACAACGCGTTGAGACATAAACAGCTGCGTCGCTTTTCTTACATTGAAATTGAATATTAGCTTACGGTTATGGTATATAGTAAATGAGTGTGTGTTTATGTATTCATATCTATGTATGCATGTGTGTGTGAAATGAAATTAATTAAGCACACGTCTAGCAGGAAATACTACTAGAAGCAACGAAAATGAGCATCAAATGAGATATAAGATATGACCAAATGGTATATTGATGATGGCAGTCGAGTTGAGCTGGAATTACTGTTTCCACCAAAGCCTTCATTCATTCATTTTGCCTCTGTGCTTAACATAATATTAGCTGTGATTCAATGTTTTGTGGCAGCTTATTTGCAAATAATTAGATTTCCCTCCTCATATGCTGTCTCTTTTCGACAAATAATCATTTTATCATGGGAAGCATTCGTGTAATGGCATCACATGCGTGTCTCTAACATAAACAACCTCTAGCTCTATCTCTATATCCTTACATACATATTACAGTATATTTGTTTCTTATTCAATCGATCCATTCATGCATTTATAAGCTGCATCTATTAATCATGCAAACATATCGCTAATTTAGCATTTTGAGACATTGAGACATGTAATGCTCGCCGAATTGTATATGCACATGCGATAAAATCCTAACGAAGTCACCAGCCACAACGACAATTTAAGACTCCAAAAAAGAAATCTTTTTTTTAGAGTAAAATAGTATATACGTACTATGTTCAAATATGATAATGATGTTGGTGATTAGTTGTATTTATTCACAAGATACTATTGAGAGTAGCCAATAGTCGTCATAGACAAATAATTAAGTCCATAGAAGAGAAGTCGAGATATGGTACTACCAGAATGGCATGCAATGCATTACAACAAACTACTATCACAACAAAATAATGCAGCTGGTGACTTCATCTGCAAATCGTTGATGTTGCAAGTTGCTATATTTGAATTAAAATGTTTGTTGTTGCAATTGCAGTTGCTGCGTGCACAAACGCAATAAATAAATAAATAAATTTTCTTCATTTCTTTGTTCGTTTTCTATTTGAATTTGACCCCCGCCCCATTTCTGCATCCTTCCCTTTCTCCATGCAGTGTGACTCAAAGGAAAAAGAAACAAGTAAAGCAACATAATTCACTTTGCATATGCATGTGGCATGACTAAAGGCAGTGGGCGGCTGTTAACTGAAGTTAGAAGAAGAAGACGAAAATTGAAACAAGCAGTGGAGAGTAGTGTATGGAGAATGTCATTCATTCGTTTGTTCATTTGGTCGCGCACTCACTTCAGTACTTTGCTCAGTAAGTTTAGTTTTGGGTAGTTGCAACATTTTGTTGCACAAATACAACTGCAAAATTGTTTGCCGTAAATACTCAAAATGCCGAAATGTCGCACACTCAAAATTTATTGCCCACAATGCCACAAACAACAATAACAACACTACGAACAACAACTGCAGCAACAGCCACAGCATCAGCATCAGCACTAGCAATATCAGAAGACTTAGCAATAGTAATAGCAATAGCAACAAGAGGAGCATCTACGACGACTAGTAGAAGTGGTTGCAACATCAGGAGCATGAGTAGAAAACAAAGTTTCAATGTTGCAGTTGCCATCGTTGTTTGTTTGTTTATTTGTTTTTTTTTTTTGGGCAACGCGACTGTTGTTGTTGTTATTACTGTTGCTGCTGCTGCTGCTGTCGCTTGCAACATCGTGCAATCGTTTCGTTCAATGGCAATGCCAACTGCAGCAATAGCCACAGACACAATTTATGCGGAGAAATATTGTTGAATTGTGACTTTAACAACTAAATTTTCATGCAATAGTAGTAACAGCACAGCAACACACACAACGAGAAAGCAGCAACAAACTTCAACTCGTATATTACAATATGTACTATGCAATGTTAACAGGATAGGAGGAGGAGAATAGGAGAGAGTAGAAGCCAAGTGGGACGGCCAGGTAGTAGTAGTAATAGTTGTACCGAAGAGGAAGGTGCAAACGTGTAACATAAAAGTCAAGTAAGTAGTCTAAATTGGTTTTTGTGGCAGTTGTGGCCATGCTTGGCAATGATTTGTGTATTATTCTTCTTGTTGTTGGCTGTTGTTACTGTTGCTGCACGGCTTTGCTTTGCTTTGCATTGTCAGCTGCAGGTGTGTGGGTGTGACAACTGTAACTTATTTACATGAATGACTTTGAGTTAAGTAGCTAATGAATGCACAACATATTTCTCTGTATCCCGTTCCTTTTTATTTGTACACTTTTGTTTGGGGATTGAGGCATGTCTTTGCATTCATAAAAGAGATAAGCAACAATAACAATAAACTCAAAAACACATCCTCATCCACATAATCATCATCATCATTATCATTATCATCAGCAACATCATTCACTCAATTATATTGTCATATATTTCAATGGCAAATCCTAGAGACATTTATGCCAATTTCTCAAACATAAATCCTACCAATTTAAATGAATTTTAAAAGAGGAAGAGATTTTGGGAGGGGAAGATGGATCATAAATGAATCATGTGACACCATAACAAACCAAATGAATGAGGTGTCTTCTCCACATGTGGTAAACAGGAACTACTACAATACATAAAGAAAGCTACTACCAACATGCTGTTGCTGCTGCTGCTACTACAGACAAAATCCTTCAACAATGATGAGTGGCTGGTTGGATTCACTCAAAAAAATGGAAATACACCTACAAATTGAACGCCCACCTCAAAGAACACACACACAGTTTGACTACTCAAAATAAAAAAAGTTGCAACAAATACTACATCAATATTAACGAGCTCGTTTTATTACTAAGAGTTGTGTTGAGATGAGATGGGTTGACTTGAGTTGATTTGTGTATGCAACCAAAAATCTTTGCTAATTCATTCAGTTGATTGCCCACAAATCCAGAGGAGCGAGCATTCATTTACCATAAAAAAATCATTCAAATAATGTCATGTGTTTGTGAAGTCTAAAATTTAAATCCTGTCTTCTGTTTTCCATACAATACAGTAGCAGATTTGCAAACACATAGACTTCTTTCTTCCCATCATCATCATCATCTCTCTAGTCTCTGTAAATGGAGGAATTTAAGCTTCATAAATGACACCAAGTTGAAATGTTGACAGGCATACATTCGTTATGAAAATGATGATGATGATGACGACGATGATTTCTATCTAACTACCTTTACCTAACCTACTCTCTTCTTCACCTTCATCGACTCAAAGATACATTTATTCATACATAGTTAGATACATTCATAGATGAATGTGAATAAGTGAGTGCATAAGTGAGATTTATGAGCGAACGGTAACCGCAACAAAATATAGTAGTAAGTGAGTCTCGAACATCGAACAAAATCGTAGAGTGAAAGAAATGAGTTCAGAGGAGGAAAATAAGAAAGAAAAAGTTCCCCCAAATTTACAGAAAACAGCATGACATTTTTCGTCAATCAACAAAAAAGTGGACCAGCTCGTACATACATTTGGAAGCAACTCCAGGCAATTTGCACTATTTTTGTGAAATGTTTACTTAGCATAAATGTGACTTGAGTGAATAGGGGGAGGGAAGATTGGAAATCTGCTTAAAAATGAGGGCAGCTGCAATCGAAACAACATGGATGGAATGGATTTTACTTAAAACGTTCTACTAGTGCTATGTTATATTAGTTGAAGTGGAGTTGAAGTTAGTCTTTGCATAAAAATGTTCACTAATTAGATGCGATGTCAATTCATTTTCCTGAATTTTACGTCAATTCAATGACGTTCATATATATTATTGGTTTTTTTTTTTTTTTGTTTGTTGGGTTTTCTCTATAAAACTTTAAATTTCCCTTTTACAAGTTAAACTTTATGGGTTAAGTAAAGCATCTTTTTCTCCCTCCATCGTCTGGTTGAGCTGCCACTCAACTTTCTGGAATATGTCACTCTGTATGCTACTATTCTGTCCAATTAAATAAAATTGTAAAATATAGTAGTACATATTTTCCTCTTTACTTAGTTTTTCCTCAGCAGCAGCTTTACAACTTTCACTTTATGGGTTTGTCCCCGCAAAAGTAGGCGTGGGAATTCAGTTGAAAAAACCATGAAGCGTAACTCCCACTCATATAGAATACTTAGCTTGTTATGGACTTCGTATTGCTTTATTTATACTAGTACTAGATTCTTGTACATAAAGAATATCTATCACCAGAGTAACAAAAGTGGAGCTGGTTCTGGAGCTGAATAGAGCAGAGTAGAGCAAAGTTTAATATAAAACAAAGCTAAACAACAACAGAACTTTGCCTGTCAAGCGCTGGCTGCTGTCAGTGGCAAGCGATGCCGAGCCAAGCCAAGCCATGCCAAGTGAAGCCAAGGAGCCAACAATAACTGAAGCAACCAACCAACAAACATCAACAACAACCAATTAAAAAGCCAACTTGGGTGAAAATAGTTGACGACATTAATTGACATTTAGCAGAAACGCATTTCAACATAGTCCAGCAGGCAACACAAGAGAAGCCATGGACATTTGCTGACACTTGCGCCGACTTAAATAACGACGAGTAGAGTGAAGAGAAAGATCTGCGTATCCTCACTCACTTCCGTTTATTCTCAACTCTCAAACTTAAATATGTTACTCGTAGTACTACCATACTTGCCTACTTGCCTCCTCTCCTTGTTAATAGTAGGTAGCATAGGCAAAACTGAGCAGCGCCAGCGCCATTACCATTGAAGTGGATGGACCCTGAACACCACCACCTACCGTTTGCCGATTTCAACTCCTTTCACTTGTCAACTTGTATTGAAGTCGCAATTGCAATTTCAGTCGCAATCACATTCATAGTCCAAGTCGCATGTCATTTAAGTTTGTTTGAGCGTCCAGCAATGAATGTCAAAATTCAGACAACACGGAAAATGTTGCACTTTGTTGTTATTGCTGTTGCTGCTGTTGGTTTTTGTTGCAATTGCATTTATGGTCATTTTCATCAGTACTAAAAGAGAATGAGCAAGTGACTGTGACTAGTAGTTGTAGTAGTAGTAAGTTGGGGAAAAGCGGAATGTGTTGAGTTGTTGTCACATGCCATCATTAGCGGCACAGTGAAATGTGTGATTGTTCCACACATACACAAGCACATTCATAAATTTATTTTAATCACAAATATGACATACATGAAATGTGATGACAAACAAAATTTGACATCTCCAAAGAGACAAGAGATTTAAAAGTTAAAGCAGCATTTGCAGCAGTTGAAAACTAAAATTTAATTCAACCAAAAAAGGAAAATAGTATACAATAGAAAAGAAAGTTTCATTTTTATACTACTCTTGGAAGATACTCACTCACTCACTTACTCAGTGGCTTACAGGCGAGCTTAGCTTAACTTAACGATTTAGCAGTATAAATTTATAGCAACCAAAGTGTTTTATTCCTTTGAGAAAACATAATTCTTAGCAGCAAAGAATGCAATCTTCCAATTGGCATCAGCAACAGCAGCAGCAGCACCCAATAACAATTTCGCTCATAAATAAGCAACTATTCAACAAATTGAAAGCTGTTGCTGGCTGCTATTCATGTTGCTGCTGCTGCTGCAGTTTCAAAACTTGAGATAAAACGAAGCAACAAAACACAAAAAGAACTTCAACAACTAAACTGAAGATGAAAAGAATCGAAACGAGAGAATGAAATGAAAAGAGAAAAAAAAATATCCTTGTATAATTGGTTACACAAAGTTTATTTGTGCTGCTGCCGCCACCGCCGCCACAGCAGCCAAGCTCAAGTTGGAGCTCAAAGATTTATAAGCGGCTGTCAGCAACGAAGTTACTTTTGCCATTTTTTGATTTATAAGCGAAATGTTGCAGTATTTATGAATCAGTTTATAGAGCAAGCGACAACAACGACAATGCACAGGACAAAAACAACAACAACAACAGACAACACAACACAACACAATAACGATGATGATGATGACGACAACAACGACGACGATGACGACAATGATGATAGCGATGACAATGAAGTGGAAGAAGAAGTTATCCATTGGTCGTCGTTCAATCGTTGAAGTAGAAGTAGATGTAGGATGGGGAAGAAGAGTACTACTATAAGTCCAAGACGTTAAAGAAGAAGTAGAAGTAATTGCGGCATGTGAAATATGAGATAAACCATGAAAGGAAACCATTGAACGAAAACCAAGATGACGATGACGATGACGAAGGAGTTGGGCATGAGCCTGCCTGACTGAACATTGCGTGTCTATGGCGGCAACTGATATCAGAGACAGCGGCAGCAGCAGCAGCAGCAGCAACAGCAGCAGCAGTCAAGCAAAACAAACATGGCATTAGTTGAAGCTTGCTAAAAGCAGGCAAGCAGTCAGGCAGTCAGGCATTGACGGTCTGTTATTTGGCTGGTTAGCTGGTTAGAGCTAGTTGGTTGTTTAGTTGGTCCAACATTGTGGCAGCCAGATACGAAATAACTTCGCACAAGCTGGAATGTCAACTCACTAAACTTGGGCATTATATTAAATTAATCGTCAATTATCAACGCGCGACAATCGCGTTGCACAAAATATTTGTAGTAAACTCCTATGGGAGAATGACAACAACGACGACGACCACGACAACAACAACAACAACAACAAAGACAACAAAAACGAGAACGTCGTCGAACCAAGTCAAGTCAACTCAACTCATCGACTGACTGTTCGATAGGTAGGCAGGCAGGCAGCAGGCAGACAGACAAGTCAAGTCAGAAGTCGAGAAGTTGCTGCGATTTTCACTAACATTCTATACTAGTATGTTTTAAGCATCAGCCTCATTGTAGGCGCAATGAGTTGGACTTTTTCTGATTGCCAAGCAGAAAATCGAGGAGCGTAAGCGAGCGCTTTAAATCTAAGCTGCTGTCTGCATGACCAAGAGATGCTGCTTCTCATAGTAAGTCTGACATTTCGTGTATCTTTAAATTTAGTTGGATGCATATAAATCGTTGTGAAAGAAAAAGAGATTGAACTCAACTCAACTGAATTGAAATTGCTGTTAAAGTAAAGCAAAATGAAGTTAACGTATTTCAACGGATACGTTGATGAAGTTTCATATCTAATGAATGCCAAAGTATCTTTCTCAAGTGCATGCTGCCGCCGTTACAGCCGCTGCTCCCACCAAATCAACCAAATTATAATTTAATTTATTATTCAATAATGCGGCAACGTCAAATGTTGTTAAATCAAGAGATAAGGATCCGGAGACGGAGGAGTAGGAATCAAGGGCTGCAACAACGCAACAAAAGAAGAACAAGACGAAGGAGAAGCAGCAGTAATTTAATTGCCCCGAAAAATCGCTAACAATAACAACAAAAGTTATAAAATGAACTTCCGCCCAAGTTGCTAATCAGCACAAAGTTCTCTTTTTCTGTTCTGTTCGCCACTTTGTATTGACCAAAAAAAGGAAGCGAAATAATACAAAAAATAAAAAGGAAAATAATCAAGTGAAAAACTCCTTTCAATTTTCATTGCACATACCTACACATATACACGTACATATAATTCAGGGGGTTCCCTTACGCATACCACCACTCGATTTATTCGCTCGCTTGTTCTCTCTGTTGCTTGTTAAACTTTTCGATAACCTTTTTGTGTTCATTCCTCGTTCGTTCTTTCGTTCATTATTTGCCTTTTTTTTAAGGGTTTGGGCGATCACCCATTTCAGTTTTTTTTTTTTTTTGGTTTTTTATGTGTTGTTATTGCGAACCACTTTTATCGTCATTAGCTTTTTTAGGGTTCTCATCCATTTGTACTGCTTCACTCTTGGAGTACTATAGGTTTTTGTTAGTTGTTCGTGCCGCGCGCTCCTTTTTTACTTTAAATGTATTTAATTAAATAGCAAGCGTAATTAAATCGCAATTATATAAATTAAACACAAACTTCGATGGATGGATGGATAAATGAATGGATGGATGACGTTGTTTGAAGAGGGTTTTTTTTTGCTTTCAAAATTGGCATGCAACAAATATTCTAACAAAAAACAGGCAAATACTTAAACGTTGTTATTTGAAGCGCGCACTCAGTGGAGCCTAAATATTTCGGTAGTCTTTAAATTGTGTTATTTTTTTTTTATTTTTTGTAAGATAAAGTTAAATGGAATTTAAAAAATTTTAGTATTTATTTTGGTGATTTTTCTTTAAACTCCTCATCTTCATCATATGTCTATTCTTATGTTTGTTTCAATTTAAAGAAAATAATCACACAATTTAAGACAAAATGTGATATGGGAATTGGAAGATTATTAAATTTCTAAAAAGAGAACTTCTTACAACTTAAATCATTTATTTTGGTCATAATAACTCAACAGCTGATTATTTAGATGGCCATTTTAAATGACCCATCTGGCTACACTATAATTTTGACAAGAAACGTTAGTCTTAGGCCTTGTTCACACTCAGCATCATGCTAAGCATCTCGTGTCCTTGATTCTTCTTTGGTAACGCCATTCGATATTTACACTCACTTTGAGTACGCTAGCAACTATTTTCATATTCTTTTTCATTTTGTTACTTTATGAAGGTGTGCGCTCTGTCGCAAAGCAAATGTCGGCTTCTTGTTCGCCTTGACAACAAACAAAAGTTGCGAGACAGAATGCAGTCGCAGACAGGCTGAGTGTGAACAAGGTCTTAGGAGATTTATGCTTTATAGCAGTACACAGCAATCCAACGCGCTGAAATTGTTTAGCTGTACATAACACTCAATTCTGAAAACTAAACGTGGGTGGAGAAAAAAAAAATGTTTCTTTAAAGATCAAATAAAAAGAGAAATTGAAAGATCTCCGAGAACATCAGGTTCACATCGTTCTACGCAATTAGGCACCCCTCAGGCCAGTCTATGGCAAATAAGTCGTTCTGATTTAAAGCGACTGTTCATTATAATGGTATGAGCCACTATAGGTTTCAATATTGGAAAATGCAATGGAAAATGTCAACAAACGAGCACATTACGCCATTCGAGCTGAGGGTAGCTATTTGTGCGATATCATATTCAAAAAGTGATGCAATCAAATATCCTTAGAGCAAAAAAATGTGTTTATTTCGTGTCTTTTTCATTTCAAATAAATGGGTCCCCATAATATGGACTCTATATGGTATATACCGATCATTTGAACACATATTAATTTTCAATTATTTTTGAATATTTTTATTTCAATTCTCTTCACTTTTTTTTATTACTAAATATTTTATTTCCAATTTAAATTCAATTAAATTTTTTTAAAACATTCTTATTTCAATTTAATCAAATGAATTGCAACAAGGGATTGACGATGATGATGTCGATGTCGATGATGATGATGATGATGAAATAAAGATATAAAAGAAAAAGAAATTGCACAATTTCTTCGGTTCAACTTCAATAAATCAACAACATTGTGAACAACAGCAACAATAACAAAAATTATAGCAAATAAGGCAATTCGAGGCAAGTCAAGTCAAGCCAAGCCAAGTGAAGCCAAACCGATACACCGTAGCCAATTGAGTTGAGTTGAATCGAGCGAACTGTGAAATGCGGCGCGCAAAAGAAGTCAAGTTCATAAAATGAAATCATGCCACAACTCAAGCAGAAGATCAAAAGACAAATCAATATCAAGCGCAATACACACGTACACTTAGATACTAGTATAGATAGTATGAATTAAACCTCATAGCCCCGAAAACGATGACTTGACCTGGTCAAGGCTAAATGTACATAAAAAATAAAATTAAATACAAAGAAGTTGCAAAAAAAAACGAAAACGAAAGAAAAGAAAAGAAAAGAAAAGGAAAGAAAGAAAGGATGGATGGCTAAGCAAGGAGCCAGCTTAGAAGAGAAGTGTCTTTTGATCTGGCACAGGAAGAATAACATTGTGAATGATGACGGCAACTCGCGTCAGAAGTAGAGCAAGCAAGCCCAAAAACTCAAAAAAGAGTGGGCTGAAATTGCTGGCTTTGAAGACGGTGATGAATCCAGCAAGGAGTCCCATCAAATTTTCTTGTTGTCAGATGAGGCAGAGGAATGCGGTGGTGGCATATAAATTGGAATAAAAAATCAAAAATCACAACAACAGGCGGTTATAGTAGTAGAAGAAGAGGAAATGAGGCAGACATACAGACAGACATCATGACAGAATGTGCCACAAATAGAAGCAGACAAGACAAGGCACAGCCAAGCAAACGAATGAAGCAACATTGTCCGTGTGTCTGTCTATCTGTATATCTGTCCATCGTTCCGTCCATCCATCCACACACAATATTTAAGTAAACATACAAAACGCTGTGATGAGCAAGGCTAATGATGTCCATGCCAAAGTTTAGCAGTCATCGCAACTCTCAGTCGCAATTGCCGACTTCAGTCTCACTCATCGTCATTGCAATCGCCATCATCATTATCATCACTGCCATCATCATTATTGCCGTCATCGTCATCAACATCACGGTCATTGTTGTGTGTGTACTAGTTGCAGTTGTTGTGGAAAACTAGTGAAAGAAGATACTTGAATACTGCGCGTGGAGTTATCATCCATGCCACAGTTGCACACAAGCACAGAGACAAGAAACCAACAGTCATGATGCTACACACGGCAGGTAATAAATTTCATTTCTCAGCTGATATGGGCAATTAAGGAACAATTTTGCAGCTGAATGAGTAATAAATAAGTTTTTGTTGGCATATAAACATGCGCCAGCCTCTGTCTCACTCCCAGTCCACCAACTGCTAGTCCAAGTCCAAGTCAAACCGAAAAAAAACAAAAACATTTTATACAAGCAGCAGCAGCAAAGCAAAGACATCATGACAGACATTTATAGATATGAACTGAAGTAAACAAGTTAACTCTTACGTACACACACTCTCCCTATTCTGTGGTGTCTCCTAGTTGTAATACCATGAAACCATGTTGTTGATAGTTGAGCAAATACGTCCATCCAACCATTTGTAATATGTAAAAAAGATTTTACCCACTTGGCGTTTTTCCACTGCATCCTTACTTACTCCTAGTACTATTACGTATACTATAAGACAAGCACAAAAATATAGAAATGAATGAATGCTGCTGCATACAACAAATCCGAGATGAGTCGCGGCTCAAGTTGCAGTATCATCTAGAGAGTCTTTTCTCGACGCCGCGCTTGCATCAGTGGCGTTCGCCTGATGCTGATTTTCTTGTGGTTGTAAGGCTTTTATAGCGGCGTCTACTACTAGTAGTAGTACTGCTGTTGATGATTATGATGATTCTAAAAATGATCATGATGCTGTTGTTGATGATGATGATGATGATGATGATGATGAAAACAACTCAATGACGTGATTTGTGCGCTCGACTTGACCCACGTCGACTTAGTTTGCCAAAGCTAAGGCATATCCCATGCCATCATATAAATCACACACACACACACACACACAGACATAAATACCATATAACTTCAAACAAACACAGATATTCTGCATCCCATACATTCTGACTCGTAACTACGCAAGAAAGATTGACGTACAAATTTTTGAGTTGCTTTTGATTTGACTCGTCGCGTCGGCAGCGATTGCTTTTCAGATGCATCTCTCTCTCTGTGTGCTACATCCTGTGCTCTGATCTGTTCTGTTCTGTTCGGTTCGGTTCTGTTTTGCCAAGCTTTACTTTGCTTTGCTTTGGTTTGCTGTCTGTTAACTCCTTGTCTCTGTGATTCTTGTTTTTGTTGATGTTATTGCTCCTGCTGTTGCTGTTGCTTTTGCTTTATTATGTTCTTTGAGTCATAATATTTTTGCATAATAAATCAAACCTTAAAGTTTTGCGCTAAACGTTTTCGATGGCAGTAAATCGCCTGCGGTGGATTAAACGGCGACGTTTGCTTGGTGCATGGGAATTTTCTCAAAATTAATTTTTAGTAACTCAAAAAAAAAAAAAAATGCTAACACATTTCTTCTTTTTTAATTACATACTCACGGGTAATAAAAGACAAGAAAAATTGGTTGTTTTTTGCATTATAATTTTTATAAAAAATACCTGAATATTATTCAAAATTGCTTTAAAGAAGTAAGTAATAAAGGTTGGACATTCCTTTGTAAAAATGATAAAAGTGTGTGAAGAACTATCTATAGTTTAGAGGTAAATTTTTAGTGACATCTTCACAACTATAGAATTTACAAAACCAAAATTTGAGCCTTGCTCCTCTCACTTATTTTCGGAGAACGATGCACTCAAAAGGACAAACAGACAGCCATTAATATTGTATATAGAAGGTATTTTATAGTACCATCATGGAAAGTTTACCTGGAAAAAATATTGAACGTTTTTTGGTGCTCTAAGTCCAGGTATCTTTATGCAACACTGCTTTGTCTGCGTTGAAAACAATGGCCAACTACAATGACAATGGTGACATGACACTCAACTTGGTTGGTTGTGTGGACTCACCTCCTCAATTAAGGTTTCGTTGTCCCTGGCGAGACAAGACTTTTGCTCAAGTATTCTTCATTTGGCTGTCAAGCACCTGAGCTGACATTTTAAGCATTAGTAGTCGTTGACTATTTCGTTTTTTGGGGTTTCTTTTTTCACTTCAAAATTTGAATTCAACACCCTAAAGAATGACATTGAATAGCATGGAATTTATTGGATCATTCCTTCTGTGTGTGTGTGACACGTTGGCATGGCATTGAAAGTTTAATTGAAACTTTAGGAACTATTCAAATCCAAGTGCATGGAACAGGGGAAGATGGGAAAGTATTTCATAATTTCATACATTCAAGTTTTTGAATGTTCAATTAAAATGCCAAATTCAAAAGTTTTTCAAAAGCTTTGCATTCTCATTCAAAAAACAGCAGCAGCAGCAAAGAGACAAGAAGTGTTCGTTAAGCTTTAGAAACACACACACACACACATCACAATGTGATGGAAATGATGAAAATTATGAAGAGAAAAAAAGTATCTATGAAATGATTTAAATTCTTTTTATTTATTCCAAAAACATGACAAGAATTATTTGCCCTAACGATGCTGCATCAATACTACATCATACCATCTCAGCAACCATCTCAGCTTAGCTTCGTTCAACTTGAAGTCAGCTCATTAAGAACCCCAAACGACTAGCGAAGCCATTGAATATAACAATTTAAGTTACAAATAAACGACATACAAGTACAAGAAAAATGAAAAGATTTTTTTTTGTTGTGGTTTAACTTACCGGTGTTGAATATGGATGCGCTGTCAAACGCACACCATCGGACTCCAGCTGTTCGCGCAGCACCAATTCCAGTTCATTGGGTGGTGTCTCGCAGAGTATTTCCATGCTGCCGGATAATGAATTCGGATCGTTAAGCATAAAATAAACGGATGCGGCGCCTTTCTCGCGCAACTGACGCACGCTCTTTAGTAATTTGTGTCGATGTGAGGGATTTTCAACGCCAATGGCATCCAAATCAGGATCACCAACTTGTTTGCAGATTTCCAAATCATCATAGCCATTGTCAAGAAAACTTTCCGCATACTGGGCAAGACCCAATGCACGTAGCCATTCACAGACAATATTACTGACTGCCATCCTGATGCTGATGCTGATGCTTATGGTGAATGATGATGACTATGTCTACGACTATGATGGTGTTGGGCGGGTTGTATAAATACTGTTAGTTAGATTACGTGTACAACAGTTTTGATGTTTAATTCAGGGTTTGGGTCACCCAACACCCAAGGCCCAACCACTTACGTTACTCGTATTATTATATATTTTTTCACTCAATCTTTTTATAGTATTTTTTTGTGTTGCTTCACGTGTATCTTGCAATTACCGTTACTAAATGACGTCTATTACATTCAAGCCAAGTTCACACACTCACTCACATACACACACAATGTGAGACGCAATTACGTTATGTTACGATGCTATGTTACGGTGTCGCGTCACGTGCGCTTTTTCTAATGTACGAAAGTTCAGTTTACTTGGAGTTTAGTACTAGGTTTTCTTGTTGCTGTTGCTTTTGTTGGTGTTGTTGTTAGTGTTTGTGTTGCTGTTGCTGTTGTCGTTTACGGCGTTAAACATGCAATTTCCGGCGCGAACAAAATATAATAATACTAAATGCTAACAACAAAAACAACAACAAGAAATTATAATAACAGTTTAAGTCACTTTTATAGTAAATACATAAAAAATAATATAAAATCAAAAAAATTGTTTTAAATATGATTTTGATTTTACTATTTTCTATTTATTTTTTTTTTTTTGTAATATTCTTTTTTCGTTGTCTTTTGTTTTGTTTTTATTCTTTGTTCTTTATAAAGCTCTCGTTACTACTCAATACTCTTTAAACATTCATATATTACAGTCGATTTATAACGCATTTTGCACTTTGGCCTCCAAACGAAGCCACCAACATTAAACTGATGAATTTTTTGTAAAATCGTTTTTGGCATTATCAGCAGCATCAGCATTCTTAAAATGCTTTATTCTTTTGGTACTTGATGACGATGACATCTTTGCTTGCTTGCTTGCTTTCTTGATTGTTTCTGGAAAATGTTAAGAGAGAAATTGAATTAGAATTTTTGAATGGAAATTTTTATAATATTATGAAAGAAAAAAAAAAAACAAAAATTGCATAAATTTCAATTAATTCGTGCCCGCATTATTTGAATAATCCTCTCAAGTCTCATTCTCAGTCGTCACACTAAATACAAAAAGATGCTGCCTTAATGAATTCGTTTGGCCACAAATCAATATAAATCACTAGACAACTAAAGCTGGCAATAGATAGATATACAGACAGACAAACAGATGGATAGATGGATAGACAAACCCGCGGCATTCATGCATTTACCCATTCATTGACTCATTTATTCATTCATTCATTTACTCACACATTCATTTACTTACTCACTCATTCTGAAGTAGTCAAATCAAATGCTAGAAAATTAATTAAACTCATTCAATGCGGTTACAGTTCGTACTTCTTTTGTTTGTTCACATGTGAATTTGTACAAAACTATGTATGTATTGACTCTATTCTAAACCAAATTTCTCGCTATTATCTATTGCATGTTGTCTGCTCATTTGTATCTACATACATACATGCATGCATACAAACATATGTTTAGAATACAACACACGATGTGTGGTTGTTGATCGAATGGGATTGGATTAGGTAGGATACGGGGTTGAATTGAATTGAATTGAATGGGTTGGTCGATGGGTTAGGTGGTTACTCTATTCCACATTCGCTTTGTCACCCTCCCTCGCCAAGTGTGAAGAGCATAATGTTCACCACCGCCCCTCATCATTTCACATCACATCACACTTTACACCATTGTATTCATAAGTATTGTGATCGGGAGTCAATGATTCTACTGCTACTAGTGCTAGTGCTTCTTGCTTTTGATTTCAAGCGCACGCATTTAACGCTTTGTCGAAGCTATCAGGCGTTAAACGCAAACTAAAAGCTTTATTCATCATCATCATCATCATCATCATCATCGTCGTCGTCATATGTGACTACTACTATATTCGTATGCATGGCTTTCATTCTAAATACACGTAGTTTGTACGTCGATAGATATTGAATCGCTTGCCCATTGATAAAATGATTGATTATAAAATGGTAGATGTGGGTATGGTTACACATTGTATTCAGTTCAATAGTTCGCCTTAGTTGTTCGGTTTGAAAGTTGCTAGTTCTTATGGTGACAGGGTGTGTCTTCTATTTATACTTAATGAACAAGTAAGAAGGAGAAAATAATGAACACATACATACTATGGTATAGTACATATGTATATGCGTATACTTAATCCCCAAAACAAAGCTGCTTAATTGATAATGTTCATGATAATCGTATGGAACAGTATTTCCATAAGAGATGATAAAGTAAAACAAGAAAAAATAAAACCAAAGTATAGTATGTGGTATAGTAAAAGATAAAGAAAGAAAAGAAAAGCAATGCGATGCGCATCTGTTTTATATCAAACAATAAATCAATCAAATGGAATGAATTGAAATGAAGCAGCACGATATGTGTTACTCGGTGTGTGGAAAAAGTGTTTAATGTCAGGCAATTATTCACACGAAACTTAGTTTATATTGAATTGAAGATGAGCCACTTATTCATCTTTATCGTTAGTCGTGCTTCTACTAGTGAGGTGGTCTAGTCTGTGTCTATGTTTATAAGGATTGTACAAATATTTCAATGGTTTGTATGGTAAAAGATGCTTTTAAAATAAAATAAAACCAGAAAATATGTTGTGATAATCTTCGACACACCATAAACTATGCATCAAACACTATATACAGACATACTGCATACCTTTCACTTAAGATCACTTTCGATATAAATACTGTCCCCCTGGCACCTACCATATCCCTCCTATTTGAATATCAAAGCATTAAAGACTAACACCTCAATTGGGTCAAAGTTGCGCAGTGCTATCATGTCGTGTGGCATCTAAAAGCGTTGGAGTTGTCGATGACTTTCTGACTAAACGCCAACGCAATTGATTGCGCCAAAAGTCGACAAGAAAATCAAATAAAAACAAAATACACAAACAATGTTTAACAAATACAACATAAACAACAACAACAACAACAATAACTCAGTTACAAAGTGGATGAGAAAACACACAGAATCACAAAGAAGGCAGGAAGACCTAAACATAATTACCGCAACATCATCATCATTTGTCTGCGATGCCAAGAAACAAGACATGAAATAAATTCATGAAAAAAAGATACAAAAACAAACTTCGTAAAAAGTTTAAAAAATAATAATTTATTTGAGTTGAATGTTGCAGTTGTTGCCTTCACTCATATGTAGGTACATACTTCTTATTTTGAGAAGCATTCGTGTATCTAAACCGTACCCAACTGACATCTGTGCTTAAATTTAAACAAAAAAAAAAGTAATAAAATTATAAAAAATTAACATCGTGGGTGTGTACAACGATAAATTATAAATTGAAGACTTTAATTTGTTTATAAATAAATTTTTTTATATTTTATTAAAAATATCATTTATTATGGTTGCTCGCCTGCTTGTTGGCTTGCTTCAAATGGTGTCTCAGTGATGAAAATTAAATACTTATGTACAATCAAATAAAAATACTTATTGTACTATTGTATAATAAAATAATGTGTTATAAAAACCAATTGCCAAAAAAAATACCAAAAATTATTGTAATATAACATTTAATGGCCAATTGTTGTATGCTGTTCAGGGTAAAGCACAACTTGTCCGAACAAACTCAAGAAACACCAAACTATTCAACCTACCAAAACACCAAAACCAACCAAC
Organism: Amiota communis; assembly: GCA_037043315.1. Taxonomy (NCBI): domain Eukaryota; kingdom Metazoa; phylum Arthropoda; class Insecta; order Diptera; family Drosophilidae; genus Amiota; species Amiota communis. Next base: position 172,685 of record JBAMAV010000680.1, read on the forward strand.
CAACCAACCGATCTCAAACAGACCAATGAACCAACCAAGCAACAACAAATCGTCAGAGATATAGCGACATACGACTACAAAACACATATTGTAATTGTTGTTGCTGTTGATGTTGTTGTTGCTGTGTTATTTTATCTGTTGCATGCAATCTGTGTGAGCAATTTTTATGAGTCGCAGTCGCATTCACCATCATTGAACAACAGTGAACAACATTGAACATTGTGTGTATTGGCATTTAATTAAAATTATTTGCTTTCGAGATTTTTATTTTAATTGTTGGCGAACGCGAACGCGAAACGTGCATGCATGATCAGATGCTTGCTGTCGTCTTTTATGCCTTTTACTACAATATACATACTTGCATTGCAAGCCCCTTGGTATCTTTATAGACAAACCAACACCTTTATTGTATTGTAGTGTAGTGTAGTGTAGTGTTTGTTGTGTGTCCTCATCGATGTTTGTCGTTGCCGTTGCCGTTGTCGTTGTGGTTGTTATTGTTAAAGTCATTTAAAAAGGTGTTTAAGCTTACAGAGTGTGTGCAAAATTGCTTAAATTATATGCGAATAAACGAATGTAAAGATACATACAACAGCCACAACAACAACTGCAACAACAACAATAATAACAAACATTTCGCTTGTCTTTAATGCAGAAAAATGCGCAATTCGACACGCTCAAGTGTAAAATCAACGTCTGCAATCGGAACAAACACTTCAATGTATGAGTTCAGTTCAACTTAAGTTTACACGATACAATGGGGAAACGACAACAACAACAGCAATAACAACAACAATAACAATACTAGAAAATACCCTTACAACATCACATGTATGTAGAATATGTAAGTAAGTATTGTAAAAGGATGAGTATGATGAGATACAAAATGCAACCTAAAACACATTGGCACATCTCTGTGTGAGAGTTTACATATCTGTGAGTATGGTTGAATGTATATTTAACATTTTCTGTGTACATAACTAATTAATTATTTAGTTATTTAATTAGTTGCGCGTTTGATCATGTTGACAAAATCAATTTAAAGTAAGGAAATGGAAAAAAAAGAAAATATTGTATATTGGAAAAAATCCTCAACAATTTCAATCTTCCGTCATTTAAAATTAATTTATGCATAAATTCGCACTTTCATACTAGAGCAGCGACAACAACATAACATAAAAAATTAAATAAATTCTTGTGAAATATTTCAAAATAAATAATTTAATAAAACAAAATATTTTTACATTATGAAAATATGTCAATAACAAAGAAAATCAAAGAACTACAATAAATTAATAGAGGGATAACAAAAACTTATTAATTAAAGTTAATAAAAATTTATTGATAAATCAAATTAATAAATTGTATTGTCAATTTTTAATGTTGACTAAGTTAGGTTTGGTTAAACAGGCCGCATGAGATAGCATGCGAGTTCACAGAAGCCCATTGTGATGCCTGATAAATTTAAGAATGGAATTTGGTTGCTATTCAATGTCGGTCCCACAGGTCTTCCTCAGTGTCTAAAACCAACCTGAGGAGCAAATAACGAACAGAGCCAGGGCTCCCAATGGACATTTTAACAAACTACAAACTCAACGAAGAACAGTATCCCAAGAAGACAGGTTCGTCTACCAAGAAGAGCAGGGCGGTCACATAGGAGATGTTGGATACTCTCCGATCTCCTTATCTTCAAAACTACGACAGAACTCATGATATGCATTCTGAAAAAATATTTTTAAAGGGTCTATGAATATCGCCAACTGCTAAAGACCCAGGCAGTAAAGTTTGATTTCACTCGATTTTAAATCATCTGTCTCTTTCTGTTTGCCTCTCAAATGTCAAGCACAGCTGATTGATATTCAAAACAAAAGCGATAGTGGATGAACTTTGCATTCTGCTCACTTTTTTCGGGCTTCAGCTTCTGACTCAGCTTCATCTTTACCATTCTGTTCCAGCCTTTAGCTCCTCTGAAAATGCCAACATCATTTCCGTCATCCATCTTGGATCCGTCTGTATATATCGAAAGCTCGCCTTGTCTGATGACGTTACCCTGCTTCCAATCATCTCTACACCAAATCTTGTCTTAAAATTGTCATTCCATTTCAGTTCTAACACACAGTAGTCACATACTTCTCCATCAGCTTGTAACCCCACTTCTCGTTGAATAGCCTAGGCACGCAACACTGGGCTTAAGAAGATGCATAGGTGCCATAATATTGACTAACATCATATACAATAAATACAGAATAAGTCGAAAAGCTAGTAGTTTTCCATTAAAAAATATATGAAAAATCGAATGATCCGCCTGGATCTGGTAACATTGATTGGAAAGTTCTGATTGATATTATTTCCTTGTCCATTTCTATGTCATCGTTTCTGTTATCGTTTCGGATTTCGACGATAATGGACTGAGACTGATCTGACCATGTAAAAGACCCATTAGTGAAGGGTTCAGATTTCAACATTTAATGTTGATCGCAGAAGCTAATCTGATGGTTCTGACTGTTAATATTTCCTTGTGGGAATAAGAAACCTTTACACAAATGATGCTGATTATTATGGATTTTTTTCCCTATGGACAACATGTAACAAACAAAATGACAAAGTGAAGACACTCATTCAAATCACATCCCACAGAATGTGTGAAAATTATTTTACAATAATTATAAATACATAAAACGAGGAACGAAGAACTCTCCTTAAAAGGCACCAAATGCATCATTAAACAAGTTTTTTATACTTTCATTCCTTTTAAGGGGAATATTTCATAATATCTATACACAATACAATACTTTTTTTATGTGATTAATATCGTTTGGCTAATTAACTTGTTCTTGAGATCAGAAAACAATAAAAAAAAAAACATCAAAAGGATCCATCCAAGCAAAGAAAAAACGAGTTAATAAAACAAAGAGAGAAGAAGAACAAACAAACAATTTCATTTACTTTAGGCCAATAAAATTGTTTTTAATTGCAGACAACACAATACCAATAACAAACATCATCATCCTCATCTTGAGTATGATAATAATAATAATAATAATTATAATGATGATGATGATCATGATAATGACAATGAAAATGATTGTGTTAATGATGTTGTTCTGGAATCGCCGAGCGTGTTAAGTTATCAGCAATGCGTCGTACAAAAGATTCACTCTTTGATAACACAAAATGTGGCGGCAGCAGGAGCAAGATACAAAGCCAAAAAAAAAAAAACACACAAAAACTGGAAGAACACACAAGTGTTGAAGGAATGAGACAAATGAAGTGCCTGGAATTGTATCTGTGTGTGTGTTTTTGAGTATGTATGTGTAATATTTAGTTGTAGCTACTTTTTGCTAGTTACCACCTGCAACTGCTACTGAAACTAAAAAGCAAACGTGGCTAAAACACGCACATAAGAACACGCATCGCAGATAAAAAAACTAAAGAGAATCAATGAGATATGGTAGAGATACTACTATACAATACTAGAGGGAGAACGCACCTTGAGAACTAGACTAGAACAGAGAGCTGCTGTTAATATAAGGTTATGTAGTAGAAGTAGTAGTAGGTAGAGAAGCAATGAATGCCTTTTTAGTTATTCCTAACTGACTGACTGACTTGCCTGCCTGCGTGCCTGCCTGCCTGCTTACTTACTTACTTCTTTAGCCCATGGACAAAGAAGCTCATTCAATGTAATTAGATTTGAAATCGAGATAATGAAGTGCACATTAAAATTTTACAATCTCAAATAGAATAGTCCTACTATTGTACTACCTTGTAAGAGTACTGAACCAACTCAATTCAGTGACAATGAGTGAGTGACTGCCGCCTGTTTCTCAATGTTGTCCAGTAAATAGTAATGTAAGGTGGTATTTTGCCCTAGAGCCATTACCATCGCCATCATCATCATCATCTTCATCCCAGTTGTTGTCTTCGTCCTCATTGTGCTTGCCTTACCTCTGACTAAGCATAGTAATGTTCTGTTCTGTTCAGTTGTTGCCTTGATCTCTTGGCCAAGTCAATGAATATTTGTGTATATGTATGTATGACGATGTTTCAATGTTGGCTATAAATTAATTACAACTACACAAAATAGAAAGACAGACAGACAAACAGACACAGACTCAAGTTATTCAAGCAATTGGACAGATGGAAAGACAGACTGAAGCTGCTTGGTTCCATAGACAGACAAACGAAAATGTGTTTTTGAAAATGTCATTTGGCTTTCGATTATTTTGGGGTGTGGCATTAATGACGATGACGACATTAATGTTGAACTATTGAGCCTTATTCACTCAGTCAGTCAGTCATATACACCCATGTTCATATGTTCGACCAAGTCAAGTTAATACTCTGTTGGAACAATTATTGTTGTTGTTGTTGTTGTTGCTGTAGTTGTTGCTGTAGTTGTTGCCGCCTTGTATTCGGCCTCAGTGCGCCCCGTTAACGCTAATCAAGATGTGTCCATAACATGCTGGCATACTGTGTATATGTACATACACAGTGACAACAAGAAAACATTGAAAGTGGCATTTAATAAGAGTAAATCTTAAGTTTTACGATGTCATTTGTGGCCCAATTTACTTTGCTCGATTATATAATGCAGCATCTCACTTACTCACTAACTTCCTTAGTATTATCTTTCATTTGTTCTTTTCATATAGGGCGTCACCTGACACGCCTTAAATGAGACTTGATGCATGCATTGCATATGCAATAATATCATATCGCAATCATCATCATCATCATCATCACCATAGCAGTCATCATCCTTAAAATGTTGGTCACTGGATTTGCCTTAATGAAGCGTAATTACTCGATTGAAATGCGTTTTTAATTGTTGCTAAAGCAAAAAACTCTTTTTACAAAATATTATTATACAATATATGGAAATTGCAACGCTTTGTCATAATTAAGCGCAATTAATGAGAATTTATTGTTTAATAAATAACAGCAACTGCCACATTTACAGCAACAACTTAAATTGCCTTCTTTGAATTCCATATATGAATGTATGGTAAACGAGGAGCGTATCAAGCCAATCATCAATGGAATTGAATTGAATCAAACTAAATCGAACTATTGTACACATACTAGGAATGCATATGATGTTCTCATTCTTATCATCATCATCAGCAGCATCAATAGCATCATCATCATCATTAGCATTCGCTGTACAATATTTTGAAAATTTCGCATTGAGAAATTCAATTTCTAATGTTGAAGTATTCTTGTTACTGCTGTTGTTGCTACTGCTATTACTACTGTCGAGTAGTAGTTTCAAGCATCGTTAGCGTATGATATCCCATCCAAAGATGAAGCAATAAATGAATGAATGAATGAATTAATGAATAAAGGCAAAGCCTTGGTTGGCTGCCTGCTTGCCGGTTTCCCTGTTAGATGCTTCATAGTTTGTTTGCCTACCACGCTCGCTCTAACATGATGAAGCACAAATTGATGTATTGAATGCCAATGTTTCTAAAGCTAAAGCTAAAGCATAATAATGATTATCACCATGATGAAGATGATAATGATGATGATAATGTTGCAAGCTCACACAGTCTCTTACTCATTTACACATAGTACTAGTAAGTTTGCCTGCCTAATGCATGATTGATGAATTTCTATGCATGCTTAAATGAACCGACAAATGAATTGGGTTAAACCGATTCAAGTGTTGCATGCTACAATCAACACACTCACACACTCTCACACACACACACCATCAGCCACCTACTATTCTATCTATATTGATAAAATAAAATTACTTCATTTTTGTGAATTGAATTTGCATTTGCATCTGATTGTCATCATTCATTCATTGCGAATTGCGTGTGCAATGATTCTGGATCATAATTTTGAAAACAACGAACAATTTATTGAAAAATTAATAAAAATTTATTTTCGAAATGCAAATAAATTGCACAATTTTTTGTTGTTGTTTTTGTGTAATCCCCCCATCACTACTTCTTTACAGCATCCCGTCATTCATTCTTTCATAACCTCAGAAAGATACACGTACTACTATTCTTGTGTTTCGTTAACTGCGAAAGTATTTTTGATGTCCTGCTGAGCTCTGATTTGTGTTGCTCTTTGTGGCATTTGCATTTTTAAAATGATTTTCAGTTTCTCTACTACTTCTTCTGACTTACTAACTTCTCAATGCGTTTTACCATAGTTTTATTCCGTTTTTTTCTTCCTCTTTCTCTCTCTTTATATAATTCATGCTAGCCGCGGGTGGCGTTCAGGTGGGTTTACTTAACTAGTTGGTTTGTTTTTTTCTTCATTTTGGTTTAACGTTGAATACTGTTTTTTTTTTTTGTTTTGTCTTGTCTTTTCTTGTCTGTTTTAAGTGTTTTGCTTGTTTGTCTTGAAACATTTATTATGCTAACATTTATTTAAATGTCATAAGTTTAAACACATTTATTTATTTTACTTGGTTGTTTTCAATTCAAAAAATTTAAAATTAAATGCTTTAAGTAATAAATCATAATCCGAGAAAAATAATCTTAATGAATTTTTCAAAAAACCAATAAAAATAAGAAGAAAATCCCACACACAAGCTTAAGATTTTTATCAAATCAAGTATTTACTATTGTATGAGATCAGGAGAAGAAGTTATTGCCCGCCCTCATTGTTGGCCTTCATATTTATTTATCTCACTTCACTTTACTTGACTTTACTTGACTTGACTTGATTTTATAAGGGTTTCATTTCACATTATTCTTAGTTAAGATCCACCATTACTTTATTAACAGATTTATTAATATTTCACTAATGAATTTATATATTATTTCTGATCTTATGAAATTTTTAAGAATTCATTAGAAAAATGTCATCAATCCCAAATATTCTCCCTTCTTGATTGTTGTTATTCAACCATTAAGAAAAAAGAAAATAAATATTAATAAATATGGTATACTTAGGAATCAAGGCACCCATAAAACACTTCAATGAACATTTCAATCTGTTCCTTTTGACTTAAGTTGGACAGGATGAAGCAAATACAATATTATCATCATCACCATCATCATGAGAAGCAGCAGCAAGCATCAGCGTCAGCATCAACATCCTCAAATGGCGTCGATATTAAAACGGTTATTTGACAGAAATATGACAAATGTCTGACATGGGCAACAACTAAGTACAACGGCAACAGCATCAGCAGCAGCAACAGTAGAAGCAGCAGCAGCAGCATCAAAATAACGTGTAGACGTGCAAAGTCATTAGTAACGCCAAATGTCAAAAACGTTTTGGATTAGTCAATTCTGAAATTGAGTTGAGTTGAGTTGAAGGTGCTGCTGTTAATGCCTGATGTTGCTGCTGATGCTGATGTTGCTCTGGCTACTATTGCCTGCTGTTGCTGACTGCTGCGTATTACATACAGTATTGTGGTGTGGTATGGCTGGCGTAACTGAGGCAGTCAGTCAGTCAGTCACTCACTCACTGGACTCAGTACTTCGCCTACTTCTTTTACCTTCCTATCTATGTATCTATGTGTGTACTTGTATATGTTGTTGTTGTCCAATTGAATGGACAACTTGCAACATGCTGCGCATGCAGGCTTTATAACGACACGACACGTGCAACCGACAACACCCAACCATCAGGCAGGCAATACCAGACCAGACCAGATCAGATCAGATCAGACCAACTGGAATTGCTATTCATGAAAGGATATGGAGAAGCGAAAAAAATAAAATCAGCAATTTGAGAGGAGAATAAAAAAAATGCGGCCAAGTGTCAAAATCCGCATGAAATCGCATGCTGATTGGAAAAATGCGTTCAAGCGCACTGCAATGGGAAACGGTGTTACATGTTGCATGCCACTCGCCACCACCAACATCATTACCTGCCTTCCAGCCTGACTGCCTGTCAACTATACTACACCAGGAGCTTGAGATTCAGGAGGGGATACCAGCAAAATTCACTACATGTACATATTTTCTTATTTAATTGCAACATTTTTTTATTTTTTGATAATTTTTCACACCATTTTCCCCATTTGTATTTCATTTATTTCATTTTGTGTTTTTCCTTTTTTTTTTTAGCTCTTTTATTTTTTCATGCTCAACTAATCAAACGGGAATTTATAACAATTGCGACAGAATCAATGAAGCATAAAAAATTGAAGCATTGATTTTGAATCAAGTGAAATGAAGTGGGAAAGGAGATGTGAATTGGAATGAGAATGAGAATAGTTAAAGGCAGGCGGGAATCATTTGAGTTTCAATTAATTTACGCTGCGTGAGTAAAGCCAACGCAAAACTCACACACAAAGCTGTTGGGTAGCAGCAAGAGGAGGAGGAATGTGGTAGCATTTTTATTCTTTTTGATTTTTTAATGTGATCTCACTCACTGAATCTCTTTCCTTTCAATCTATTATTTCTCTGTTTCTCTGTAAATTTGATTTTATGGGTTAATTACTATTGTCGGGCAATCATCAAGAAGCGCTATAAAAATGAAAGATAGACAAAAGGAACAAATGAACAGAGAAAATAAGCGTGGGTCAATCGAGCACCAGTAAAGACAAGTGGCGCATCAAAATAGACAAAAAAAAAAAAATGTAGAAGAATACAATAAAAAAAGGCGTGGATATTACGAAGGGTGAAAGGAAGGCAGAAGGCATCGAGCAATCAGAAGGCGGGAGAGTGGTGAAGCACTCTGACAAATTGACAACAAAATGTTTAATGAATCAATAAAGCAAGTCTTGATTTTGGACAAAAGCAATGAATAAACAAAGGCTAATAGTAGTAGCGTGTCAGACAATACTTATACAAAACACAAGTGTGTATCTATGTATATATCTGTGTTTATGTGTACGAGTATGTGAGTGTTTAGGTTAATGGCATGAGAGTTAAATCAAAATTTATAGCATCTTGTTAAGCAGGCAGGCAGCTTTTGTCTTGAATTTAACTTAACAATGATGATGAAAGGCAACATTGATTTTTTATACAACATAAATAAATGATTGGATCAATGAATAAACGAACGAACAAATGAATGCACAAACTACTACTACTAAATGAATGAAAGAACAAATGAATAAATCAATAGGCACAACATGCATGAATGATCACATGTTAATGAAGTTGAAGTAATAAACGTTAACAAAAAAATAAATAAATAAATAAAAATAACTGTATCTTTATGTCTTTAAATGTTAATAATTTCCCTCATGCAATAAACATAAATTTAAATAAATATTAAATAATAATAGCTTTCCATCCATTTGTTCGTTGGACCGTTCATTCATTCATTCATTCATCTATTTACTGCCATCAACTATTGAATCAATGATCAACTGCTGCGACGATGCGTTAATGTCTGCCTACAAGGCAAAAAGGATATCAGGCACCACCAACAACAACTGCAACAGGATAATAGCTTATGTACAGCAACAACAACAGCAATCATAATATGAAATACTAAAAGCTTGCAATGAGCAACTGACCATAATATCATCATATATACGTACATGTATTTAAGTGTATCTCTGCATCGGTGTGTATGTGTGTTGAATGGCCACTGGGTAATGGACCGCAAATATTTTTTGTCATTTATTCATTCACTTAAAATACAACAACAAGAACAACACCAATAACAACAAGCCGCAATAATACAATTATTTTATCACTCGCTCATTCAGGCCAACATCACCAACAACACCACCATCCACATCCACATCCACAGCAACAAAATGCACTTGCCTCGCTTTATAAATTTATTAAAAAAATAAGGAAAATTATTTAAAAAAAAAAAAAAAAAAACTGAATTCAAAAGTAGCCACAAGCAATCATTTCTCATATTTTTTTTATTTAAATTTATTTTTAATTTTTTTTCCCTTTTTGCTTTCAAGTGGGCGTGTACTATGCAAATTGCTTATGTTCATATAAGTACGTGTGTGTTTGTGTGTGTGTGGATCTGTATATCTGAATATCTGTAGTCTTATGTATGCATGTTTGATGATGTTGGGTATCTGCATCAAAATTATAGCTGTATTTAAGTAATTGTTGCATCTGATGACATCGCTGTCATATGCATTGACAACCAACAGCAATAACAGCAACAACAATCAGCCAACTTAAAATGCGCGAAAAATTACGGCAACATGCAACAAAATAAAATAGTGACAACAACAACAACAACAACGACAGTGAGAAAAATCGCACAGTCAATAAACTGCAATGAAACAAGCGCAGCTACTTCAACTCAAACTAAAGTCCAGTCAAGTCGAACCTCAAAAAGCTAAAGCTTGGCAAGCCTGACTAAAGCTGCCAAGCAGCAAAAATGCCAATAAAATTTTATTTAACGCCATAAAAAATTATTAAATTGCCCGTATGTATGTGTATGAGTCTGTGTATGTGTATTTATTATCCTCTTCACACAACTGTTGTCTCCATTCCTTTCACTTTCTCCCTTCCCATTTCTTGTTATATTTCGTATCTCACTTACCATACTATTTGCATGGCAACTCTTCATTTTTAATTTTATTTATACAATATATTTTTTTTATTTTCCATTTTGTTATATAAGTTTCAGCTTCGTTAAAGCGCAAAAAAGTCTTTGTGTTAAATTATGTTTCATTGTAAATTATTCAATTGTTGGAATTTATTGTACAATAAAAATAATAAAAAAAAATTAAAATTTTAAATAAATGTTGTAATTTTTTAATTTCATTTTGTAAAATTGTTAAATAAATTACGTCTTTATTTCATAGAACCTGGCAGCAGTGTTGGCAGAGGACCCAAAAAAAGCGAGGAATATGGGACAAAATAATGTTAAAAAAGGCAGAAAACTGGAAAAAATTTGTTGCCTTAAATAAATTAACAGAAATATTTTCTATTACTCCAAAATCATCTATTATATTCGTTTCAAATTAATTTAACTTACTCTCTATAAAAGTGCTCTGAACGGGTCTTAGGTAAGGTTAGGTTGCGCAGGCCACTCGCGAGTTCATCTAGAAACCTTAAGGCCATTGGGATGCCTGATAAAAACGTGGAAGGGTATGGAGATTATGAGGGGTTAGGGGTAATCTACAACAGTCCAAGGTTGGTCCAAGAGATTACCCTCTTTCTCTAAAACCAACATATGGAGTCCACGAACAGAGCCAGGTCCCCCAAAAGACATTTTGCCAAACTACCGAACTCTTCGAAGAACGGTTGGATGGGCTCCGGTTCCTCCTCGTCTTCACAGCTACGACAGAAGACATGGTGCATCCCTTTTCTTGTCCGCAATCTCATTTCCTTGGATACCGGAGTGACGCGCCACATATATGAGCGTGGTGGAGAGTTGACGGGTCTTAAAACGAGTAAATTTTCTTAAAAATTCATTTTGAACCCTATAAAAATGAACATGCGTTTGAAATCCGTTCTATTGTATAATAAAAATCAAGCAGCTGTTTTCCAATGTTTCGAGAATGAGCAATGCAAAAGAAATTCCATAGTTTTCCTACAAAAAGTACGCATACAAATGCTTCCGGGCCAACGAACGGTTAAAAATTTAATGTTTGTACAGATCTCTAAAAAAAAAAAGGATAGAATTCCGGATAGGGGCGTTTAACATTTTGAAAAAGACTAAATTGGCAACACTGCCTGGCAGTAATGAAATGTTTCATTGTCAATATATTGATGTCAATTTATTGACCATTAGTTACATTCATATGTACATTCACTATGCATTTGCTTGTCAATGAATTGACAAAGTCATGCACTCACTCACTCACTGTGATAGAAGTACATCAAATGTTAATCCTCTTTTTACCATACTCCATACTCACTCACTTTAAGTGTAATGCTGTTTTATTATCTAAGGCACTCTATCGCTCACACAATATTACTTTTACGAGTTATTTTTTGTTTCTGTTATTTATTTTCTATTTTTTTCTTTATCCATTGATGATGAGAAATTTTCCAACTGACATGACGCACGATCAGATAAATTCATGTTGTCATGTCAAATTGTATGCCTTTGTACAACAAAAACAACAGAAAGCCCTTAGACAAATATTGAACATAGATGAATGTTGCACGATCAGCTTAGTTCACTGACTCAGCAAAACAAAAACAACAACAACAACAGTAACAAAAATAACAGCAAAGAAGAGCAACAATAGCTACCCAAAACATACAGTGGTCTACACACAGTACAGAGCTCTGGTTTGGCTACCTACATACTTACATATAGTATAACTACCCATTTACCTACATATGAATCTCTGGTACCTAGTATACCTTTCCAACTCTCTCTCTCTGTCTCTTTGTTATTCCAAACACAAATATGTGTTGCTTACTTAAAGGACAAATGACATTAAGCATTAATGATTCCCATATACAAAACTGAAAGATGATCCCTAACACGAAACCAACAATGCTTCATCTGAAATTCTATTGAAAATTTTAAGGGAAAAAAAGATGATATACTATGAAAAAGGGAAAGTGAACATCTAGACAGAAGAGGAAAGAGAATAAATATCTGACAAGATGTGAATTGAACTGGACAAAAATTGTATTCTAAATGAACATAATATTAACCGAAATTATATCTTATTTCTTTATGAATGCCATTAGAAAGATCTTTTTCTGAAAACTACTATATAAGTAAGAATGAAGTATTGTAATAGATGAAGAACAAAAACAGACAAGGTAGGTATGAAAGAAAGGAAGGACAAAGGTCAGTTTAAATTGATAGCGGCTAAAATACAAAAGAAACTTTGGGCCGCACACAATTTAAACCTGTAGCAGCTGTATGGCATAAGTGAAGAGGAGATGACGATTTCTCGCTTGTGTTAATCTTTCAAATAGACTATTTTAAGATCATTTTTCATTCATTCATTTGTGTCAAATTGAGTACGCAATTGTAGACAACTAATTGGAGGGTTCTTCCTTCTAATCTCCAATACAATTTACTTTTTTTAATGTTGGGATCTTTCTACTATTTTAGAAATAAAGAAATGTGAATATTGAACGATTTATCAACACTTTGTTTGAAATACTACTACATTACAGCTGCTATCCAGCTATCCAATTCCAATGGTATATAAATTATATGCAAAGCTACAATAGCCTTGAGGTTGGTTTAAATTTATTCTCCTTTCCTCTCTCTCTCTCTCTCTCTCTCGCTATCCCAGCACATCTCATCATCCTTTCATTTGCTGTTCATTGTTAGAGTCTATAATACTAGAAGACTTCATCATAGAACGATTATGTTCGTTCGTTCGGCATATGTAGAGAAAAGGGGCAAGTTTTAGGTGAAGAATATTACGCCGCAAAGCAATTTCAAATGTCCTGACAAGCCGCAAACAGCTGCGCTACAAATCCTTACACAAACACGCACATTTATACACATAATATACAATGGAATGGATATGGATACATATATATCTGTGTATGGACACACATGAGGAGCGAAAATTTACGATGCCTGTGACACAGTTAACTCATTCATGGTGGCAAGCAAAATCCTAGTCGACACCAAAACATATATCAAACGCATAAAAGGGGAAATGTGGCAGGAAGACAAGCAGGCGGTAGCAGGCAAAAGTGAGCTGAGCTGAGCCGAACCGAGCAGACCAAAGCAGGAAGCATTGGTATGAAGGAACATTGTTGAAAGTATTACCTGCGCCACATTTGAATTATGTGTGGCGGTAGCGGCGACTTCACTTTTATTCTTGTTCTTGTTTTTGTTGTTTTCCTTTTTCATTATTTTCTTCATCTTTTTTCTATCCTGCAATTCATTCATACGCAACAAAAAAATGCTGAGCAAGTATTACTATAACAACAACAACAATAATAATAACACTCACTACTAACAACAGAAACGGTAGAAAAACAAAAATAAATAAACAACTGAAAAGAGGCAAAAAATATTGTAGAATGCGAACAAGGACAACGAAAATTGCAAAACAATATAGTAGTGTATCTTGATGTGTTTATGTGTGTATGCACCCTAGTGTAAGTGGTGTTAGTAATGTAAAGGGTTACACAATTCTGAACACAAAATTAAAACGCATAACAACAACAAGGAGCAAGGATCAATAGAACAAAAAAAGAAATGCATTTAATCTTCCAATTGAGTGAGCCGCGAAAAGGGATGTAAACGCGTATACACTATACTTTCTCCCACACATACATGTACACAAGGCATAAGGGTACATGTGTTAGTTAGTGAGTGTATCTATGTGTGAGCCACATATTTCTAACCTACAGTGACATAGATAAAGTGCATGTCACTTATATTGACTGCTGTTGAACTCACGGTCTCTAGCACTTGTCTTCTTTAGTTCTTCTGAGGGCGGATGGCAATTGTCAACGACTTTTTCAATATATGAATTTGATAGCGAAAGAGGGAGTGGCCTGCCTGACTTCCTTCAAATCCACCATCTACCAATGACGACGACGACACTTGATTTCAAAAAGTGTCACTGTAAATTTCCTTTTAAAAAACAATTAATCTTTATTAATGCACTCAACTTCATTCAACGACATATCGAATGGGATCAGCAGAGCAACCGAACCGATTCAATTCAAAATATGCGTGAAGTTAAAAACCGAAATCTTGGCATAAAATCCAATTAAAGGCGTTCATAACAACAGTAACAGAGTATCCTGCTGCCTTACTTGCCATACTACTACTATGTTGCTTCTTTGATTCGATAATGCCTGACACGCACGCCCTTCAATCAAATTCACGCAACATCCCAACTCATCTCTGAGTCTTTCGTCCTTCCTTTATTCATTCCTTCCTATCATTCTCCTGTGTGTACTATGTGTCTCGTCTGCATGTAATTAATCATTTCTTTTTTATATTTTTTTAATATGTTGCGCATTAAAAGTCAACTTTTCAACAATGTATAAAGGCTGCCAGCAAAACCCAAATCATCTACTGCACACTCACACACTCATACACACACAGAAGCATATAAGCAAAATTGTGTCCTTCATAGCAGCAACATGGCAAAAAATAATAACCTTTTTTTTGTTTCTTTTAGATTGAGCAACAACACGGTGGCACAGGGCTCAAGTAAGGATCTGGCTTTGATTCTCTTGCTTTGACTTTGATTTGAGATTTGACTTTGGCTTTGTTTTTTTCCATTTCAAGTTTTTTTCTTGTGTTGTTTGATGGCTTTAACTTGGGCAATGGATTTTGTGCAATATCCGTAAAATACGAAAACTTGCCATCAATATGCTACGCTCGGATACGTCGATCAAAAATGCACTCAAGCGTGTATCCCTTTGTTGTTGTTGCTACAATTTCTACTATTGCTGCTGTTGCCATTTCGCATGTATTGTGTGCAAAGGATTCGTTACGGATTTATTGGCAACGAGTCGATTTTGGCACGAATTGGAGCTTCTCATCATGGGCCTTCTTCCTTTTTTTTTTGATTGTTTGTGTTGTTTGTGTGTTCCTTATTCTTCAAGGTCTTGGATTGGATTTTTGGTGGCTCGTGTTTGTCTTAATAGAGGATGGATTTCAATTGAAATGCGCCTTTTTTGAAGTAAATTCATTAAAGAACCTAACACATAACAAGTGAAAGTCAATCCATCCCTAACTTCTATTCTCTCTCTCTCTTCTTTTTGATGAAGTACAATACAATATTTAAGCTATCATCAATTCAATGTCCTTAAGTGAAAGACTTAAGAATTGTCATTTTCTCAATCTCCAGTTAAAGCTACACTTCTCACCTAAATACAGTATACGTAATACTAAAGCTAACAAACAAATAATCAAAGGAACGATTGCTTACTCGATGGCTTACTTCATTCTTCAATAACTGAAAGGAAACTAATCCTTTGCAATCAATTCAGCCAGGAAACAAATCACGCACAACAAACAAAAACAAAGCTGCCATCAACGCCAAAGTCACTAAAGGAATACTAGAAGGCAACATTGAAAAAGACAACGAGGAACAGGGCAACAGTGTATAAATATTATTATAGTCCGAAAAAAGAAAGGACTTTACTTGTTTGTGTATGCGTACTAAAGGAACACTTGAAAGGAATTAAATCGAATACAGGCGATGAAAGGAAAGCTAACAACACGGAATACACTACGAACAATAATAACAACAAAAACAGGCACAAATAAAACATTATTAACCCTCCCTCAGCTCAGAAGCAATTGCTAGTGATCGGGTTGTCTTTATATTAGATTGGGGTTGTGTTGGGTTGGGTTGAGTTGAGTTCAATTCATACTGGGATTATTAGGACGACACCCTAATGAAAAAAATAGCAACACAAAAATACCAAAAACAAGAAGGCGAATTAGTAAAGAAAAAGACAGACGGACATGCAGAAAAAAAACATGAATTGAACCTGGAATCGAGCAACAATGAAGTAAATCCCTAAATACTGTTAAACAGAAAATAAATGAACTTTTCCTTGAGCGCGTGACAAAATGAACGAAACAAGCGAAATAAGAATGAATGCACGTAGTAATACAGTAGGAAACAGCACGGGGATAATATGTTAAGGATAGTAAAATAGTGCTAAAGGGGAGTCATCCTCATCTCTACCATATTCTCTATTTTTCATTTGTTGGTTGGTTGCTTGGTTGATGTCCTTTTCGTCTTTTTGCTTGCTTTTTCGGAAAACTACGAGTTACTTGCAGTTTGTCAGTTTTCTCTGCAGCCAGCCACCTCATGATAAATCAACAGAAAACTAATAAGGAAAACAAAATAGAATAGTATAAAATATAACAGAAATGAAAAGAAGAATTGCAACAGCATCAGCAACATCAGCATCCGTGCGTTAATGAAACAACAAAACTAAAATCCTTAGAAGGGAGAAAGGATATTACGATAAATGGAAGGTGATGAACAGAGGGGATGTTGAATGATGCTGCCTCAAATGTTGATTGTTGCTGTTGATTATTTATTGTTCTTGTTGTTTTCATTGTTGTTGTTGTTGTTGTTATTGTTGCTGTTGATATGTGTTTGTTGCACATCCTTTATATAAATAAAATAACAAAGTTGAGAAGCTGAATAAGCAACAGAAGCAGCAGAATCACTTCAAGAATAAAATTACATTTTTCATGTGCGAAGAAAACAAATTGAGGAGAAATTTTCCAAGAAGTATGTTAAAGATGGATAAGAGTTACAATCAAATACCATATGCCCTTTGAAATCAAATCGAATTCAAACTAAAATATAGGTAGATCGATTCGAATCATCATACTAATCATTTATAAGGGTTGTTACTTCAATTTACGCAAGTTTTCTGTTTCAATTATGTTGCAAAGAACAGCACTAGCAAAATGAAGTTTCCATGGTCGAAAAATGGTTGAAGCAATGGAAAAAAGAAGTCAACACACAAAAGTCAGTCCAAACCTTAAAACAGGGAACCTGTCCCGCAGTATTATTGAACGGTTTTACTATTCCACAAAGCGACACTGTCAAATATCTTGTGCGAATCAGCAGTAAATTGTGAAACTGTAAAGACTGTCACAGCAGCAATAATGAGTACCTTCAGAGTGGCTGTACGCAGGAGAGCAGCTGAACGGACTCAAGCTGATGGTTTGGCAGTATTGCCGGACAGGGAATCATAGTAGTCACGATCAGCACAATATGTGACCCACTGACTTGGGATTGATTGTGTGTTGAGCATCAATGCTCCTCCTTTCCCCCCGAAGTAGTATCTAACGACAGTTCTGGGGAGCCAATAGGACATGGGTCAGATAGTTATAGCGTGGTTAAGGTCACGCACAATTTTTTTTTTTTTTTCGTACAAAATAGGAAGTGCTCCTTGGTATGTGTCCAGTTTCCACCTTCACAAAGACCTCAAAATACCATTTATTTGTCCTTACACATTTCTGTGTAGTCCTCACAACCAACTCAATATACCTTCCTCTATTTGGATGATGTATAGGGTACAAAAATATTGTAAAATTATTTACTTTGTCAACAACATTTTATGCTTTATGAATTTCTTACACTTCTCAATGAGTCAGTCAATCAGTCAGTCGTCTTCTTATACATACGTACATATTTATTTAGGCCAAATTAAAATAATATTTAACTTTGGTAAACTCTAATTTGCTGCTTGACATACACAAAACACAAACAAAACACAAGATTAAATGAATCACAACCCCCATTCAACTATAGTCAAGTCGAGTCAAATCAAGAGGTAGTAGTGGTGATGGCACCCATCAAATTAAACCTAAAGTGTTAATTTTTATTTTTATTTATTTATATTATTGGTGTTAATTATGTACTCCCTTTTTTCTCACTTTGAGAATTTTCTATTCGTTTTTTTGAGTAAAAAATTTAAATTCAAAAATGCACCAAAATAAATGAATGCATTCGTCATGTCAAAGTAACAAAACAAAAATATACAAAAATATCCTTAAAATAATTAAAATATCTGTATGAATATGTGCATGCATAATATGGAAAACTAATACGAGTAAAGACCGAAATATGTTAGCTTCACAAAAAATAAATACATAAAAGATCTCCAAAAAACATCACGACGATGAACTACAATAAATGAAGAAAGTGCAACATGCAACGCGCACTAAAAGCCATGTTCAGTCATAAAAAATGAGGTCAAAACTACCAAACACCACCAACATTGGGGGTTTTTGTAGCAAGAGGTAAGGTAAGCGAGATGCAATGAGATGCGATGGGATGAGAAGAGAAGAGAGCTCGGAAAACTATTTGAGCATGTACAAGAGCGCGAACAAGTTGTTTAAATGTTTAATGAAAGTATTTCTATGCAACAACAGCAACAAAAACAAATAATAAAAAATAGACAAATAAAAAAACTAAAACTAACACAACATAAAAGTATTG
This sequence comes from Amiota communis, assembly GCA_037043315.1. Taxonomy (NCBI): domain Eukaryota; kingdom Metazoa; phylum Arthropoda; class Insecta; order Diptera; family Drosophilidae; genus Amiota; species Amiota communis. The sequence continues at coordinate 191,463 of JBAMAV010000680.1, forward strand.
TACTTACTACTACTACTACTACTATAGAGAGACAGGCAGAAAGATTAAAAAAGCGCGAAAATAATACAAAAATGGTGTTGGAGGAGTACACCTTCAGTTCACCAGCACCATTATCCTCATCATCATCATCATCATGATCACATCATCGTTGGCGGCCTATTCATGGCCTAACTTTGCTTGGCTTAGTTGGTGTCTTTTGCTTGGTGCTTAACTTTAGTTTAGTTTGCTTTGGTTTGGTCTCGTTTCGTTTAAAATTTTTTTATTGTAGATTTTTTGTTTCGCATTTTATGTTGTTGTTCGCTCGCTAGGTCTTTGGGTCTGAATTTGGCAAAGACAACTCTTAACTGGGCACCACCTCCACCAGCACCATACCATCCCCAACAAATATTTGAACCAGTTTCAAAGCGCATTCATTTTGGTCCCCCCTTCTGGTGGTTTTTTTTTTATGATTATTTCTTCATAGTTCATTTTGTTGTTGTTTATACTATTTTTCTACAATTGGATAGAAGCTGCGCTTTTTATGCCCGAAAGCAAAAAAACTAAAAGTTTATTCAACTTTTTTGTGCAAAAACGCGTGCAACACTTTTTTGTCGCTTCTGTTCTTCATCTTCCGTTTCTTCCTTCTCTCTGACAACATTCACATTTGTTGATTTATTTTTCTCCCATATATTTGCTCATTTGTTTGTAGAAGTAAGTATGATACAATATACATATAGTATGTGATGATCCTATATTTGATATTCATGTTTCTCTTACAATATTTCACTTGTCATTTGTTTGTTTTAAGAATTTTTAAATAATTGGTTTTACTCATATGCTGATATATTTATTATCGTTTTTAGGCAATACTGAAATCTCTAAGAAGAAATACCAATCTAGGTCTCTGATTCTGTGTAGGTTACTTAATGATCCCTGATACCATTCACCTTAATCTTTAGAACTCAAAGAATAGCAGAAGAAACAGGAAACTAAAGCTGAAAGCTACCTAGGTCTAGCAAATCTAAGCTTCTGATTCTTAGTAGGTTAGTTGGTGATCCCCGATACCATTAACAATTATTTTGAGAACTCAAAATTAGCAGAAGAACTACTAGTAGAAAAGTATACCTAAAAGCATGTATTCTAGTTTGACTTAATGCCCTCTCCATTGATCTTACCATACCTAGGCCTACTATTAGTCAGTCATTATCCGCCAATTCAAGACGATTCACCCTCTAAAAGTGCCATACAGTTGCCCTGCTCTGGTTTTTTTGGTTGCATTTTCTTTTTTTCACTTGACTCTTCAACCCAATTTTCTGTATTCAGTTTTCATTTCCATTTCGTTTCGCTTTTTCACTTATTTTATGTCCTGTCATTGAATTTAACGCTTTTAAAATTGGTATTGCTGAAGTTGATGTTGTTGCTGTTGTTATGGTAAAGCGACAACAACAACAAAATGCCATTTCCGCTCAATCTGCATATTTAATTTAGTTAGGCAAAAAACGACGAAAAACAACCAACCAACTAACCAAAACAGAAATCACAAAAATAATAACTTAGTAATACTCGTAGTAGGACAAGCGCGAATAAAAGTATGTCAGGAAAAATAAAATGGGGGAAATATACATAAATAAAAAATCATAAATACAAAAATAATATTAATAAAGAAAATGTTGTTACTTTTGACACTAACTAAGAGCAATTCATATTCAAATAAAATTTATTTCCGCTACCAACTTACCACCCACCTCCTACCCTGAGTGAGAGTATCTATGTAATTTAACAAGATTTCTTGCTGATTTGATTTTTCACTTTAGATTTTTCCTTCTACACCAGTTTTATGCTTTAGATTTGCTTGTTGTTGTTAGTGTTGTTAGTGTGTATTATTGCACTTGACTTAATGTTAATGTTGAGCCAATTTTTTCTGTCTTTACTTATACTTTTCTCGCCTCCCGCCCTTTTCTGGTTATTTTGTTAGTTGCAATAGTTAAGGTGTTGTTGTTTTTTTTTGGTGTTGCTATTGTTATTGTTGCTGCCCAAACAACATCAATAATTTATGATTATTATTATGAAACATTGTTTCTTTCTTTCTTTCTTTTTTTCTTTCTTTTACTCTATAATTCAAGTTGAATTTTCATTTTTTTTTTTTTGTTTTTCTTTTTTGTTTGTTTGTTGGTATTCGCTTAGCACGCGATGCCATAATTTTCTATTTAGTTGTGTTGTTGTTGTTGTTACTATTATTGTTGTTGCTTCGTTAACGGTAAAGTGTGAATTTCATTTAATTTCCTTCAAAGTATTTTTTTGCGTTGATGACTTGAAATTGGTCTAAAGTACTGAAGTTTGTTTATAGAGTTGTAAGTTTGTTAAAGAAAGAACGAAATAAAGGCTTTAATAGCAATCAAATATAATTAAATGGGAACTATTTATGAACACAGGAACTTTGAGTTACTTACTATGAGGGTTTTTTCTTACTTAATTTACATTTCAATTTATTATGTTTTTACCAAGTGTGTACCTATTAATAGATTAAAGGGTACATTTGGTTTATGCAAATGTATGTTTTACACCAGAAAAAGGGGAGTAGGAAGATCCCACAATACAAATTACTAGGAAAATTCTTCAGGCCATACAGTTCCTTTGAAACTAAACAACTAGGAAGATGCAATTTAGTATGCATACTCTGTTAGTTCCGGGAACAGTTGGCATTAACAATTAATTTTTAATCATGATTACAATAATCGAAACTTTTTATTTTTATTATTTTTAATCATTAATCGTTAACCAGATTAACTTTTGGCTAACACTGTTCGGGGGAGAATAAAAACTTTAAAAAATATTGCTCCACATTTTACAAACGCCTTCTTTAAGGAAACCCAATATTGAAGATAACCAAATATTTGTTTCTTAGAAAGTATGAAACCTAAAGAGAGTTTAAGTATGCTAAAGTTCTTCTTCGGGAGAGAAACGAATAAGTCTAGACTCTGGAAATTGATAAGTTGATGATGGAAGACATAGCCGCCTAATAATTCAATAACTAGTTGACCTGGGTACACGTTGTCCTACCTTCTATGTAGATCGCCTATTATGATATGTTTTGGCGAATACAAACATTTACAGAAAGGGAAAAGAAGGAAGAGCGCAATACTCCTGTGCGTACTCAATTATCAATAAATGAAGCAGCAAAACATAGAAAAGAAAAAGAAATAATGTACCGAACTTTGTGTCGGAGATCAATTAGATTTCGCTATCAAAAGGTGTCCTAATTAAAATCAATGATTTACATAGTGATTTCAAAATCACAGTGATTCTAAACTGTGATTGAGTCACAGTTATTTTAAGGGAGAGACACAATTTACTTTGTGTGTTGGTAATTACCAATCACAGTTTAAGGAGCAAATGCATCAAAGTGATTCACAATCGATCAAGTTAACTGTGTCTCTCCCTTCAAATGACTGTGACTCAATCACAGTTTAGAATCACTGTATCACTGTTTAGCTCATCTCTAATTCACACATATAATATTTGATTTTAGAAAATTTTATTTTGAATTGTTTTTCCTACAACTACCATATGTGAAGTGTATCTAAGCTTTGGTTAAACTGCAACTACTTCCATTTCATTGATATTATCTTTGTTTGTTTAAGTTTTAAAAATTTACCTGTCGCACAGAAAATTTACCAGTTTAGAAGCCATTACACAGTTAAGTAAGTACACTCACCTGTAATTAGACAAATAAAACGATTTATAAAAATTAATTATCAGAATATTAAAAGATTTTCAAAAATAAATAAATTGAAAAAAAAGACAAAAGAAAAAACACAGATACTCAACATAAAAATCACCACCACCTGTTGTCATATCTTTAAGACTTGTCTGATTGTTTCATTTTGCAGTTTGTTGTTTGTTTTTCTGTTTGTCTGTCTGTCTGTCTGTCTGATCATGGCATGTCACATCACGAAAAATCTGTTGGCATTTTTCATGCAAGTGAAGTAGTGAAGAATGAAAAAACAAAAACTATGACAGATACGCTCAAAGCAAATTAAAATGCAAATTGCATTTGAAATTGAAATTCTCTTGCAAAAAAAATTGAAAAAAATAAAAATTATTAATAGAAATATGAACGTATGAGCAACATATATAGGAGTATTAATGTAGGTAAGGTTAGATAGATAGATGGATGGATGGATGGATGAATGAATGAATGTATTTATGTGGTACCGTGAAGACATTTCAAAAAACGGCGGCAGCGTCGGCTGCTTGCTGATGATGCGGCATGCAACAAACACATAAAAAAGAAATGCATTAGACATGCGAACAACAAAAACAACAGAAACAGCAATAGCAATAGCAACAAGAAAAACTCACATAATCTGAGAAAAAATTCATGATCTGCTCAAATGCGCAACTGACAATTGCACTCGAAGCGTGAAGCTGCAAGAAACTCTTAAGGCGAAGAAGTTATAACAGCAACACTAAAATCATCAAAAAGAAAAACAAGCAGCGAATAACAAAAAAAAACAGCACCATCCAACACCAACAACAAATGCTTAAGAAGGCAGGCAAAAAAAACAAAGCACAGCAGTAAAGTCAGTGTCAGCATTGGATAATGTTAAGAACTACACGCTGACACTGATGCCACTGGAGAAGCTGCCACACGGACAGACGGACAACACTAAAAACACAAAAAACAAAAAAAAAACAAATACAACGGCAGCAGGAACAGCAGCAATCAGCGACTTATGTTATGGCATACCACACCACCACTACCGACCGACCGACCGGTCGACCGCCAACAAAATGTAGAAAATATACGGCAACATACGGCAGCAACAGCAGCATCATCACCATCGCCATCAGAAGCGGCAGCAACATCATCAAGCTGATGCATTCAGTGATTAGGAGTGGACGAAACGACGTAGATGACGATGAAGATGACGATGACGACGAAGATGATGATGATGAGGACGTTTGCAATCCAAGTGACTTAGTGAGTGCAGCAGTTTGCCGTCAGATTGTCTTCATTGCGGTGATGCTGTGCTGTGTCTTGATGGTATTGCTATTGCTATTGCCATTGCTGGCTGATGCTGATGCTGATTTTGCAAGAAGATTCTTCTTTTAACTCGTAGTTTTCTTTTCTTGATGCCACGCTGATGATAATGATAGATATGACATGGCTTCAAGTACTTCTACGTGAGTGAGTAAGTGAGTAACTGAGCAAAGTGAGCAAGTGAGTGAGTGAAGTAGTAAGTATGTTTTCATGATGTAATAGAAGAAAAGTTTATGTAGCAAAGTAGTAGCTATCTAAGCTATCAGCAGATCAAACGTGTAGCAACAACAACATCAACATCAACAACTCTCAGATACAGCAGCGCAGCATCAAAGGAAGGAAGTTTATGAAGCTCTGAATTAAAGCAAAGCAAAGTAAGTAAAACAAAGTAAAACAAAACCGTACAAAGTGCATGAAACGCAAATGTTGCAACTTAATGACAAAACACAGACACACACACACACACATAGTCTCACTCAGTATCTGAGTATAACAAACGAACTAGATAAAATTCAAGTTAGCAAGGTGCTCCTCAAAGTATACTGAAGCATGCAACATCATTAGTAGCAGTCAGTGTCAGTTCTTCTTATTCTGTGGGAAGTTACATCATGTGAATTATTTGCAATAACTGCAGATACTACATCTACATGTACTATACATACATATGTTCAAAGTATCTGCTATCTTCTTTTATGGATGGTAAGTAACCATTATTTCACAGTTCAACGCTTCTATCCCAAACTAAAGTAAATGCGTGGGTGCTTTGGAATGTCTAATGGCGAATTTGAAAATTATAACATGACCAAAAGATCGAAGCGTATTCTTTTACAAAAAAAGAGGCGGCGTGCAATAATTTTTTAATCATCTTTTCTTTACAATTTTTTATTCTTTTTTTTTTCATACAAATTTTTATGCTTTTCTTTTCTTTTCCTTCCTTTTTTTAATCTTTTTACTGCTTTGTCCTCAATTAGCAAAAGTCGCCGCCACATTTTCTTGTTGCTGCTTCTTCTGCCATTTCGCTTTCCCTTCTTCATCTTTTGCTCTTTGTATCTGTTGCTGTTGCTAATAAAATTTCCAAGACGCCTTCATCAACGACAGCAGCATGATTTATTCATGTTGATTTCTTCTTTGGCTTCTTAGCATCTCCTTGGTTTGCTTTTGGTTTGCATGATTTTTCCTCATCTTTTCCTTTTGTATCTTTAATTTTTTTTTTATTATTTTTTAATATTTTGCTTAATTGGCGCCTTTATCGCTTTAGTGTGGTTTCCGCATACGAGTGTATTTGCTGCCATAAAACACAAAGCAACTGCACAGTTTTATGTGTTGCAACTGCAGCGATATAACACAACATTAGTCTTGGCCATTCGTTCATTCATTCATTGCACAGTTTGGTGTGTCCACCCACGCATAAGATTCCTTGTCGTTTCCTTTGTTGTTTTTTGTATTGCGTTTTGTTTTTTTTTTTCTGATTATAAACGAGTGAGTTCAAAGTGACCACAAATCTTTTTGGTTGACTACCATTTTTATTTATTGACAATTTATTTTATTAAGCAATTTTGCAATAAAAAAAACTAAAAAACTACGCAACTAGCAACAACAACAACAACAACAACAACAACAGAACAGTAACCAATATATAGCTGAATCAGATAATAAACGAGCAATGCCAAGCAACGTATTATGGCCATTTAGTTGCGATAAAATCCAAATTTATGCAGCAGCTTCGTTGTTGCTACTGCCACAAAGCTTGCCACGCTTTTGCAAATAAATGTATATTTATGCAACCGCAGAAAAATTTCTATTTTCTCAGGCAATAAAAATGTCAACAGGCGACAACAACAAAAACTAAGAAAGAGAAATATGTAAAACGAGAAGGATGACGACGACAACAACGACGACGACGACGATGATGATGGTGATGACGATGAAATGCAGCGACAACGAAGACAACTACACAAAAACAACAGAGGAGGAGAATAAGGCAACAACAAAAAACCCCAACAACTACCACTGACTTCTGTAGCGCGTTGCAAGTGGAATGATTTATGCATTTCGCATGCAAAACGCTAATCAGTGGCGTTTCTCAATAAAAGACAAAAACAAAAACAAAATAACTAAACTAAAAACTAAACGTCAACCAAGGCGCAACATACTACTATGATATAGTACTACCAAAGACACACACACACACACAAAAAGGCGTTCAGTAAATATGACTAATGGCGCTGGACCATGTCCAAGTCCCACAGTCCACACCATTCCAATCTTATATGAGTTAAGCACTTGTTTTGTGCCATTGGCGGCATAAATAAAAATGGAAATTGAAAAAACAAATGCATACTACTATTGTATTACTATACATAAAAAACCATTCAACAACCAAAGGTAATGAGAATACTTAAGACAATAGCAAAAACAATAGATTGAAAAAGATTGAAAAATTATTGATATTTTTAATATTTATTGAACAATTCTCAAATTAGACACACACAAAATGAAAATGGCAATGAAAAATAATTTCAATTTTACTGATACTTAGCCCACAATGATGACGACAACGGACAATCACCATAAGATCATAAAAGATACTTTTATTAAACATATTTAATTAGTGAAAATTGCAAAGGATTTGTTTACAAATAAATTTAATAGAAGAAAATTCCTTAACATCTTCAAAGGTATGCGCAATGGTTTTTGTTTTTGTTTTTTATTTTTTGTTTTTTCGCTTGAATGAATCTATGAAAATTCAAAGAAAGAAATTCATTAAAATTTCTATGCATTCAATTGGAAAAAACGAAACAATAAAAATTAAAATAAAATACTATAATAGAAATTGGTTTAAGTATGGAGATGTGGGGGAGAAAATAGGCATCAAAAGGCATCCCTTTGAGAATTAATTAAGAAATAACTTCATCAATTTTAATACAATAAATAAGAAAAAACATTAACTTTGATTCAATTAATGATTAGCAAGCAAATGCTTAAAGGATTTTAATATTAGGATATTAATTCATATCAAAATGGGAAAATCACAGGGTTCTTCATATAAGAGCCATTTCTCAAAGATATACCGTATCTACTTACTAGAGTCTGGCACGAATGCAATCATTCGCAAGCAAACATTTCCAAATACATTCGACAATTCATTTCATTTGGTGTCAAAAATAAAAAAACAAAAAAACCTTGGTTCATTCAAAAAGCGAATACGAATGAATCAACTAAAGAAAAAAAGAACACACAAATAAAATAAAATGCCTGCCATTTACTTCATTTGGTTTACTTTAAAATAAGTATTTATTTAGTATCATGAGTAACGCTATGACAATCATCAACATCGAGTGCAAAACAGGATCGCTTCGGGATGAAGAAGGGTGTTCTGTACTACGAGCTACAGAAATCTGGTGAAACAGTTAATACCATTCGCTACCGGCAGCAAATGATTAATTTAAATCATGCATTTATCGAAAAATGGACAGAATGGGCTAGAATTCACGGCAAAGTCATTTGCAGCTTGACAATAATCCTGTACTTTCGGCCAATCAGGTCAATAACACCATTTCCGTTCTTGGTTGGGAATTCTTACCCCATCCGCCGTATTCACCAGACTTTACTCCTTCAGATTACTGTTTGTTTGTGTCGATGGGACTCACACTAGACAAGCAGCATTTTACAATATTCGATGAAGTTGAAGAATGTCTTGGTGCATGGATTTCGATGAAGGTGAAACTTTCTTTTGGAATGACATTCATAAATTGTCTGAAAGATGGACAAAACGTGTAGAAAGCGAGGACCAATACTTTGAATAAAAAATCTTTTGCCACTAAAAAAGAAATGTTAAACTTCTATACCTGGTAGAGTCAATGATCAGCGTAAATAGCACCTGGACTTCCATATTTTCGAATGTTTCCCATTACTTTCATTTAAATTTTGGTTCATTCGCATTTGGTTGGCATTTTAAATAAAACATATGGGTTGGCTGACCAAGTATTTGATACATATTTACAAATGTCGGCACAAAAATCCATTTATTTTATTTGGTCGACCGAGTACTTGAATCTTGCTTCGTTCGTAATGAAATATATGCCTTGTGTGCCGTTTCAAATGCATTCGTGCAAGACTCTAACATGGACTGGTCTCCTGAACCTATTTTAATGCAAAACAAACTTCACAATAAAGTGAAAAATACTTATAATTCCTAATCACCTAATCACCCCAAGTGTGAGGCATACAAAAAAAAAAAAAGAAGAGAAATCAGTAAGATTATGCAAGAATTTACACGTAATACGAAAATTTGTAACATAAGTTAGAAATTAATTAAGTAAAATATTTGAAACAATTTGTGGCAAGAAGAAACGGGACACTGTGAAATGCCTTAGAGACAACACCTCAAGTTACCAACCAGACAACAACAACAACTACAACGAAGTCAAATTAACACAAATGAACAAGCAACAAATGTCGCATATTTAAGAAATATGTGCACAGCTGCATTTTGTGTCTGTTTCGTAAAATGTATCTGAATAATGTCCTGTTGTATAATTTTTCTGTGTGAGTGTGAGTGTCAGTATGTGTGATTGTCCTGCTGCCACAATTAACTAAAAGCGCGCATTAAGCAAAACAAAACATCCTAAATGAATGAACTAAGTCGGAGACAGAGTTAGAGAAAGAGAATATGAACAAACATGAAAGAACGAACGAACACATCATGTGTGACATGATGCCACACAAATGTGCACCAACTTAATGTGTAATACTAGACACATACTGTAGATACAACTTGCTAGTATACTCTTACTTACATGTATGTAGATGTAGATACATTTACTAAACATGCCAAGCATTTATAGTTATTGTTTTAGTGTTTTGTTTTGCTTATTGTGCGCTTGTTTCAATGACAACGACAATGAAGGACACAACAAAAAGCCATCTACTACAATACTATGAACTATGAACAGAACATATGTATGTATCTTGATATGAAATCAGTTGACTGCCTATAAGTGGCCAAGTCGATTTCGACGTTCAAGAGATAAACATTAAGACATATACAAAGTTGGTAACACATTATGGCAAAAAGCATAGTTTGATATTGTATCTACTCGTACGAACAGCAGCTGCAGTTTATGTTTGCTTCAACTTAACAAGGACTTCATATACTCACAAATAGATATATAGTTAGATAGATATATTTGTGATATACATACATATGTTCATGTGCTTAAAGCAACAAACCACAACAATAGCATCGGCAGAAGCAACTAAAATAAATGACATTCATAAGGTTCGATAGCCACAGATGCATTTGTGTACTACTACTTGTATCTTCCTCTGTCATTTGTTTCAAGAGTTGTTCATTTATACATATATTTCGATGTATAAGTATATCTGTGAGTGTGTTTTCAGTGCCAGCATGTTTTTAGGGCGTGTCCTGTCATGAGCCTCATAGTCAACCACTTAAGATTGCATTCTGGCTTAATGCAAATTGAGTGTGAGATTTATAGATTTTGATTGAAAGTTAAGATCTTCAAGCAAATTTCAAGTATGTACAATAGTTTTCAACCACTTGAAATGTGCTTGCTTATAAGAAACTAGAAGATACCATGAGTACGAGTATAGTGACAAAGAGAATTGAATCAAGGAATGAATGAAGAAGGGGAGATGAAAATGATCACGTGCCAAGCGCTAATTAAAGTCGGAAACGAATGAACCAAAGACAGGAAGCTGCTTATTATTAGCATCTTTTTGTTGTTGCCATTGTTGTCGAGTTCCAGTGGTTGTGGCAACAACTTTAAAGACTAAACCAAGCCAAGCCAAGTCAAATGCTAAAAGCAAACCTCAAGTTGAGATATGAAAATGCCTTCATTTTCATTTCCATTTTCTTCTTCCCATACCTCTTTTCCTCTTCATCTCTCTTGGCTTTTTGTATCTTGTTTCTTCAATTATGAATTAGCTCTCAAAAATTACAGTTAACATTGCCAAGAACCGAACAAGAAAACGCCAGGGGGCGAGAACAGAGACAAACGGTATACAATAGAATTGAGTTTCAAGAGCATAATTGCAGTTGAGAAATTGAAATTGAATGGAAAGCAAGAAGAAAGGACATAACATCTAATACAAAGAATGGATAAATTGATGATGCTGATGGTGTGTGAGTGAGTGAGTGTGAGTTTTGAACAAACAATAGCAGCGCATTAGCATTTTAGTTAACTGAGATACATAGTTAAATAGATACATAGTATGTACGATATTCCAAAGCAATTCAAAAACTGAAAGATACTTTAAAAGATACACTCTAGATACTCACAGGTAAATGTTAATTTGGCTTATGACAAAAGAGGCGTTTTAATGCATTCTGGGCGGAATGTTTCTTTTTATTGTTGATTACATTTTTTGTCTGTTTGTTTAGTAGTTTAGGAAGTTTGAGTAAATTAAGATACGAGACAAAGAAAATGTGTTGTCTCCCCATGAAATTGTTAAAGTTAAACAAGGATGCAGGAAGACAGAAATTCAGTAAGAAAGGCAAAGCATATCGTTTATCGTTTGAGACATTGAAAAATGCCACCAAAAAGATACAGAAAAGAGTATCTTAAATGAACTAAAACGACATTGAGTAATTGTCAATGACTGACAAACAAATCGAAAGAAAAATATAATACAATAAACCATGCACAACACCTTTATACAACAACAACGCCTCCTGCTGGAATGTCTGACAAACAGGATGATAGACTAGACTAACTAACTAACTGACTGAGTGAATGAGTGACTGACTGAGTGAGTGCTTGCCTGCCTGCCTGCCTCTGACTGATTTGTCAACAAACAACAACAAAAAAGATACACACACAGCACATCTTTCTCTGAAATTTCCGTGTGTGTGTGTGTGTGTGTGTGAAAGTGTTTGATGAAACAATGAATTAAAATGCGTAAATAATAAATTCATACAAAAGCATTCAGACAGAAATATCTAGATAGATACTTAGGTACTTACACAAACAACGATGCAAAACGCAATCAAATGAACCAACCTACCAAACCTTACATTTCTACACCTACAAAACAATTCCAGCTTTAACTCTCTAAATGAATTGTATGTTTGTTTGCTGTATGTGCATGTGTGTTACAGGTAAAATTACCGAAATTACAGTTTGCCATTTCTCATTTGGCATACATACGTTTTATACAATGACATATACACACACACACAGATAGAAATATAATCATAGATACTCATACATGATCTCCATCCGTCGCTGCCGCTGCTTTATAAAAAGGAACATGCGTTTTGGGATTATGGGCGTATGGTAGTACAATAGTAAAGTAAATGTTCGCTCCTTCTTATGGTACATACAAATGTGTGTGTGTAGAGTAGGTAAGTGAGTGTGCGTGCTTTTCAAAGCATGCGACAAAGGCAACAGACAGACAGGAGGACAGTCAGTCAAGGCAGGCAGGCAGGCAGGCAGGCAGGTTGACAAAGGCTGGTTAGTTATTGGATTGAGTTGGTTGGGTTGCCAGCCAGGATTGCGTGCATAGCTTTAGATCCTTTAACATTTTTGTATATTGTATAGGTACTAGTATGCGACTCAACTCTACTCTTTTAATACTGTCGGGCCATATTTCAAAAGCTTCAGCTTAAATTTTCGTCTTTTTCAATTTTGTATGTTTGCATGATTACTTTTGGCGACGTGTTTCTATGTTACATACTAGTATCTGTTGGGTTAGTACGTATGTTTGTGTGAGTGTGAGTGTGCGTTTGTCAGGTAGACACAAAGGTCTCTAGGCTTTTGTAAAATGTTGATATAAAGCATAAGCCAAAAGCATCGTATCGTGTTTGATGTGTTATTTAATTAAAGCCAACTTATGACGCCACATGTGCTTGGCATATATTAAATAATTTCCAAAACCTTTCCATAAACACACACTAAACAATCATGGCCCCAACACCCAAATATGTACCCCATCACCCCATTCGACAACAACAATAAAACAACAAAAACATAAGGAGCATGAAATACAAAAAAAAAAGGTTCTGCGTGTCGTAAATATTTGCTAACAAAAACAACAAGCTAACGAACACGAAAAGCAAAAGCAACAAATGCCACAAATAGTTTTATATGCTGCCTACTACATCAAGGATACGTGTAAGGATTTTGTGTAAGTATCTCTGTGTACTATGAATGTGTGTGTGTGTGTGTGTATGAAAATTCTTTATCATTTCAAGCTTTAAACCTAAAAACACAAGAATTTTTTCAAAGAAATTGAAAATAAAAAAAAACAAAAATTCGAATGAAAAACAAACAACGAACGACAAATGGAAACTTGTAATCAAATACGTATGCCACACGTGTGTTCTTGGCCAATTTAATTATCGTCTAACCCTTGTTCGATGTCATAACCTGCTTAATTACAGTTTACAAGCCTCTAATGGAAAATTATGCAAATCAACTTTCAACAATCTGCTTGGCCTCCTTCTCCTTCCCAGATAGTACATCTTTTACTTCATAGTATTGGCAGCAAACAAAACTCATGCAACATAACATAAAGCAAAGGCAGCAGCAGCAGCAGCTCATCTTAGCCAAGACAAACACAAGCTAAGGCTAAGCTTAAGGCACATCAGCAGAAATATCCATAGTAGAACTAGGAAAAAGATTCAAAGAGGCAAAGGATCTTCTTCATTGAAAAAACTACTTTAACTAAATTGGCAGGCAACTAAACTTCCTAACCTCATCATCATCATCATCATCATCATGTGATGGTTGGTTAGCTGAGTATCTTTTGCTAGAACAAGCCACCCACCCACGGAAAATCAACAACATTCATTTAGACTTACAAAGGAGAAGAAGAAGTGGATGGAGTGTAAAGAAAGAACTCAGTGTATACAACGAGGACAATGTTCAATGTAAACGATTGACCTCACGATTTTGTAATTAATTTTCACAAAAGCAACAACACAACACATAAAAGGAAACAACAAAATGAACACAAAAATTGTGTTGAAGTTTTGTCTCAACTCAAAGTTGGTTAAAATTTCGCACAAGAAAGAGCAACCAAATAAAAACGACAACACTAACACCACCACTCTGTGCACTCTATAGTAGTAGTAATAGAGATTGAGAAAAAGGGACAGGAGAACGGAGAGTGGAGAGAAAGGATTCATGGATGTAAAATGCAGCGAATACTGACTACTGTAGTAGCAGCAGCAGCAGCATCATCATGGAAGCATTCGTTAGTGTTGTTGCTGTTATGTTGTCGTCATCATCATCAACGCTTGGTGTCGCTTAAGTGTTGAAACATTGTTGAAAGTTGTAAGTGCAAAGACGCTGACAAGCAGAACTAAAACAACTTCTCGAATACCAAAGCACACACACAGCATTTTCTTGTATTAAATGAATGGTTACCAGTAACAACGGTGCACAAGTAGTAAGTAGAAGAAGTAGGACGAAGAAAATGACGATGACGACAACGACAACAATTGAAAAAAAAAAAGAAAAGGCACCAGCAAGTTTCAAGTGAGCAACAGTACTTGGTAAACTCAGCAGCAGTTTCACCATCACCAGCATCAGCTTCAGCAGCAACACCAAGTATGTAATGCCTATGAGAAGCTGAACTTAAGTTGCACTAAGCACTGCTGAGCAAAAATTGCAATTGAATATCTACTACTACAAAAAGACAAAAGCAAATGAAACAAAAAGGAAAACAAAAACAAAAAAATGGAAGCGCATTGGCCAATCCAATCCACACTTGGCCACAAAAAGATTTCTACAAAGTGTTAGTGTTAGCCAGAGTCCATTTCTTCTTCTACTTAACAATTTCTCTCTGTCACTATGGTGCCTGGCCTGGTCGTCTTAATGATCAAGGCATCTTCATTCTCGTTTCTTATTCTGGATTTAAAGACTTTTTCAAATTATAACAACCGACACGACGAACTACTTGTACTCTCTTGACTAAAGTTTAATTTAAACTTGTGTTGTTGTGTCATTTTTTGACATGATTAAACCAAAGTTTTGTTTGGTTTCATTTTGGTTCGGTTCGTTTGGTTTGACTCACTTTGGTTAGTTGCTCAAGTTGGTAGGTTGGTTGGTAGGTTGGTTATTTGGTTGGTCTGTCTCTCATTCGATAGCATGACATTGCAGAATTTTTGTATCTTTTACTGTGTGTTGATTTTTGGTTTACTCAATACATCAGGAGAAGAAGAAAGAATCCTATTTCCTCTACTTCACTACCCTACTATGTATACTACTAAACTTTGGTTTTGTCGAACGTCATCTTTTTGTGTAAATAAATTTTCCAAAACAAACTTCAATCTCAGCTTATATACAACATCAAGTAGTAGCAATAGCAACAAACTGTTAGTGTAGCAACATAGTATACCATAAGATGCTGCTGATTCTGTTGCAGTGTTAAAGCTGCCACCAAAGTGTTTTGCTCTTGTTCTTGTGTCGTGTTAAACATTTTTTTTCTCCTTTTTTTCATTTTATTTTTATTTATTTTCCTCATTCCTTTTTTCTATTTTTTTGTTTTCAATTTTCTTAGCGTTTATTTTAACAACCATCAAAGTGTTGAACATGAAGCTGTGCCATGCGAAAACCCCTTCCATCTTATCAGGAATACTACAGAGTCACCCGCTAAAAAAGTAATATTTTTTGAGTCGATGATATTTTGTGACTTGTAACTTTTGCATTCACATTTTGCTTGTGTGAAACACTTGAGATACATACATACATACATACATTCTCAAGTTGTGCGTGTGTGCTCTCGTTGTCAGCTTTGGAATTTTCTTCTTCTTTGCCTTGCCATGCCTTGCTTTCTTAAGATTATTTTGTACTTGACTAAGGAAAGTTTGTTTGATTGTTTGTTTGTTTGTTTGATTGTGTTTGTGTGTGTGTGTGTCTCTCTATCTCTCCGTGTGTTTGCTAGTTGGTTTAAATGTGTTTTTCTGTAATACTATTTACAACATATACGATTTCATCTGTTTCCTTGGTTTCCAAACACCCTTCAGCCATAGCCACAGCTTCATTCTAATCTTCATGCTCCCCATCTCCTTCATGTGGTTTTTGGATAAGTTGTTTGTAAAACTTTTGGTAAATTTAAACTTTTAAGTGATTTAATTCTTGATCTTTAAGTATTTGAGCTTCGATTGAGCATCATTGAGAAATCAAATACTTTTCAGCAATTAAAATTCTTGCATTTTATAGTAAAAGAAATTCTATACTAGGAAAAAGCAAAAGCAATTCCAACAATCGAAAAATGTTAAATTACAATAAAATTGACCATGAAACTTGAGATGCTTAAATCAGCTTACTTCAGTTTATTATGAGTGGCCAGAGAGACACTCTACACTACTCTACTTTACTAGACAATATAAATCACTTATGCAGTACTATGAGTACTTTGATATACAAAGATACTTATACACCCACAGTCACAGTTTGTTGACAGCTTAAATTAGCAAATTGTCGCAAATTTTTATAAACCAGAGAGAGAGAGAGAGAGACTCAACTCAAGAGTAACCACAACAATAATAATAATATTAATAATAATAAAAGTAAAAGTATAAAAACAACAACAGCAGCAGCACCAGTAACAGTAACAGTAGATAAAGAAAGCAGGAATCACAGCATGAAAGCAATTGCAAGCAAGCATTTGAGAGTTCAGTTCAATTCAATTCAACTTAACTAAACAAGTTATTATTAGAGCGAATGCTCTCATTCTCAATGTAGTATGTATGAATGTGTGTATCTCAGCCACACTCACAATACTTAAGCATTGTGTAAATATTTTTAGTACCGTTCTTTCTTTTATACTGCTGCCACACGCTGTCAACGAGTAAATATCCTTTTTTCATGCTGCGACGCGCTCAAGTGACTTTATTCATTCATTCATTTACCCGACTCAACCTTAACTCAGCACAACTCATTTCAATTTACTAACGCTTTCCTTCACTCACTCACTCATTTACTCATTCACCCATTCATTCGTAGGTTGGTTTTATAATATATATTTTTTTTGTTGTTGTTGACTTTGCTGTCAACAAAGAAAATTATTATTATGAAAATTAATATGAATATTGTCGCATTTAAAGCAGCATTCCTGCTGTTTTATGGTTTTTCTCTTATCCCATTTTTCTTCTGACTATTCTATTGTATAAAATAAACTTAAATGCAAATACAATAAAAAATGAGAAAAATAAAATAAATAATGTATCAAGATACAAAGAATTCACACGCGCTGCTAGTCAAAAAAAAAAAAAAAAAAATCCATTTACACTTAAAAAATACTATAAAACACAATCGATCATTTGTCAAGTGTATTGAATGGTTGAACAAATGATTGACTGACTAAGTGAGTGAGTGAGTACTAGTATATGACCGAGATGAAAGGAATGTAAAGCAAAAGAATTGGATGGAATGGAATGGGGAATGAAATGCAGAATGAAATAAGAACAACAACACTTGCCCTACAACTTGTCAGCTTCAAGTTGCACTCAAGCTGACATTTGTGTGTTGCAACAACAACAATAAAAACAACAATCCAATAAGATTTTCAGCTTACGCAGGCAGATACTTACTACATAGTACAATATACAATACACAATATAGTACCATATACACATTTGCATTATTCAAATAAACCATTGAGCCAAGAAATCAGGTTACAATATAAAAGAAAACATATTGAATGAGACAAGCAACGAAAAAAAAAACCTAAAGAAAAAATGAAATAAATTTATAAAAAATAAAGGAAACTAAAACCAACAACTAGAAAAAAAGGATAGGATAACATGGTATAGCATCGGATAAGTCAAAACACATTTGAATTGAATATAGTACACAAAATATTGGGTTGCTGGAAAAGTGTACCATCATCAAATATTTCCCATTGTTATTGATAACCGCTTGCCATCTTTCTTTGTAGAAATTCTGAAGTTTCTGATCAAAAAACTGGCGCAATACTATTTTTTAGTCATTTAGGGAATTCATTTTTACGCTATCAAGATAATTGTGATCAGATTGTGCTAGGTCCCGACTATATTCTAAATGGATAAACACATATTGCCCACCCGAGAGTTCCTTTAATTTTTGCCCAATCATAACAAAAGTGTGTGGCCTTCACCTATTCATTTAGACTTGTTAGTTGTTGACAATAGGATTCTGATCAATCCCATCAAATGTACAACAACAGCTTCCTCGAAGATAGCCTCAGATTTGCAATGAGCAAATGGGCTAAGCCATGACCTTTTTCGCACATTATTGTCGTATGTTACCCATTTCTAATCGCCAGTTATCAATTTGGTCAGAAAAAATCATTCCGTTTCAGTAATATTTCTGAAATTGAAATGTGTTTTTTGGCCTATGCCATGGCTATCCATGATCTAAAACTATCACAAGGTGGATGCCAAGATCCTTAGCGATGTCACGAGTACCTATCTGCCGGTCATTCTCCACTTCTTCAATACTTTGGTCCACTTATTCGGTCATTTCTAGAATGCATTAATATTTACAGATATGTCGCCTTTTAAATCTAGCAATTCCATTTTTCAGAAGTTATGTTTCCATCAACCCAACAAAATATGCAAAGTTTTCTTTTTTTGGGTTGATTTCAGGTTGATGTGCATCGAAACAATGATTTGGAAAATAGGTTGAGGCACAGATACTTCTTAGATTTGACATACTATCTAAATAGTAACACACTTAAGTAGACTTGAACTCAAAACTAATATAGGAGTAGAGTAAAAGAAAAAGCTTTAAATAAACTATAAATAGTTAAAAACAATTAAATGAATTCTTTGAATTTAATGATGATGTTTCCATAATAAATTATCATTACATTTATGACAGTGAATAAACGCCTTAAACTATCAATAAACACAGTGAATAGGCAGTAAATGCATACATATCTGTGCTGTTTTATGACATTGTTAAAAGAGAGCCAGCCACTGCCTATCTAGATATACAATAGTAAACACCACAGTGCAATAAAATTACAATAGTGTACAATAAAAATACACAGAACAAAAATGCCAAACATCAATAACTCAATTTAACTATCAAAGACAGACAGACTCAGTATTGAACATTGTTATCATTATTAACATGATCATCATTATCACTATCTCTATCATTAGTAATATCAATGACAGACATGTGCTTGTGCTTGTGATAGTGATAATAATAATAAGAGTATTGTAATAATAACAATAATAATTTCGACAATCTTTTTTTGTTTCGTTTGTTTTATTTTATTATTTACACAAAAATCGTTAAACAAATTTTAATTGCATCATAAAAATTGGATGCCAGACGCCCTGACTCCTTCTTCTCTCTATCTCTCTCGCTTAGTACTCGTAGTACCAGAGTTGCTTGATTGCCCTCATTGCCATTGGCATTTCCTGCTTGTTTGGCACCCACCAACTAACTGTGCGTGTGTTTTCATATAATTTCATATACCTACTTATATGTTACCATATAATAGTTTGATAATTACATTGACCTCGCACACTCTGTTGGTATCCAAATCATAAATATTTTTATACTATTCAGTAAAATAGTGAATTAATATCACAAGATACTAGTTTATTAGTGTCAAATTGTTGTTAGTACTATTTTATTACGAGTATTATATTATTAATATTTACACAGTTGACCCTTTCACACTACTTTTTCACAGTTCACAAATTATCTCTACTCTATAGCTCAATATCAATATCTCTGTATACATCGAGTATCTTTGTTAGCATTTAATATTTACTTAGCGCATTCAATACGCTTTCGCTTCGATTCTCCACAAGTACATATATCTGTATATAGTATTTGTGTATATCTTTACTATCCATACATCTGACGTTTGCTTGTTTGGTTATTTTTCCAAACGTAAATAGTCATAAACATTTTGTTTACTTTTTCAGTTGCAGCTTCTCATGCTTCTGCTTTGGCTTCTCCTTCCTGCATGCATTCGTTCCTTAATTCATTCATTTGTTTTACGTTTATTAGTTTCATGTTCATTCGTTCGTTTGTTCATACATACTACTATTGCAGTCAGTCGTAGCCCATAGTCATAGTCATAGTATTTATTGGTCAATGTCGAAAATTGATTAGTGACGCCCAAGCCAAGTGGTGGGGACCATACTTTCTGGTACTAACTTTCCACCCTGCAACTGCAACAGCAACAGTAACAGCAAAACAAAACTAACAATAAATTTAAAGGTAGCATTTAACATTTAATAAAAAATTTTATGCATTTTGTTTCTTTTATCCCTTTTCATTACTATTTTCTTTTTATGTCATGCATTTTTTTCTTATCTTAATTATTTTTTATAGTAGTTTCTGTTTTGTTTTCTATTTTTTTATGAATATGTCTACATTTTGTTCACAGCTTAAGCGCATCCGGCGTACTCAAACTTAAAGCCTTTCGTTATGGACTTAAGAATCATCATTTTTCTATGCATAAATCATTTGGCATTGTTAAAATAAATAAAAATAAAATAAATGACTTTAATGAGTTTGCCATAAATAATGAAATTAAGCTAATAAATTCAACTTGAACAGAAATCATTATGTTTAATGAAAAATATTATACATACGTATGAGTGAGTGTGTGTAGAGAAAAGACAGAACAGAACATGCAATTTAAAACCATAATTAATTGTTGTTGTTATTACTGTTATTGTGTGAAACAAATATCAACAACAAAAAATGTTATTAAACAAAATTACAAAAATTTATAAAATTTATTTTGCTGGCGTGCGAACAAACAACAAAAAATACATGAGGCATTGCATTGCTATTTCTCTTTTTCCTTTTTTTTTTTTTTGGTTAGTTTTTTTTTTTAATAAATTTCATGGAATATTATATTATATTTACATTTATTTAATTGAATCCAGGTTGAGCTCTAATCTCAAAATCAATAAAATACAATACAATAATATTTTCCGAATTATGAGAGAGGAAAATTTCTTAAAAACCAACAAAAATAATTTAACAAAATAAATAGCGATGAATAAATTCTGTTGCATTTGAATTTATGAATTTAAAGATACCCAAGTTTCCATAAAAATTATCAGAAAATTATTTATTCAAACAGAATGGAAATTTAATAATTTCTATTAAAATTAGTGTATGTTTGTATGTAATGCGCTGCCATACCGTTTATCTCATTGCATTGAAATTTTGTAAATGTGTATGGTTCGTTCCCGGCTTGAACATTTAATAGTTTTGAAATATATGTATGTCCCCATTCCGGAAATTCGGGATATTCAAACAGCCCCCTAAAATCATACAACCGAGCAGCAGTCTTCAGATCAGTTTCACATCCCAAAACTGGGGGAGTACTCTTACAGAAAGATCCAAGGACACATAGAAATGATTTGAAGGACTGTCATGTTGATCATTCCTTTTAAAATTGTTGTGTCTTTATGGAGATTCCGATGTTTCTTTCTATGGTACAAAGTACAAACACAGATGGATTAAGGTAGATCTTAGCGATGTTACAATTCCAAAACTGATATCTCGAAAGGTTTAATCGGCATGATACAGTTTTCGAAAAGTTTTAGGGTAGCTCAAGCATCAACTAATCGCGGTCAACAACATTAGATCCGCTCTAAGAATTGCGTACATTCGCTTTACAATCTACAAACATTCTGGCGAAAACAACACTTATCTAGTTAAATGTGATAATGAGGATAAGTTTCCTGTAAAATCAAAAAGAGCAAAAGATAAGTCAAGTATCTGTGACGACTATATGATTAAATAAGCTCAGGACCAATACTAATACTAAGATAACAGAGGTGGAATTGGTGCAATGGTGAGATATTACTAAGCTCGAAAAACCATGCGCAAACCCTGTTATCTTATCCAATCAGCTCAGTCGCCTCAGAAAGTCTCTTTCAACTGCAGGCCTCTTACAAAAAGATTTGAGTAACAGATTATCTGGACATAGTTTAATGGTTTATGAAATAATAATCCAAACAATCCCAAAATGGAAACGCTTGAGGCACATACTTACCATACAATAATCGGAATCAAAATCGGTATCGTATCATAAAAATATTGAATCATTACACCCGAAATATTACAGCTTGCTGTCTCTATGCAAATCTAGAAATATTGTGTTTAATAGTCTTTGGTTTAATTGAATTTTGATTCTGTAGGTCGATTTTGATGAAATAAACGTTAAATGTTACTCACAATATAGCTTCATATCTTTCAGTAAATCGATTTTGAATCCAATGAGTGGCTTTAAAGTGATACGCGAACAAACAAACAAACAGAAAGACAAAAATTTCAAATTCTACTATTTTATTATATTATAGATTTCTATGCAATCTAAAGATTAGACTCTTTCCATTGAATGACAAGAATAAATGAGATAATGCATGATGATGACAACTTGGACTGTTGTGGATTACCTGTAACCCCTCATAATCTCCATACCGTTTTATCAGGCATCACAATAGGCCTTAAGCCTTCTGGGTGAACTCACGAGCAATTGCGAGCGGCCTGCATAACCTAACCTATCTAAACTAACATGATGATGATTCATTGAAATTTTCACTGGCAAATAATGATTATACTTAGACACATCTGTATGCCAAGACCCAAAAATGCACTACATTTTTTACTTAAAAATATTGTACATAATTAAATTGTTGTCATTTCAACACATATTTTGCTCAACATTTTTTACCTTTGCAACTCATCAACAATTAATAAAAAAAACTACAGTAAAAATATCTGAGTATATTATTTTAATTATTTTAACTATTTACCACAATAATGCACTCACTTCCTATAGACAAATTACAAAATCAAAAAAAATATACAATATATTGTAGAATCATATTTTTACAATTATATTTGTTTGAAAATATTAGTTTTTTAATTGCACATAAATTATGAATGTGTGTGACAAATACACGTTTAATAGGAGATTTAATAGGAGAAAAAAATTGCAAATTAATTTATTGTTATCGTTGTAAAGTCAATAGTGATAGATAGATATAGTGATATAGTATGTATCTTTTATTTAACAATTATTAAAAATTTATTCATTAATAATATTTTACAAAAATTGTAAAAGAGAAAAAACACATGCAAACTGTCAAATGCATTTTATGGTTTTATTCTAACAACTAAATTTATTACAAAAAAAAAACTAAATAGACAAAGAATTGAATAGAATTGAAATGAAATGAAATTGATTTATTCAAGCGCAGTAATGTCAATTAATTGAGCTACACAAATGTCAAGTGTTGTCAAATTGTATTACAATAACAACATTGTGAACAATGGGAATAAAAAAAAAAAAAATAAAAGAAAAGCTATAAAAAAACATTAAATTATAATTGAAATTCGCCCTTTTTTTGTCCTGTACTGTACTGTCCGATCCTCTCCCTCACTTAACCAACGACGCGTGCAACTTAAGGTAGGGCGCGGCGTGTGAACAATTTTTAATTTGCAGGAAATTAAAAACAAAAAGAAAAACTAGTAATTAAGGTCATAAACATACGAGTATATTTCTGTGAGTATCATAAAATTTATGCATTTTGCCTTGCCATGAATCAAGTGAACCTGAACTAAACTTTAACTACTCTTCTTTACATCTATCTATGTGTATGTAACACTCATACTCATCAAATGTGCATGCACCCTCCTATGCATGCATGATCTGCTTATTCTTTTCATAGCGTATGTTTTTCTTTGTTTTCTTTTTGATTATCATTGAAAGAGTGAACAAATTGAAACGCAGCTATTTTTATTAGACGCATATTAATGCCTATACAATTATGTTAATTACATTTTATTATAGTCATTTGACGAAGAAGAAAAAGAACAACAACAACAGTAATAGCAATAGCAACTTTGCACACATGTTGCACACAAGCACCAAACCAAGTCAAAAAACAAACTCAATTCGACCACAGCGGTCTACCACGTCTTGGAATGCAATAAAATACCTAAAACCAAGAATTACTTTTATTGAGTTATTTTTGTTTTGCTTCAACAGCAGCCAGCAATGAGACCACAAAATGAAGGAAGGCACCGCCACACACAACTGACGCTACGCTAGGCCAGTGCATCTGAAGCAGTCGCCAACGCCATCACATAGTCCTTGGCGACCTCGACCTCGCAGATTCACTCACACACACACTCAAAATTCGCATATACACATACATATGTACACAACATGTAGCATATGTAGATACAAAGTAAGTTGACGTCTTTGCGTCAAATTAAGCGCAACTTGTATTGAAACAACTTCTTTGGTCTTTGACCAAACCAACGACAACCATGATGACGACGACGTCATAGTCATCATCATCATCATCATCATTCTCATTGACGACGTGAGTGGCTTCCTTTTGAGATCTTGGCCTGACTCGACTTATTTTGACTTGGTTTGGTTTAGTTTAACTTGGTTTGACTTGAGTTGTGGACTATAATTAATAACAACATGTTATGGTTATGGCTTTGAGTTCGAAAATTGTTTTTGTATGTTGAGGAGCCCCAGGCACCAGGCACTAGTACCAGTACCAGCACTAGCAACAGTGAAAAGACTTACTACACAACGGAAAAAGGGTTCACACACACACACACACACATACGGAGAGAGAGCGAGAACGGTTGATAAGTTTGAAGCATTTTTGTGTGCAACATATGTTATGCATTTTTAAGCTGTCTGCAACAGTCAAAATTATGTAGCATTTAATTAGCGCATAATTACAGCAGCTCAACACAGCAAAGACAGCGAGCGAGCACAAAGACATGGATGGCTATGGATGGCAATGGATGGCAATGGATGGCATCTACTCACTACTTTGCTTGTGTTTTGTTATGCAAAAGGCAAATGTTTTTGAAACATAAGCGCTGACATCTTAAAGACTTCACATTGGATTCTGATACAATAATAATGATAATGATGATGATGCCCCAATGATAATGACAATAATAATGATGAAGATGATAATTTTGAAACGAAAATGTAGATGTTTCTCTTGCTCGTAGTACTTTCTGTTTGTCTGCTGCTCGTTAGTGAACTCAATGAATTTATTGAAAATACTACTATTGCCACATGTTGGTTCCATGCAACAACAACAACAACAACAATAACAATAATAATAAAAGAGCTTTAAACAAAAAAGCAAAGTAACAAAACTCGAAGCAGTCGAGAGGATGTCGCCTGTCGCATTGTCTAAGGATATCAAGACCAAATGTGTAGTAAGTTAAAAGAAATTCAAAAGCCGCTCATCGCCAATCGTCGTCGTCGCTCCGTTTCGTTGTTCCTGTGGCTTGGCAAATATTCAACAAAGCATGAATGCAAAATAAAATGCTGCAACATTTACAAATAAAATGCAATTTAAGTCAAACAGAACAGAAAATGCAAAACAAAATAAAACTGAAAAAAATACTGTATACAAAACTTAAAAACTCAGAAAAAAAAGGTACCTCTTCGATGGCGGTTAAGCAAGTACAATACGAACAGCATACAAATACAACAACACAAATGCAGAAAAATGTATCTGAAATGTGTTGAAATGCGAGCGTCGTCGTTGTTGTTGTTTCTTTCATTTTTCATTGCAGCAGAGACATTTTTCCAGTAATTTTTTGGTTTTATTTTTTTGTTTTGTAGTTCAAGAAATATACAAAAGTCTCACCACCACACCACACCAAACGCAACGCTTGACAGGACGAGCAACAACATGATAGAAAGAAGGACGCGGACATGGATGCGCTCGACAAGTTTAAGGGGGCAGCAAAAGGTAAGCTTAACATAAAAGTGCAACTTGCAGCATGAAACATGAAAAATAAAAACAAAATGAGAAAACAAAAGTTGTGTTGTGTATGAAAACCGAAATGCATAATGTTACAGTGCAACAATGACAAGAACAAAATATACATAGTACTACTAGTAGTAGCAGACGAAACGGAACAATAATTAAAGAAAACTTAGTAAAGTGAAATGCATTGACTGTGAATGAGGAAAAAAGAAGGTGATTCATTTATGTTGACGAACAAGCGAAGAGCGACTCAATTGACTTGGGTGCTTGCTCTCTACCTGACTGACTGACTGACTGACTGAAGCACAACACTCAGGAGGTTCTAGAAACATTAAACTGGAAATGAAATTGAGGCTGGTTGTGACTGGCTTGATTGTCATTGATGATGATGATGATGATGATGATGATGAACCCTTCTTCTTGGCGACAAAATACTACGCATACAATTGCCAGCCGCCAGAGCTTAAGCCTATCTACATTGTACTTGTATTGCTCACAAGCCCACAAGCCCACAACACAACTTACTCACTCGCTCGTTTGCCTGTTTCCTTTGTCAATCAGTCAACAAAACAAAAAATAGGAGAAAAAGCCTACAACAGAAAGGATAATGTTAGAAAGAGAAACATAAAATGCACAAAACTCAAATACACTAAAAGCTAAAAAGGAGTTGCTGCTCCTGTAGCTAGCAAAGATACAAAAGATGATGAAGGACGTACAATGAACATGCATAAGCCTACAAGGAATCAAGGAAAGAACGATGCAATGGTATTTTGTAGCTCAAAATCAGCTGCATACAAGACTCAAGCAAAACATTGGACTCAAAAGGAAGAAAAAGATTTAATGAAAATAAGGGAAAAAGGAGTAAGAAGAGAGTTCAAGTTGATTGCCAGATTTTTATATACTGATGTATGTAGGAGAACATGCACAGTAAAGTGAGCTGCTTACCGCTGCTTTGCTTTGCTTTTATTGTAGTACTATTGTACTTACTTCACTCTCATGCGCCTGAAATTATGCACTCAAAACAGTACACACACACAGGCATAGGCACATAGAGACGAATGCATTTGAAGTACAACTATTGCTGCAGGCAATTATTATGCATTTATGTAGTTATGTATCTTCTTTTTTTTATATTTACTATAACTACTATGCCATAGATATTCATATATAAATATTGTAAATTATTACTGCTTCTCTTGCATAAAAATCTACAAACTTGTGTGTGCTCTACAAATACTAATACCACGCAACATAGATACGCACACACATACATTGGGAGATATTTGCAATATACATAAATACTTGAAGTGCATTTCCAGCGGCACTTCAAGTCCAACTCCTGCAGTCGTCTGAGATTGTATTATGTATCTATGTACTATACTATAGTATACTACTAATAAACATTATTAAATTCCGCAACAAATATCAAGTTGTGCTGCTGCAAGCCAAGCATAAAATTAATAAATTTCTATAGCAAAAGTCAAGTAAAAACCATTTAAGCCACAATATAGTTAATTTGAGAACAGCACAGAACATCATAGAACAGAATAGTATAAGAAAATGAATAAAACAGAACAGGATTGAAGAGAAGAGAAGATAGACGAACTAAACGAACCCAGCATGGCAGCAAAATTATTGTAGATTACTGGGCAGAACCAACAAATGGGGGCCAAGTTATGAAAATAAGGAAATAAAAATAATGAAAAAAATACTACTACACAAAACAGAAGAAGAATTGAATTTGAAACGAAAGAGTCAAGCTCAAGCTTAACTGAATTGAATTGAGTTGAGTTCAGCAAAGATGAGTTGCTGAGTCTAGGCTGAACTGAGCTGAGCTGAGTTGAGTTGAGGTAAACGAAAGCACAGAAATTATTGCATTATCATATTTATTTATAGCTGAAATTAAATAAGCCAACAGCAGGAGCAACAACAACAACACACTACTAAGAGTTGTTATCAATATAAGCCCCAACGACGACGACGACGACGGTGACTACAACATAAGAATTGTAGCAAACCTGAAATTGACTTTTAGCAAGCAGAAAAGGCAAGGAAAGGAGCAAACATATATAGAGTATACAACTAATTCATAGTCGTAGTCATAGTTGTCCTGCAATGTGAAACGATTTAATCCTCAAATGCAATTTGCTTAGCAGCAGCTTAGCCGCAAACGTTGCTTGTTAGTTTGTTCAAGTTGTAGTTGAAGTTGCAGTTGAGTTTTAGCCCAGCATAGCACAAGCATAGCTCAGAGAGACGATGAATAAAGCATTATTATTCTCTGACTCTGACTTTGACTTTGATTCTACAATGAAGAAGATGGAGACTGAGATGGAGATGTGGATGAGGATGAGAATGAAGATGAGAAGTAGATGATTTCAAACCAATTCACGTGACTTGCTTTGCTAAAATCTCTATGCGCGCGGCAAACAGCATACAATTCCTGATGATTCTGTTGCAATTACTATAGCAACAAAGTAGCATTGAGCTTTGTTCAACTGAACTGAACTGAAATGGTATAGGTAGAGTGGTAGTGAGTGGTACCCAACTCTTGGAACATGCCATTGCATCTTTTGCTGACAATTTTAGGTTGCGTTTGTGCGCTTCGATTGTTGCAATGACGACAATGAGGAACATAACAACAACAACAACCAACAACAATAAGAAAAACAACGTTGGCGGTGATGGTGATGCCAATGGTGATGGTGACGGTGGCAATGGCAATGGCAATAGCGATAGCAATACCAATGACTATGGCAACATTAGCTCTGGCGGCAAGTTCATACATCAAGCCGCATACTGGCCATTAAGCAAAGCTGCACAATCTTTGCTTGTCGGTCTGTCTGTCCATTGGTCTGTATGTCTGTCTGCCTGAGTACCCGTCCATCCAATCCATCTGTGTGTGGAGACTGTGCAACTTGCAAACCAAAATCGATTTCAGACTCTTTTCTGCGCTTTTCTTGCATTTATTTCAATGTTCTTTTCTCTTCATTCGTTTCTCTTTCTTTCTGTGCTTCGTTTATTTGTTCATTTGTTTGTTGGTTGGTTTGTTTATTTGTGTCGTTTAATGTTCTACTACTCAACAACTGCCAACAGCAACAGCAACAATATCTACAAATGATTATGATGATGATGATGGTGATGGCGATGGCAACGAAGGGCGGAAACTCTTGACTGATTTTTATACTTTTGGCCCAATTGCCCCTCGGTAGCGCTAAACACACACACAAAATCTTTTAGTATTTATTCATTCTCTCTTTCTCTCTCTGAGGGCCAAGTCGACCGGTTTAACTGAAGGCATATTATTTCTTTCTACTACCATACAACAACACATTGGCCGAAACTAACAACTCACAGCCAGCCTAGAACAGAACAACATCAACATAGTTCAGTCCAGTGTAGTGTAGTGCCGTGCAATACGTTGCTGCAATGTTGCTTTCGATGGCACCCAGTTGGGCGCTCATCATCGTTTCGTTTTGGGACTGACTGAACAGAGATCTTCAACTAAATACGCCTGGGTATGGTTCAATTCAGCATTTGTTGCAGTTTGTTATGCTTGCTGCATAAGGTCATTGCTTGCGTCGTTCAGACTTTGTTAGTAGTATTTGTTTTTTTTTTTTTCTGTCCCGTTTTTATTATTTTTTTATTGCACTTTACACAATTTTTCCTTTTCCTATTTTTTTTTTATTTTTATTATGGATTCCCCCTAGATTTTTATTTTGTTTATTCACTATTTTTTTTGCCATATTCGCGCGCCATTTATGTAAATGGATTTTATACGAGGTGGAACTCTACGGGTTGCTTAACTCTAAAAAAAATTTTAGTGATTATTAAAGTTATGACTTTAAGTTGCCATTTCATAGAAATTGGAGGGATTTAACCTTAAATTGTATATGAAGTATATTAAGGTTTCAGTCCTTTTGTGAGTGTCCCTCTTAAAAGAAACCTCACTCACGATGTTTCTCTAGCAAACCCAACAGCAACAACAAGAAGAACAAATGAACAAATCTAATAGGAATAAAATGCCGCCTGCTGCAGGTTATCAAAGGTGAAAACTCAAGATGCCTGACTAAACGTGCGCTCCGCGAATACCTTAAAAGGCGCAATACAATGCAACATTTTTGTCGCTGAAACTATTTTCTTCTTTTCTTACAACAATTCTAAACACACACACACACACACCACATACAACAAAGAAGATGAAACATGGTAACGACAACGACACCTTAGCCAACCAGCCATCGAACCATCCAGCCCAGCCAAGTCAAAAGACTTGAGTTGACTTTAACTTAAACTTGGCTTAGGCTTTCGCTTAGTGTCTAGCATACTATGTACTATAGTAGAACTTACTTGGAGTTAAAACTCCCGGTTGGCTTTAATGGAACTTGAATTGTGTTCAGTTCGCCCGTTTATTCTTTGTTTGGTTTGTTTTGTTTTGTTTTGGCATGGGTTCATTTTACATTTTTGTCATAGCTCACGCGCACTTGCTTTGGCCTTAAATGGTTGCTTGGTCGGTCCGTCGGTCGTTTGGTCGGTCGATTGGTTGATCAGTCATTTGGTTGGTTGGATGGTGTTGGCTTTTCATTTTTTATTCCAACCCCGTTGCGCGTGTTTTAATCCTAAAGTATTGGATTTGAACGGAAGCATGCGAATGAGGAAATCAATGTCACTACAAAGCGAATGACTGAGTGAGTGAGTGTAAACTTTTGTGTTTTATAACACAAAAGAAGATCAGAATAAAGTAGAAAAAAAGAAAAAAAAGTAAAAAGCAATAAATCTCATGCAATTTTTGCAATTAAGTCAAACCGAAAATGATTTGATTTCGTTGCCTCCTGACAAATCCCATTTAAACCATTTACAATCAGCAGCAACAAATCGAAAATATATATGCGAAACTGATAGGAAGAACCAGAGACAGAGCCCAGAACCCATTCAAACACGGTCGGGTCGGGTTGATGATGATGTTGATGATGATAAAAAGCAACCACCGAAAAAAAAAAAAACAAAACGAAATGAAATAAGAAAACAATAAAGAAGAAGCCGAAATCAGAAAATACACACACACACACACACACACAACAAAATTGAGGATAAGGCCAAGTGGGAATAAGCAGCAATGACGACAAATCAGGGAACTCAATCTATTTTGTCTGTCTTTCTTGTCTGCTCATGTCGTCTGTATAGGCAATACGCCTATCTGCCCCTGTCCAGCTGTCGTCATCAGCTCAACTAAACTCGACTGCTGCAATCAATAAAACGGATTAGGAATATCCTCAAATATGTTACGATGTTACGAAGGCCTTTAGCTTAAGTGACTGACTGACTGACTGCTGCTGCTGTTGCTGTTGCAGCTTCATTGAGCCAAGCGAGCAAGCTAAAAAGACAAAGCGACAACATTTGTAGCGGCAGTGCGGCAGTGGTGGCCACCAACAACAACTAAAAGAATCAAAACTAAAGAGTCAAGCGAGAAGTAACAGCGGGAGCCGCATGTGAGAGTCATTTTTTATAAAAACAACACAACACAAAAAAAGAATCAAAAGCAACAAAAAAATTCTATACAAAATAAAAATAAGACTTACATTTTTCTTGTTGTTATGTTTCCTCACTCGGCCTTCTTCTACTTCTGATGTTCTTGTTGTTTTTTTATTTTATTATTATTGTTTAATGGTAGCAGCAGCAGCAGCAGCATTTGAAGAAGAAGCTCTCTCAGGCGGGCGGAACTGCTGCTCAAACCATATAATAATGATTATGATGTTGCTGTTGCTTTTGCTTTTGTTGTTGACGACGATGATGATATTTCTGAAGATCTACAGCTTGCGTCGTTGTGCTTGCCTTCAAGCTCAAAAACAATTTCGCGTGTAATGAAGTACAATCAAGAGTAAAAACTATAAGCACGACAACGATGACTGCATCAACGAAGACTACGACGACGACGTCGTCAGCATTGACTATAACAAACAACAACAACAAATAAAGCGCGTTGAATAGATGAAGAAGTAGTAGGTAACAGCAGCGACAGCAGCGTGATCCGCAGCAGCATTAAACAACGGGAGAACAGGTTCAACTTGCAGACAATTGTTTCTTTGAGTCACAACACACCGGGAGAGGGAGAGTAATAAAAAAATGAAATAAACAACATAAAGTTTTTTTCACTTGTCTGTTCTATGCACTTGTAAAGTTCCGCTACTCCACTCTCTCAATTATTAATTGTTACAGTTACTGTTTGTTGTTGCTTTCCTTTAATATTGTATTTTTTTGTGTCGTCTTTTTTTGGTTGTTGCTTTTGTAATTGTTATAACATTAATTGTTGTTTATGATGTTATTTAAATTTAATTGTATCTTTGCACCTTTTTTGTTATAAATTCATTTTTAATTCTTCACTCATTTCTTTGATGATAGTGTGTGTGTGTATGTGGTTGAGAAAAAAATCAAACAAATAAACACAAAATCATTTACTTACTTTTAACACACATTCTGAATTCTTTCACACTTTGCTTTACTACTATTCTTTATCTTTGCTATAGTATTCTCGGTCTTCTCTTTTAAATTACTTGAAATTAAAGTGTTTCCCAAGCAATTGCATTTGACCTTTGAGCCGACGACCTTTGCAGTTTGACAGTGCGTTGGCGGTCGTTCTTTTGTATCATTTTTCTTGTTGCTGTTGTTGTTCTTGCTCACATGCATAGCACAACAAGATGGAAATGTAAAAACCGGCAAACATAATTTGTTCTTTCTCTTGTTATTTCGTTCTTCTGTGCACCTCACTTTGCTTGCTTGCTTCGGATGCTGCCTGTTTGTTGGCTGATTGCCGCTTCTGTTGTTGAACGAATGTAAGTGCAATGGAAGAATTAAAATTTACATACACAAAACACTTGCAATTATTTTTCGCATTCTCATTCCCATTCTCGTTTTGTTAGTAGTATTGTTTGTTTGTTGTTATCGTTATTATTGTACTCTCTTCTTCGTCATTTATGTAGTTTATTTTCTTTACTTCTTTGACTCCTTTTTTTCACAATTACTTTGCTACACATAATTGCAGCATTAAATGATGAATATAATGACGACGTTGAAGTTAATATGATAATGATGAAGATAAAAAAGAACACACACGACGAAGACGACGACGAAAGCGCAATGAAGACATTTCCCGAAAACGCGAATTTAATAAAGACTTCGGAAACGACTATTCACTAAACACGTCAAACTGTGCTCCGACTCCCGAGTAAACATCAAACTACGCCGACAGTAAGTTTCCAACTGCATCGACTCGATTCAACGACTGATTTTGAAAAATGAAAAACATTCAAATGGAACAAATTGTTCGATTCGAACCTGTTCGTCGAACCGACTGTTCCATGTCAAACTTGCACGTGCAACATTTTCGAGAAGAAGAAGACTCGCTACGAGAATAATATTAAAAGGTGGCGCTGTGTTCTTCGAGCACATGACCAAACTCATCGGGACACGTTCCCCGGATCATGATCTGCGCTATACATACATACATGCAATACATGTAAACATATTTTGCCGGCGCAATGGATGAAAGCGCGCAATGTGATTAAATAAATAAAGAAATAAATAAATGATTAATTAAATTCATAATAAATTACTAACTCTTTTTCAGCATATCTCAGTCAAGTGTTGTGGTCCACTTTCAAATTGTTTTTTGACAAATTTTTTTAAAATTCAATTAAATTAAATTGAATTTATTTCATTACTGCCTCAATATTATTATACCGTGATAATCACAACGAATCTGCTGTCTGCCAAATTTAATTTTTGAAAGACCCATCTCACAGCTGGCATTTCTTATGGCAATTGTGAGGAATTATTGTTATATTGGGCTAGGTGTCTGCCAGCTTGGATTATTTTTTTTTTTTTTTTAATTTAATTAAAATATTGCCGCAAAATATTATAAAATATGATTATAGAATAGTGGCATGGGTATATCATTTAGTTAGCTATACCTTCTGTTTAGAAGGTCGTTAGTGTGGAGGCACTTTAGTCGGCGTCGACTCACGACATTTACTGCTTTGAAGGACCTCAACGTGCACCGCGGGCATCTTTGTCTCTTTGCAAAATGGTGTTGCACACAAACCAAGGAGCTCCACATAAACGGTGAAGAGCCTTGTTTTGACAGCCTTGATTTCGATGAATGTTGCTGGTTGCAACGATAACCCGTATTTGAAGCGCGTAACGCTAAACAGGGGCCACAAATTGTCTGTAAATTGTCCTCCAGTCAAGCCTACTCAACTTTGAGGAGCAGCATATGGTGATGGTTTTAATGTGAGCTCATCATGTGAGGCGTTTATCCAGGATCAGTCCGAGGTAACGGACTTGATCCACCTGCCTCCCTACATAATTTGCCGATTTCTCTACATTTATTCCAATGGTTCAACGCTTAGTCCAGGCGTGGAATCTTTGCAAGAAATCCTCTAATAACTCTGAAGCTTACTGGGCCGAGAAAGAGTTACCTATTACGGCTGTGTTGTCCACATATGTAGCGATGGTGGCTTCATCTGAGTCAATCGTTGATATGTCTGCTGTAACAGCGGCATGCCAGCTCTAATACTTCGTATCGCGCACTTTGACAAAAAAAGTTCGACCACATCCATACCATAGATTTTTAGAAATACAGTAGTTTAAAGCATAAAAATAACACATTTCTCTTTAGTTTTCTTCTTTTTTTTTGAAAATATTTACAAATTTATTCGTTGTGGGTTTTAAAAACCAATCAATTGTTTTACAATTTTTTTAACAATTTAATTTCTATTTTTTTTTTTTTTTTTTTTGTAATGCATGAGTATAAATTTTGAGTATGTTTGTGTGTGTGTGTAAAAGCGTTTCTTTAAAAAATTTCATTTGTTTAATTTAATGTATTTATATAGTATATCTTAAAAGGCGAGTTATGACACTTCTTTTAGGTTGGTAGTAATTTCTTGACTTTAACTAGGAAAAACAGAGCTGTGCGAGTCTTAGTTTTTGTTTTGAGTTCACAGTAGGATGTGCCAGCCAAGGTCATCATCACTCAAAAGTAAAGGTAGTGAGCAGGTGGTTGATTCCTCCACTTATACAGCGGTTATCATATGAGCATCATCTTCGTTTATTGTATCAGTTTTATTTTTTTTAGCATTGATTTCGATTTTATGATTCGATTCGGTATCACTTTGTTCACCACCTTCTTCTGCTTCGTGGTCGGTCTCCTCCTCATTGTCTTCTGCCTCATCATCATCATTAGGATTCTCATTGATGTCTTCTGCTCCAGCACTGCGCTGTTGTGGTCTATGGTTTGACGTTGCTGTTGTTGTTGATGTTATTGTTGTTGTACTTTCTGTTGTTCCTGCTGGCGGTGGCGATTCTCGTTCCTCATTTTCTTCATAAATGACATCACAACTGGTTGGTATGGTCTTTGGTGGTGGTTTCTTCAATTGTTTGCCACCAGCTTTGCTGCCATTTTGTTGCAATTCGTTCATTTGTATTTGCATTTCACGTAATCGATCTGTGAGTACATAAAGATCACGTTCCTGGGATTCACAGCGAGTACGCAATTCAGCGATTTCACGAAGATCCTCTTGACGAGGATCACGGCGTTCGTATCGCATGCGCATCTCCTCGAACCTGTGAAGGATTGACAATAATTAATCAAGGACACAAGCAATAAGAAAAAGAGAGCAAAAGCCACAATAATCAAACAAAAGCATACTACAATCACCATAATAAATTTTCATCTTATTAGACCAATTCAAAGCTACTCCTTTTTTATGCATTAGATACAATTTGTTTTCTTTTCTTATGCTTAAAATATTTACTATTGTGTTTTCTAAACTTACAAATTCGTTAGGCAGCGACATTTTCGATGCAGCATTTCGATTTCGTTGGCATTACTGATATCGCGTTTATCGAGAGCAGCCTTCTCGGCATCGTAGGCGGCTTTTAGATCCTTGAGATCACGTTGGTGTCGAAGCTCAATTTCTCTGAGATTAAGCGGGTCAAAACGACAAATTTTGGTATAAGCACAAAGTTGTGGTTGTTGTTATAAGAATTAAATGGGAATAGCAGGAGAGTGATTGATTGATAAAGGAGGAGAGAATAAGAGTCACATTTAATTAGTTCAATTACTTAATTAAATGTTAAAGAAATGTTTGCTCTTATAGAATAAGGTTAGAAAATGCCTTAAAATTATGAATTTCATGTAAATGAAGAATAATGATATGATTTACGATCTATTGTTGTATGAATGTTCTGTGTAAGCTACTTCTTCAATAGATGATGATATTTGATATAGATTACAGCAATAATGTTGAACACTAAACATGCTAAAGTTATCAATGGCGACATTGTCAGATAAAGTACATAAAATGATGGTGTAAATGGATATGCTCCCTTCGCAAGCAGATACAAGACAGTAGCAACTAGATGCGGATGCGAATACGTATGCTTATGTGGATGCGTTGTTGTAGATGATAATGAAACAATATCATCATTGGAACCTTTTGTTCCATACATAATGCTGTTGAAAGAGAGAGAGAATAATACAAAGAGAGAGAGAGAGAGAGAGAGAGAGAGACAAGATTGTGTTCAAAATGATGATAATGATGATAATCATAAAATCATGACAAGTTAACACAGGCAAATACAATAATTGGTTAAATGATATGAATTTGGATACAAAATTGGACAATTTGCTACATTTCATTGCATACTACAGGGCGTTTAAGCTTGTACATTTACTGTAATGCAATTAGTAATTAACATGGAGTGTGTATAGTATTTTTTTTAACTTCAGTTTGCGACTCACTTGATTTTTTCTTCGGCGGCAGCTAATTTCTTTCGATGCCGATCAGCGAGCTCTTGTAATGCTTCCTCCTTATCCGCAATCAGTTTGGCCTTTTGTCTTTCTATATTTTTGTAAGAGAATGATTAAGAATTTTCTTAATATCTTTAGTAAGCCACACCTACCTAATGCCTTGCGATGTTGTTCAACCATATCTTGAGTGGATAATTGCAGCTCTTTGGCAAATTCATCTTTGACTTGACCCAAACGCTCACGGAATTTCTCCTCCATTTCCTGTTTTTCAGCTTCAAAGATTTTTTGCATTTTCTCCTCCAAATCTTCACGCCTCTGTTCCTCACGGCACATGGCATTCTGATAGTCACGATCGGCACGATCCAAATGCATACGTGTCTGTAGCAAAGTGTTATCAGATTTTTCACGTAACTCCAGAAATTCATCGCATTTCCTATCAAGGCGCTCTTGAACCTCTTCGAGCTATAATAGTAGAAGGGGAAATATTTAATAAGGAGCATAAAATTTATTGATTCGCAATTAACCTCAACACGTAGTTCTTCTTCGTTTGCTGTATAGCGTGTGGTAAGTGCACGCAATTCTTCGATATGCTCAAGTTGTAACTTGTCAAGGGCATCACGGCGTTCATCCACATAAACGGATTCGAGTTCGTTTTTCAGTCTTGTCATCTCTGTGCTGCATGGCAATGGAAGAAAAAAGAGATTAAGAATCATACCAACTTCAAGAATAAATCTTTATTAGCATGATTGACTTACTAAAGTTTGTCCTCCCAAAAGGCGGCAGCTTCATTGCGCACCTCATCGATGCGGTAGATCATTTGGCGTTCTTTGTCATAAATCGCACTACAAAATATTAACAGAATGTAAATCATCTCGATTTTTATTATTATGCAACACTACTTACTTATCACACTGATATTTAATTTTGGCCACAGCCTCAATCTGTGTGATTAGATTCGCTTTGGCTGTTTCGAGTTCCGTTTGTAAACTCTCAATCCGTTCCATAAGCGTTTTGATTGAGTGTTCCTGTTCAGTGACTATACCACGCAGTGAATTCACTTGTGCCTCATAAGCCCTTAAGTTCTCTTCGGCTTCCTTGCGGTCTTCCAACTCTTCAGCCAGCTCGGTGGCTTTTGCTTGTGCCACATTGCGTTCATGTGTTGCCTTGTCAAGTTTATCTTTGCATTGACGTTGCATCTGGCGCATTTGCCATTCACAATCGGTCATCAGGGACTCCTCACGTTCGACATTATGTGTGCGTACCATTTCGAATTCCTTTTGCCATTTATCCTCACAGATTTTACGTTCAGCCTCAGAGTTCTCCAGAGCATTCTTTAAGATGCGTATTTGCTCTTCAAGTTCAGCGCGTATTTTCTCGACCTCGCCACGCCATTCTTCAGCCTCAACTTGAGCGGACGACAATTGTGTTTGTAAATTACTTGCCAAGCTTTGTGTTTGTTTGTATTTCTCTGTCAGCTCATTGTACTGCATTTCGAGTTCATCTAAACACACACACACTCGCATATATAATGGAATGCAAATTAAACGTAATAAAATATAGGGTAACTTACAATATTTTCTTTTGGATTCATCTTCATTTTCACTAAATTTGTGTCTCAAACTTGTTTTTTCATCCTCGAGTAATTTTAGCTTCTTGCGTACATATTCATCATCCTTATGAGCTGCATTGAGTTCACCTTGTAATCCTGTTTAATACACAATTAAGTATATTTTTCTTCTGATTGCTAATGCAATTGTTATGGTTTTTTACTTACTTTCTACATTCCACGTCTTTAATGATAATTCTTGTTCCAATTTCTCGATTTTTGCTTGCATAAGACCAACCTTGTTTTCCAAATTGTGAACATTCTTCTGGGCATCCTCAATTTGTATAGAATAATGTTGTTTTTGTTCGTTCAACTCTTGTCTGTAAAAAAGAAATGATTTGTTTTATTAAAAAAATGTTGTCGGCATAATTTTTTAAACACAAGAATTAGTTTTTCTTCTTTTAAGTTTCAAATAAAGACATTTTCTTTCTTTATAGCCTAGTAAATTAGGCAAACAGTAAGCCTTTAAAGCCTTTTTAGTTTGTCTGCTGTTAAGTGAAGCGTCTCTTTGTCTGCTTGACTAAAGGCGCACGTCACACACGACACCCACCCACATATATGTATGTTTTCACTAGTAAGTCTCTTGGCAACTTGTATTGCTTGCTATCTATCTATCTATCGTTCATCTGGTTAAAACCCTAGAAATTTTGTCAGCTGACAATATAGTATCTATTAGTCAAAGGAAATGCGAAAAACAATTTATGATTCATAAAAAACTGAATCTTTTTTCTATATTTACGTAGACAATTTTTCCTACTTTTGTGCTTTTGCTTAAGAATGAATGAATTGTAAACGAACAACGCAATTTTCCATGGAAAAAGAAGCACATAACAATATACCATTCTTCCCGAGAAAACAAATTTTGATTGAGCGGCGACAACATGCTCCGAATAAACATGAAATTCAATAAAATTAATATAAGAATGAATGAATTTTAATTGATTTTATTTTCAATGTTTTAAACAAAAACATTTTATTTTCAAAAAGAAAATCGCATTTATTACGCGTGCTATTTTTAAAAATAAGAACATAAAAACCTGAAATGAAAATTCACTCTCTATAAATATATACAAACAACCGTATACTATTCTGGCTAATACTTGCGACAGTGAGTATCTATCTGTATATTTTTATATGATCTCTTCTATTGTACTTAGTATTTTTAAAGTTACGCGCAAATTTTTTTAAAATATTTCAACAATTTTTACTTTACTTTACCTCATCACATGAATTTTATTTTATTTTCTTTCTCTCTTTGCATTTTTTCTAATATTTTATTCTTTTTCTACATACAATAAATAAAATGTTGTAACAACTTTTAGTGCAGACAGATTTGTTTATATTAAAAATTGAGAATATCTTTAGTTTTATTTACTTGTACACGTACTATTTTCTAATCTCTGACGCCGGTAAAAAGGTGTGCAAAGTGTTGACTATAAATTTCAATTAAATATTTTTTGTAAAAGATCTAAATTTACTACTAGTGAGCTACTCTGTAAAAATAACAGAGTCCGTGTGTACCAGAGTATTGTAATATTTGTTTAAACTTAAACTGGACTTTCAATGTTAAATGAATTAAATTTTCAAATAGCATTTGAAAATTTAGGGCATCTGCGTTCATTCAATTTGTTTGTAGTTTTGAAGTGTGCGTATGTGAGTGAGCAGTGGCGGATTTACACAGTCGGTAGTAGGCTATTCAAAATTTGCCGCACCTATTGACCTCTACAATTCGATCGCCTGGTTTTTAAACATTTTTTTCTTAATGAAATTATCAATTTATGATTATAACGATACTCGTAATTACACACGCTTCTTTCCTGTAATGTTTCATTGAAAATGTATAAATGTATGCATTCTTGAACTTGGACTTTTGTTGTTTGGTGTTGATGAAGACAATTCACTAAATTTGGTCAGAAATTAAAACTTTACATTGAACCTCCTGTTATTTTTCTAATTCGGATACGTTAACCGTGAAAAATCCACTAAACGTGCCTAAAGAAGTTGTCGCTTTCAAAAATTATGGCCAAAACTTCCCGCCCCTAAAATCTGTCGTCCTAGGCTCCAGCCTACTCAGCCTTCTGGTAAATCCATCACTGTGTGTTAGTGTGTTTGTGTACGAGTGTGTGTGTGTGAATGCTATATAAAATAAGGTCGAGTGGAAATCAAAAATAAATTTAAAAATTCCAAAAAATCTAATTAAGTTACAGCAGGCAAAAAGAATGAATAAATGAAGTAAAGAAAAATGTTGTTTTGCCAAAATAGAAACAGAAAAAAAGAACA
Organism: Amiota communis; assembly: GCA_037043315.1. Taxonomy (NCBI): domain Eukaryota; kingdom Metazoa; phylum Arthropoda; class Insecta; order Diptera; family Drosophilidae; genus Amiota; species Amiota communis. The sequence continues at coordinate 231,946 of JBAMAV010000680.1, forward strand.
CAACATGTGTTGCAAAATTTATGAAAGAAATTTGCTGAAAATAAACCGGAAAAGTAGCACAGAAGAAATGATGCAGTAGCATCAGCAGCATCTATGAGTAGTTGTATAAAAGCTTAAATTTATGAACAAGAAATTTCCGAATTTTAAATTTGTGTTGAAAATGAAAATTGCATTTTCTTGTTTTTCTTAGTACGTGTATATCATCATCATTTGTGGTTTTTGTTTTTCGTTCTTCTGTGTGTTTGTTTTTCTAAGAATGTATTTTGAAATGTATCTATTTTACGCTTTTAGGCGTGGGAAACACTTTTGGCTGCTTCTATTTCTTTTGCACCTTTATATCCACAAAAAATTAAGCAATATTCACATGATTTATAGCCCCCGCCCTGGTCTCGCTTACCTTATGCTTGCCATCTTAATTTATTTAGAATTTCTTTTCGGGTTCCTCTTTAATTAATCAAAAAATTTCGCAACAAACAGTTTTTCGCTGGAAAACTTCCAGTATTTTACGCAAATTTGAACAAGAATTTCATCAAAGTAAATTTATTTTTTACATTTATCACAAAATAAAATTTATTTTTCTTTCAGACACTGTTCACCAAAATAATTTTTCGAAATAACATTGAAGTATGAAGAATTAAATGATTGATTGATTTCACAAAGAAAGAAAGAAAAAAAAAATTCAAATAATAAAAAAATTCTAAAAATTTGAAATTTTCATAGACTAATAAAATGGGCGCTAAACTTTTTGTATCTTTCTTTGTATCTATCACCCACTGCCATATTTACAGTCACATTCATTTGATACAATTTGTTTATTACTCATACGTCGCTAAATGATGCCAAACCAAAAACAAAAACATATTAATTTCAATTGAAATGAAAGAACAAAGATAAAATACTTAAAAATTCACTAGTGCAAAGCATAGTTGAAGCGCGCACAAAATTACTAAGTCGTATAATAACAAACATCCAACATGATGACATGATGATTCACTTGAGAGACGCATAAGATCATCATCATGATCATCATTATCACATTCATTAATTATTGTATGTACATTAGAAAAGCTGTGGCGCCACGCGAATTGTAGGCTTAGTTAGTTACTTTGTGATTTTAGAAAGATGGCCTTGTATACGTTACTTTAAGATTTCCGTTTCATAGCCATTGCTTGTCTTTGACGTGTCCATTGCTGTTGTTGCAGATGATGTTAGGACACAACTTGCATCCTCAATAATCTCGATTGTTGGCGGCATTGTATGATCGTTGAGCTGTGCGTATGTACGTTTGCTGCCAATGCAACTGTCATCAAAACTACGATGCACTTGTGGTTGCTTGGGGCTTCCACTGCGACTACGGCTACGGCTACAAGAACTACCTCTGCCATTGCTGCCATTGCTATTACCCTCTACATGTATGGGTATAAAATGCACATTACCGACACTGTTACCTGTCGCACCATTAATATTGAGTATCTGTTCCCCGCCATTCTGTGCGGCTGTCGACGATGTTGCAGTATTCACTGAGCCACAAGAGGAAGCATTTGATGCGGTCGTCGACTCGACAACGACATCGGGCAGGCTAATGCTCTCAATGCAGACCAAACGCTCGTGCGGATGATGAGTATATTGTTGGTGATGATGCGACGACAAGTCATCTTCATTGAATTCATCGCACTGCATCAAAGATTCATCGCAATCCGTTGAATTACCATCACGCACAAAGGGCATACGCAAACCAAAGTTGGATCGTGTTGGTAATGATGGCCCATTGGGTTCATTGACTGACGTTGTTGCTGTTGCTGTTGTCGCTGTGGCTGCAACAGATGATGTTTGCGATGAGTATGATTCAATGCCAATGCCAGAATCTGGATAACTTGTACTCAAATTCGAATCACTTGTGTTTGTGCTTTTGAGTGGACTGCGAGTTGTACGCTCTGAAGATGGGCCTCTCTTATCACTGCTACTCGTTGCACGGGTGTGATGTTTGTTGTAGAGTTCACGTTCACGGTCAAGTTGTTCTTCTTCATTATCATCGTCATCATCGTCATCATTATCATCATTACCCTCATCTTCTTCCTCCTCCTCCTCTTCATCTTCCTCTTGTTCTGGCACATTTTCCAATTTCACATGACTTAAACGAGTCCACCGTTGTTGTTGTTGCTGCTGTTGTTGATATTGTTGATGTACTGTTGTTGGTATAACAGTTTCAAATACATCATTATCATCATCATCATCCGAGGGCCCTTTTTCTTCATCATCTACAGATGTTATATTGACTCCATTTTCCCTCTGCGCTTGAGGTTCAAAATCATAGAAAATCTCTTTTTCATTAGGACTCATCTCATTTACTCCTGCTGCTGTCGCTGCTGATGAGGCATCATTGCCATAATCCACTACTGTAATTTTGGGTACCACAACCGGCTGTGTTGTTATTATATCTCTTTCCGGTACTATAGATTCGCGAAAATCGCGTGGCGTACTCGCGCGTGAATTATTTTGCGATGTCGATACTGAAGACGCGCCCGATTTCGCGCTGCCATTCGATTGAGATTGGCCCATTGACGGCGATGTTATATCACTACACGGCGCGGCGGCGTTGTTCTCACTACGATCACGAACACTACAGTTTAACACTTCAACGTTGTTGATGTTGTTGTTGCCGTTGATATTGATGTTATTTTGATGTTGTTGCAACAATCGATCACGAACACATTCCGTTAAATTTATGTTGTCTTCGTTGTCAGACGAACCAACCAAAAGCGGTTTTGCAATTGATTCCGACGATTCAACTCCGTGCTGTTCAACGTTTGCTGCATGAATAAAAGTATGCTCTGTGCCATCCACACGATCAGCATTATCAATCTCAATCTCAACGCCTGCTACTACTCCAGTGATCTCATCTTCATTAGCATCATTGGCATCATCGTCTTCATCATCGTCGTCCTCTTCATCTTCATCTTCATCTGTACTCTCAGTATTTGCTGAATTACTTTCACGCTCTCCTCTCTCTCTTGTTTGCTCTTTTGTGGCATTAGCACTCTCACTCACTGGTGATTGTTTCTCTTGCTCTCCATTGAGAGTATGATAGAAATTCTTGTTGCTATTATTAGATGCCGTCATTTGATAATTATTTGTTGAGACAATTGCGGGGTCGGAGTTCGTTTCAAGGTGGTGTGCTATGCGTTGGTGATGATCATGATGAAGATCATTATTATCATCATCATTATCACCATCAACACTACCATCCCTATCAACCAGAACGTAATCCATTATAATGTCGTTTTCTATAGTCATTTGAGATGTTGCTTGCTGCGGCGGCGGTGGCGGTGGCGGCGGAGGAGATGACGTTAATGATGATGAACTATGGGTTTGATCGATCACTTTGGAGGACTTTTGCTGATGTTGTTTGGGATTGGGATGATGATGATGCTGTGGCTGGTGGTTGGTTTGGTTGTGATTGGAATTGGTAGTGGTATTGCGATTGCGATTATTGTGATTACGTCCACGCGCCATAAATATGTCACTGAAAAATTCCCGACTTTTCTGTAGCGGTTTCAATGTACTAGAACGTTTCGTTTGATTATTTTGCGAATCACTACTATTTGAATTTGTGTGCTTAAGACCAAAACTGAATGTAGAAGATTTCTTTGGTTGTTGTTCCTTTTTCGGATATTTATTGGAAGTAATAGTATCCTTTGGGATTTGTTCGATTTCGTGATTATTATTTGGATTTTGATGGATTCTACCGAAACCAAAATTTGTTAACGATAACCTCGATTGTCGTTTGGTTTCGTTAATCGCTTGATTTGTCTTCGCTGTCGTCGAATTATCGTTATTTCGATATTTGACTTCGTTAATTACCGTATCCACTGGTGTGTCGTAGTATCTTGTTCTACTATTTGTTGTTCTGACTGTTGCTGTTGCTTCTGATCGATCTGATTTCTGATTTGTTGTTGCTGTTGTTGTTGATTCTGTGCTGCTTTGCAATCCAAATGCATTAGATTTTTCAACATCTTCCACTTGACTTTGCTCAATTGAATTTGAGTTCCTATTGCCACTCAATCGATCTTGCCTGATGCTGCTATTGAACTGTTCAATCGTTCGCTTGTCGTTTTGATTGTCTTTTTCAACGATGTCGTCGTCTGATTTAGTTGGTTTAATGATTTTGCCAATTAGTGAGACGTTTGTGCCGTGAAACGCTCCTTGGCCGTTGTCGTCTTGAGTACTACTACTACTACTTCTAACGGCGTGCCCCTGCCACTTGGCTTCTTCGTTTTGACTGCGGCCAGTATTTGTTGAGCACCAATGGCGAACATCGGATTCGCTAGCTACCGTTGCCTCAGCATATTCCCCATCACCCGTTTCTCTAGATGTTTGAATTTTATTTATATTAATGCCATCTAAAACAGATTTGCTCAACTCATTTGCTGAATTCGAATTTGTATTTCTATAGCGAGTAATATGTTCCCGCCATAGCTTCTCAACACCATCAGTATCATCATCCGCATCAGCATCAGCATCAGCAACATCAGTTTCGGCATCTTGAGAACTAAACTTGGCAGCTGTTTTTGCTAATTTTACTTTTTCATACTCTTTTTCTGCATTGCTTCCTGCGCTTTCTCCTTCAAGTCCACCTCCTCTTTTGCCCGCTCCTGGCTGCCATAGTTCAAAATAGAATTCATCGTTGTCAGTTGTCTTAACTTGCGGTGGCGACGTCTTCTCTTCACAATCGAATTCGCCAAAATCTTCTAACTCATCTATGACAGCTCTCCTATATGGTTTTAATACTCTAACACTCTCTCGATCACTCTCTTTTTCGCTGAATGGTCGATAATACTCACGATATTGTTCCGATTGCTCTTTCTCTCTATCGACATCAGTATTTGTCTTTTGTGGCTTCCTGCTCAATTTCTCTGCCACATAATTGCGAGCAATTGCTCTCTCCGTGCTGCTGCTAACACAATCATCTTCATCCACATCACTGACGTTTGTCTCATAGTTGCTTTTATTTTTACGCGATTTTCGATTCACCGAACGTCGCAACAAATTAAACATTTTCTGTTAAATACAATTTTGTATCTTATATCTTGTGTTGTGTGTTCGTTGGTTTGGTTTGTTTATTTGTATGTTTAGTGTTGTGTCGAGAGTGTGTGAGTTTTTAACTAATTTAGTTGTCTGTCTGTACATCGATTGAAGATGTCTACCCGCCTTTCTCTTTGCTCTTTGCTCTTTCCTCTTTACTTAGCTTTAGCTTTTGTTTTATTTCATATCTTTATTTATATGTGTTTTTCTTCTTATTCTTAATTTGTTTGTATCTTTTTATTGTTGTTGTTATTTTTCGATTATTTTGTGTTTTTTTTTTCGTTTTTGTTATAAACAAATGCATGCGCGCGTGTAGTTTCGCTTAATTTTCCTCGTTTCACTTTTCTCCGCTTGATTTTCTTTTCAATTGCGCACAGCATCAACCTGTTGAAATGTTTATCATATTGTTTGTTTGTTAGTGTAATTCATTGTTTTGTAATTAATTATCTTTTTTTTGCAAAATCATTTAGCATTAATTAAGACAAATTTACTATTGTACTTACCCAAGCGATTCTGCGTCTTACACTCACGACTTCGTAGGCACTTGAACTGCGACTGCTTGACAATATTGCCTTCATAGCTTCAGCTTCAGTTCCAACAATTTCAATTTGCTAAAACTCAGTCAGTGCTGCTGATGACATCTCTGGATAAATATGAGTGAAATATACACAGCGCAAAACAAAAAACAAAAAAAAAATTATGTATCTGTCTATCTACACTTGCCTTGTAGTACATTATGTATCTATCTATATTAATTAAAAATACTGGAAATAGTAAGAAAAATATGGTATACTATGAGCATGATTCATAAACTTCTGGATTATTAAGAGAGAGACAGAGAGAGCAACCTGATAAGTAAATGAGTGACAGTGTCATTTGGTGTGTGTTACGTTTGTGTGATTCATTCATGTAATTCTCTAATAGGCCCTTAAACCCTCCAGTATACTCAACGTGTGCACTTCTAATATGCATCGTACGCTACCAAATTAGAAGTATCTAATTATAACCAAAAGCAAGCCAAGTGAACACGCGTGCATCAGTTGTTTTAAACCAAAAAGAAATTCATCAACAAATCTTACCATAAACAGCAAAACTTGTGTGTGCAAAGTTGTAATTAGAAGAAATCACAATAAATAACGATTTACGACGGCAACAAATGAACATCAAAGAGTTCAAGTTCGTGTGTTTGTGTGTGTGCCAATAATAGAAACCAATAAAAAAATGCTTTTTTAAAAGAAGAAGTTTTCCAAAAATGAAATAGTACTTAGTACAAAAATAACACACACATAGTACAATTTAGTGGCGGATTATCCCTGCTTTGGGCCCGTGGTTACAAAGGGGCGCGAACAGTGTTGAATGGATTAATCCACCTCATAAGACTACCGTATATCGATGGTTTATGCCATTCAATCGTGGACGCTCTACGCTGCAGGACGAATTTCGTGAAGTTCGACCAAAAACAGCTGTTACGCCAGAAAACATCGATGCTGTGCGTAAACTAATAATGGAAGTTCGGCTTGTGACATACCGTGAGATTGAGGCGACCACAATACATTCTTCGGCTCAAACAACCGAGTATTTGAATCCAAACAATGAGTATTCACTTCCCATTGCAAACCTTTGGTAATACCTTACGTAATTACATATCCTATGAAACGCCAAGAGAAGTGTCAATGAGATTAATGGACTCGCTATAAGTGAGATTTGCTCTGTCTAGTAGCCCCTACAGGCCTTAATCTGGCTCTGGTACAATTCAAAGCAAGCCAAGAAAGGCAATCAAACGCAATGGAAAATTGTGCATAAATTGACGTCAGCATACATTTTTTCGCCTAATGGTTTTTAGATCTCATTGCAATTTACAATATTTGAGGAAACAAGAAACACTTGAAAACCTGAGCGAAACCATTGAATGCTGATAATGATGCTGGTAATGATGATGCAGGTCTGTTGTTTTTAGATGCTGCTATTTTTTTTGTTTTTGCATTTTAATTTATTTATAAGATAAAAACCAAGCGAAAATTACCAAATGAATTTGGATATTTATTTTTTGTTAGCCAGACTTCGTCAGTATTCAATTGACTGACAGCTGTTGGAAATTATTTTTAATTTTATATATTATTTTCTCTCTTTTTCTTATAAGTGCTAGTTAATACTGCCAGTAAAATATATGACTTAAAAACCGCAAATGAAACGGAAATGGGTGGGCATGGGCATACGATACTATAAAATATTGTATGATAATTTCAAGGGAAAAAAAATGCAAAAAGTATCGAGATACATTGCCAATAAACATATGAAATCTATAAATACGTCATTTCATACAGTTACAGATACACAAATTCAACCTTCAATATTTAAATATGAGAGAGAGAGAGAGAGAGAGATATATAGAGAGAGAGTAAAACTAATGAATAAGTGACGGAGAATCACACAATTTTGTATAATAAAATATATGAAAATGTGTGTATCTATCGCATTTATCTACGCCAATTGTTGCACAAGTAAAGATTTATTCATAAACTTGAAAATATCAAAAACATTCGAAATAAATAATTTAATTTTTATCTCATTTTTAAATGGTTTTTCAAGCAGATTTTTAAAGCAATAAATTTTGACTTTGGGTCACTTGAAGTCACAGATGCTAACATAATTTTCAAGCGGAAAATTATTTTTTGTATGAAATATTCTTCCATATTCTTTTTTGAGATTCCATTAAAAAAAATTTAAAACGTTTTTAATGAAAAATATTTTTTTTAATTTAAAAATGAAAAAATAAAGAATTTGTTTTGGTTCATAAAAACTGAAACTTTTGTTGTTGGCGTGTGACTTTTATTTGGTGTTCTTTCATGATGTTTCAGATTTTTTGTTGTTATTCTTTAAAGTTTGTTTATTTTTTTAATGAAGCTCTCTCACTTGATCACTTAAACTGGGGATATATGATATACTACTATATACAATATATATATCAATAAGATTCCTTTATGCCTTCTGCCATATGCCATTGATTGGCAACTTGAGCTACTCATACTTATTGTACTTTGCTATGCTTGTGATTTTATCAAACACTCTGAGGCTTATTAGTTTCTCTATAGAAAATGTCAATTAAATTATGAAACACATTTTAATGCCCATGCCCATTATCATAGAAAGTAACTCAAGGTAATGAAAATATTTGTTGTAATACAAATTATAATCCACCCACTCAATTTGAAAGTAGCGCATAACATATTCATTTAGCCGGCATGAACTTTTACTTCTCCTATTCCCTCCTCTTCCCTCTACTTCTCTTCCCTTGTTATGTTTTGTATTTTCTTTTCTTTTTGCTGTTGTAAACGTGGCTTTTGGCATTTGGCCAACTGACATTGACTGATGTCTGCGTTTAATTTCCATGGGATTTTCATATAAACGGACATTTTGTCCATTGGACTTCGCTACTGTCTCGATGTCTGACTATCTGCTGTCTACTTTGCTATGCACTCTTCCCTCTTAAAACTCATATATTCGATCATATGACTGACTAGTATCTGTTTGACTGACTCTCTGTTCAATTTTAAGAGTGCGTTGTTCATGTTGTTTTGTCAAATATTGTACACAATTTAAATGTTTTCCTGTTATACATTTTTGTTTTTTTTTTGTTTTTAATTTCTTACGTCTTACAAACAAAAGCAGAAACTCTTTAGGAATCAGCATTATATGTTATTCTTGCTGTCATAAACTAAGAAGCATTGTGATGTTCACATATGAACAACGCAAAATAGAATTTATGTATGTTTTTCCACTATTATGAGTAGTCATAAAAAGATTTATAAGCCACACTAAGAGTATGGTTCGGTGAAAACAAAACAGATGAGTTGTCAATATAATAAGTATGTATGTAGAATGATATAAATATTGCAGATAAATAAGACAATTAGTAAATCGTTGTAATTTGTAACAAAATTCAAATGGCATTTCAAATGGAGAAATGCTATGCTAAGAATGTGGTAGAGAAATTTATTGGAAATTAAGTTCGATTAGAGAAAAATGTCATCAGAATCAAAGTTTTGTGGCAATTAACAAATTACTAATTATGGACATTTCATAGATTATGCGGACTTACTATTGCTATGTTTCAGTTAAACCTAAATATAACCGGACTTAGTTTTATCTATAAAGATATAGCCCCTGACACTCAGTGACAATTTAACATTCTACTGGTGAAAGTATTTTGAAAATCGGATGAGTAGTTTCGATTACCTCTAACATCTTAACAAACATTACCTCTTTATAATATTAGTATAATACACAATCTTATGACTTTCTGTTCTGTTTGAAGATTATATACAGTTTAAGCATTGCAAAAAAAACCTTAACACGTTCGCTATTAAAGTTGGTCAATATAAACCAAGCATTATTACGATAAATACAATATGTCATGATATAATTCACTCTCTGCACTAGGAACATATTCCTAACAGACATGCAGACATATGGATAGATCCTGATGAAAAGAAAAAGCTTTTGGAAGGCATTTATAATATTTTTTTTATTAGATGTCTGTGTCACACATGTATGGCAGACTAGGTCCTACACAAGGGATGCTTATTTAAAACTTAATATCAATATGTTGCGATGCATCGAAAACAAATATCGATATTATCGATGTATCGTATGTATGCATTGTCCATAATGCTTGAATAAATCAAGACGGAATCAATAAATTTAAGCAAAATCAAATTCGTTTTGATACTTTTTGCTCATGCCATATCGTTCTTGATTGATACAAGCAAGATTGAGAATGGATGGGCCTTATTATTAGATTTTTATTCAAAGAGTAAAGGCCATACTCTATACGAAGCTGTGCATTCTATATGTGTTTCAACGGCACAAGATCCACAACATGCAACTACGTCAGCTGCTTGTTTACCAAAACTCAGTAAAGGTGTCGATAGTCACAATAAAATTTTGAGAATGTACGTATTCGATATCTGATGGTTCGATTATGTCGGATTGATTTGATATATCGAGCATCCCCATCCCACACACATATATACTATGTGACGCATGGTAGCGAACATGTTAAGAAATCAGAATAAATTAACCACCAAAGCTTGAGTCAATCGGGTGTGTTACAATTTGCTAAATACTGCATTTTAAAAATATTCTATGTATTTTTGTAAATTTATATAAATGGATGTGCATTGCTCTGTAAGCTTTTAGAAAAACCTTTTTTTACTTCTAGGACATAACTTTTTCTATTCATAGTATTGTGTATCAAATATACCAACACATGATTTCATTAACTTTCTGCTTACATACCCAAAAACAATTGAAACTGTCTAAGTAACAATAGTTTTTTCTTTTAATTAAAATTTTGTTAAATTATTTCCACATTCAAATATATGTATTTTCATTTATTTATTTATTGTTCATTAATTTTTTGTAATTTTCATTTTTACTTTTGAATTTGAATTTTACTATTTATAATTTTTCATATTTTCAAAAAACTCATTTATTTTAATTAGAATAGAATATTTTCTGGTATTTTATGTTTTCTTTAGAATATTTCTGTAACCATTTTATGTTTTTTCATTAATTATTGCAACACAACAACAGACGACAAAAATTTATAATATTTTTATGATTGCTTTTCTGTTGAGGCAATTAAAAAACTTATTTTCACACTTTCACTTTGTTTTGTTTACAACAAAATTTCATTATTTTATTCTATTTTATTTTACTTATTCGTCGTTTTATTTGCATGTCATTGTGTCCATTGCTATTTAGTTTTGCTTCTTTTATGTATTTCATTAACTAATTTTCACACTTGTTTTTGTTGACACTCATCATTAGACACACACACACAGTCGATCACAGGGCGTATACTTAATATAATATAAGAAGAGAACATGCAACAAATCTGTTAACGAACGAACAAATGTCAAAAGGCAAATGAAATTGAACGAAATTTGAAATTGTTATTCCCAAAATGCTGCCGAACACGTTTAAACAGCAGCGCAAACTTTCAGCGACTGAAGAAGAAACGGATCGTCGCACAATTTCTTCGGTAAATGTCGTGGAACATTTTCCTCTGCTTATTACATTTGTGCCTTGTTTTTGTTGTTGATTTTGTCTATTTTCATGCCACGCAAAAGCAAAAGCCGGCGATCATTTGCCATGGAAAAGAAGCAAATCGAAAAGAAATGAAATGAAACCTGCAACAAATCAAGTGTGTGTTGGTGTTAAATGATTTAAATTGTTTTCTCTTTTTTGTCGATTTTTATTATTTATTTTTTACTAATTTACATTTTTATTTTTGTTTTTGCACAAAATTCTTAAGTAAATAAATACTCAACGAAAATCATATAAAAAGTATCTAACAAATCACATAATCATCATCATCACAATGGCATGGTGGCCTTAATTACTCACAGGCTTTCAAATGCTGATTGCCTCACTGCCACTCTACATGGCACCTTCCTGCTTTTGTTCTTCTTTGCCTTGACTTAATTTTGCATAAATGAAAATCTTTAATTACAATTCTAAGAAAACATATATAGAAAAATAAAAAGAAATATTGTTTATATTTATTTTGGCAAAAAAAGGAAATAAATGAAAGAAAATATTGTATAAATTTTTATCTAATTTAAGCTACAAAATTCATTCAATTGTTTCTCTCTTCTCTCTACTCAAGCGTTAATAGTTGTTAATGTTGGCCGTCAGTATGCTTATCTAAATGTTTTTTCTGTCTGTCTATCTATTTATCAGTGTGTATTTAGCCACCCAACTATTTAAACATCAACTGCTGTCGAGTTGTCTATCTGTCCGTCTGTATGTCTGTCTGTCTCATTGCCTGTCCTTCTGTATGTCTATCAAAGCCGCAGACTGTCATTAATCAAGCGCCAAATTGTCACAATTATGTATTTTGCTTGTAATTATGACAATTTGTTATTAATGCTTAACTTTAACTCAATATTGTTGTTGTTGCTGTAATATGATTGTGTATCTCGATATCATTACACATTGTTGTCATTGTCATTGTCCTTGTTGTTGTAGTTGCTGTTTTTTTTTTGTGTGTGCGTATTATTTATTGTGTGGTTTTTGTCTTCATCGTCATAGTCAGTCTCACAGTCGCATAGTAGTAGTATCTTCTTTGTCATCTTTACAACAACCATTTACATTAACACAATGTTGTCTTACACACTTAGTACTTTCTCTTTTACACTTGCTTATTCATATTTATCGGTCTTTCCCTTTTCGATGTCATAGTTTTGTTTTGAATGAATGAAATCGCGCTAATTTGATTAATTTGTCGAATATATTACACAGCGACAGTCTATACATCATTCGACCTAAGAAGAAGATGGAAGGAGTAGGAATTGCAGGAGTGTAACAAGGAAAATTAATCAGGAGTTTATGAAACGTTAATTAGTGCTGTAATTGTCACCTAAGCATGTTAATGCTTGATTTACCGTTTAATTAGAATGATTGACTGTGTGTGTATTGAAGTGTCTTTAATTTTATCTTCAATTAAATTGAAATTTAAATGAAATAACATTAACTTTTGTTTTACAGTAAAAGATTTATTGAACTTTAAAAGAGCATTGTATACTTTCAGGCATTGCAAAGATAAGACAATTGGTGTAGCCTACGATTTTGATAAGGCAATACATTCTCTATGATGAGATGATGAGAGAAAACTTTTTTAGAAATGCCCATCATGAAGGTCAAATGATGTTCAAGAATGAACATGAAATAAACATATTCAAATTACAGTCCACTCGCAGAACGTTCAAGAAGAATCAGGAAAAACATCATTGTATAAAAATTACATACAGTCCACTATACACCATCAATTATAAGTCGAAGGAGCAACTCATCTTGCCGGCTACAATATGTTCATGCATGAACATGATTTCTACAGAGATGGCTCATGAGACTTAGGCAATAGTGAGTATTTTAATCTGTGCACTTACTTAAGTTAAGATTTATTGTAATAAAACTAGAAACTTATACAAAGAATCATGTACACTTATGATAAATAACATAAATTGTCTCAAGCAGTTGCCGATATTTACAGGCCATTACAGGATATCGTCCCATGCTTGTATGCGAAAATCAGAAATCTAGCAGGCAGAATGTGGACAAATTAGTCTGGCTGTACTCTTGCTAAGACACTCTGGCCTTGCTATCAACCAAAGAGGAGTTAGTCTGATCTATGAAATGAAAGATGTTATGAAATGGTGAGTTGGTTATGTGTGTGTGCTTAATCCACTTTAGTCATTCAATACGTTCACTCTCAGAAGAGCCGTCTGTCCACTAAAATATCATTCCCCAGGTGGATTAAATGCGATGTCTTGGTCTGATCATGGACAAACGCATAACACCACGGATTACAGCACAATGCTACCATAATCATAAGAAACTGAACTAGCTCTTCTGCCCTTCTAACAAATTATCGTTAAAGTTAGTATACATGCATGTGGTAGCACCATATTGCTACCATGCCCATGGTAATAGACATTGATCGCGTTGGAACTCTATTGAACTTTGAAACGAGTTCGCTAAAAACCAAACATACAGTTATAAATGATTCGCAGTTTAGAAATCGACAAAATTGTTCCATTGTTGCCTATATCTATTACATATTATATTGATTTCAAATAAAAAATTCATCAAAATACACTTAAACATTTTAAATTTAAATTTAAATAATTGTCTCTCTTTAAATATTTGCATTCATAAATAGAAATTCATTTGAATTCACATAAAATTTGAAATCAAAAATTTCGAAAGCGAAAACTAATATTTTGTATCAAAAACTCATTTAAAAATAAATATCTCATGTCTATTGATTTCCTAATACTACCCCCAAATATCATCATCCCTATACAATTTTCCATTTAGAAAACTAATTTCTTTAAAAATGAAATTTTTAATAATAAAATTTCAAATTTTGTTTCAACGTCACTGACACTTTCCAATTTTGGTTAGCGTTCGCTTGCGAGCTCACTCGCTCACTCGCTATTTTACAGAAACCGCAGAAAATATTTAAAATAAATAAATATAACTAACGTAAATCTGATTATAAATGTCAAAAATTTTCAATTTAGAAGCCGCATTCATTGCTTACCAGATTTTTCCAATTTCATAGATGACACATGCATATATTTATACTTAAACAAACAATACTTTTGCTATTTACATACATACAAATGCAATATACAAAATGTATCTAGATTCATTATACAATACATAAATACGTTCAATATTATAATAATAAAATGTATTTTACATATGGCAACCATCATTTAATATTGTTGCAGTAGTAGTAGTAGTACATAGAATGAAACCAAATAATATTAGGCAAAATACTTGTATACCAACCAATACAATAACCTCTTACCCAGCTTAGGGGGCTATGGGATATTCAGACAAACACAGTTCCAATTATGATAACCGCAAGAGTCAACGACAGGCAACAGGATAATGTGCCACAAATGACCTAAACAGCGTATTGTAACCAAACAAAATGGTTTCCAGAAAGAACAAGAAGATTGGGATATAAAGAGAAGGGGGAAATGATAGTATGATTACATGAATAGAGATAGAATGAAATACAATTTGTGTAAGAGAGAGAGAGAGAGAGAGAGGGAGTGAGAGTAAATTACATTTCGCTGCCAAAAATGTAACCAAAAAAAAAAATAATGACAGCTTATATGGAAATTTTTGCATATACTCTTACACATAGATATGTATACTGGAAACAGTTGTTTTTGTTGTTGTTGCTGCTGCAATTGTTGTTGTTCACAAATGAAATTTTCATAAATTGAAAACGAAATTGAAAACGACAGGACGAACAACAAGTGACGACGATGACGACGACGACAAACGCACATCGAACACATGACAGCAGCAACATATTTGACATTATTTTACAATGAAGTCATAAATTGAGTATTTGCTTAATCATTTCTGTGTGTATAAGTATGTGTTAGTATATCTATATTTTTATTTTAGTATGTAAGTGTATCTCAACTGACCATGAATGCAATGCTTAAAGCGTTGAAATGCGCGTATTGGCACATGAAAAATCTCTTCGGTATTTCAACACAACACAATGCAACACAACATAATGCAATAAAAACTCCCCCACCTCCGCCTTTACAGGCGCTGCCATCAGGCATAATGTGTCAACACGGCATGGTGCAAACATTCAACACAAAAAAAATAACAATTGGCAAAAGCTCACACATTTACAATTGTAGAATTGTTGAATCGAATATGTATAAATACATATACAATGCATTTACTATATATATGCTTCTATGTATGGAAATGCATACAGTTCTTTTTTTTTTGGGAAAATGGCTTCCGCTCTGTTGTTGCCTTGTTGGGAGAAAACAACTTTCACATTCATTGCAGCTGACCCCGGTTGCTTACTGGGGCGTATGAGCAATATAAAAGCATTAAATGACGCTGGTAACGCCTTGAAATTTTGGCTCAAAGGCATCCTTTTTTCCACGAATCTGAAAGTAAGAAGTGTAAAGAAGAAGCTGAAACGCGAAATGGCGTGCGCTAAATTTAATAGTTCACACGGCTAAAAAGGATAAATGAATTGCTGAAGACGAAAGAGGAGAAAAGAAACGAAAGGAAAGGAGTAAGCATGCAAAATATATGGCAAAGCATGAAAATGCAGTGAAACATATAGAAAATCATATAAGTATATATGTATGCATGTATGTGCGTGTTAGTATGCCAACAGCAACATACAGTATGCGCTTTGCCCACCAAAGTATACAGCAGGAAATTTTCAGTTTCATGCTCGTTTCCGTCGTCTAAAGAAATGAAAATAAAATAGAAAAAACAACAACAACCAAGTACAACTAACATTTAATACTTTTTACTGTCCTTTAGTTGGGCTAACATATATTTTGTTGTATTTGTTGTATTTGTTGTTGTTGTTGCTTTTTATTTTATTCTTTTGCCTAACAGTTTTCTTGGTGTTTTCAATTTTATTTTTTCTTTCCATTTTCATCGTTTTGTCCTTTTTTTTTCCTATTTTTCCCTTTGCATGCTTTGTGGTTTGAAAATAGAAATGTTTCGCCATATTTTGTCTTTTCTATTCTATTTTTTTTCGGGGTTTTTCTTATTTAAAAAATATATTTATGTGACTGGTGCTATGCTGCTTTGCTCTAAAGTTGCATCCTTTTCAATTGCATCTTGCAATGTTGCATCATTGGTGTGTGTGTGCGTGTGAGTGTGTATGTGTATGTATGAAACATTCTTATAGTCATTTTAACTGTCACAGTGGCACACAAGTGGTTTTGTGGCAAGTGAGATAACCCTTTTTTTCTTTCTTGCTGTTATTGCTTCGTCCTTCTTATGAATTGAATTGAAAATATTCTTAAATTCATTGCTACTTTTGAGATATTCAGGAAAATATGTATATCTACTTTAGGCTGAATTTAAAGTAAACAGTTTAATACATGGATGCGTAACCCGCGGCCCATTTCATCGTTCTAAGCGGCCTGCGGTGTTATACCTAGCTGGTAAACAAAATATAAGTATAGTCAAGAAAGAAAATTAAGAATAAGGACAGTTTATTTATATTATATTAAATTCCATACAAAATATACAACAAATAACATCTATCGACTACAGTAACGTGTAAAACTGAGCAAGTAGTTGTTCTGTTAAGTTTTCATCTTATTCTCTTTTTATGTGTGCCTCTTAAGTTCTTTTTATTTGTTTAAGAATTAAGCAACGAATAAAATTCAATTAGTTTTGTTGAATTTGGTTGCAAATTAATATTTTTCTGCACCTCACTGTATGTGTGTAACTAGCAGGTCAAATATGGTAAAGAACTCAAAGGACAATTCCGTGACTTCAAAGAGCAAGAAAAATGTATTAATTTTTTCTCAAATCCATTCACTTCAGTTGTCGATGATTCCCCTCCACGTATACAGATGAAGCATTGCAACTCAATAACAAATGAAAACTTTGACAGTGTTGGACTCTATGAATTCATTTCTAGGTATTTCACAAAGCCGAATTACCCTGCCATCCATCCACTTGCTCTAAATATGATGTCAATATTCGGTAGCACTTACTTGTGCAAACAGTCATTTATGAATAATTAAATTTGTGAAGTCGAAATCAAGGAATCGCATGACTGACAGTTATGTGCAAAACAGTTTGCGCATCGCAACTTTAAATTTTAAAGTGCAATTTGTCAAATTAGTTAATGAAGAGCAAGGAAAGTCTGCTTATTGAAAAAATATCCATAAATTTAAATATAAAACTAAGCACTGATTTAAGATCCTTTTATCAGCAAGTTTTGCTTTGCTTTGCCTTCATTGAAGACTCTCCAATCCTTCAACAGCACACAATTAACACATTTATCAAACAACAAACCGGAACATTACCCTTAAACACACACATACGCAAGAATATATGTAGTACCTACTAGACATGGTTTGCGTGTGTGACTCTTGACCAACAATAGTTTAAGAAAATTGTGTCATCAAGCAGCAACTAAGGAAGTGTGTCCATCCACCTTTTGTTTATCTAAGTGACCGCTTATAATGCTAGAATTGTGAACATGTCATTGCCATTTACATATTTTGAAATGAAAGCAAATTATTATAAAGAAAATACTTATATACTCATTCATATGAAGAGTTACCAAAAACACATTAATGTGCAGCGTCAGACATTTGTCTTTTCGAATTCGAATCTCGGCATGAACAAAGCGCTAAAATAATGATTAGGAAGAGATAACAAGGGAAGAATGAAGAAAGGAAAAGTACGTAACGAAGAGAATGAAGCAATGACAACGATAACATTTAAAGAAGATACAAAGCACAGTACAAAGCTTTACTTTTGCTTAAGACAATCTACCAAAGACTAATCCGATTATATCACGAAAGTATTTTGCACTTTTGTATTCAATGTTGTTGTTGTTCTTTGAATTGTTGAAGCAGTTACAGAAATACTCATACACACACACGTAAATATACACAAAGACAAAGTGTTATAAAAAATGCTGAACTATTAATTTTGCTGTGCATATCTGGAGAGATGCAAAAGCTCTGAAATACTAACAAAAGTAAAGGCAGCTTAAAGCTAGCAATAGAAATAGGAAGACAGACAGTGAGGGAGAGAGAGAGAGAGAGGCAGAGTCAAGGATAATGAACAAAGGTATGAGAAAGTGAAGTGTTTTTGGAAGAACATAGAGTATTGCTGTTGTTGGTTGTCTTATATTATTCTGGCAGGATTCTAATTCAGTTGAGCAGAAATAAATTACTTACGTAATTGTTGCCACTTTTCTATTTGTGCGCAGCAGACATAAAAATGAGGAAATAAGGCAACAAACAACTCACAAAGCAGCATTACGAATGAAAATAAGTACACTTAAATAGAAGAAGATGGTGTTTCTTATTCTTCTTATTCTTGTTGTTGTTGTTGTAGTTGTTGTAGATATATGATTGGAGTTGTTTTATTACGTCTACGCATATAAGATATATTTTATTTAGATTCTCTGCTCCCTCCTGTACCCGATTCTTCACTAACTTATAAAAGGATTTAGCCTTTTGAGGTTTCCTGAAGCATAGCATAGTACATAGTAAATGTCTCTTTAAGTAAGAAAATAGTATAAGAACTTAAGACTTTAACACCTTTTCCACAAAAAAAAACACTTGAATTTTATCTAGTTTTCATATAAAAACAAACTATATACACATACATACATGCGAAGCAAAGGAACAACAACACAAGTATTGTAAGTAGTTAAAGTGCTAAACTTCATAAATCTCATATTAGCTCAGGCAAGACACCTTCAGTCTCTCGGCACTTAAAGTAATAAATTTTATTTTAATTTTGATTTTCTTTTACATATACAAACCTTAACTAAAGGATATTGCACCAAGGATATCAATAGCATGCAAATACTATCTAGAGACTGTAAAAACAGAGGAGATTCTGAGAGGGAAAAAAGGCAGAAAAGAGAAAGAGAATTTTAAATTATGCCTTTGAGTGGCAGATTGCAATGAAGTTGCACCCACATGACTGAGGCGTGAATGATGCCAAAAACTTTTTTTTCGTATTGAAAATCTCTTGGTTACTCCTCTCCCCATTCACACATATGTTAGTATGCAATGCACTGTTAATTGCATATATACGATTGAGTATGCGGCTATGAGAAGTGTGATGCCAACAGTGAGGCAAGGCAGTCAGTCATTCATTCAGGCATACAGTAAGGATCGCATCAGGATGCGTGCATTGCATTGCATTTGCACACATAACGTCAATGACAGCAGCACCAGCAACAACAACAACACCAACAATAAGAATTGAAATGAAACCTCAATGGAATTGGCGCAACTTCCGCAAAACCAGCTGCAAATGACGTTTAATCAAACTTGTTGAAATTGATAGCATTGTAAGCGTCGCACTCATCTTATTCATAGGCATCGCTTCGTTCCTCCGCCAATTTTTCATTCACTCCTCATGTGTGTAATTGCAATTTTTAACACTAAAAAATTTTTTAATTAAAAAAGAGAAGAGTAACAAAACACTGTTGCAAGTCGCTTACTTACTTTCTTTCATCAAATTCGCAATTTTTATGGCAAAACTTATGCTTCTTAGTCATTTGCTTTTACTCCCAATGAGAGTGAAAATTTATTTTTCTTAGTTTCAACAGTGGAATATACAATATATACTCTTTAAGTATAATTATGTCCTTAAGGACATGATTTTCAATTGAATTAAATAGATTTTCCATGCCAATACGTCTGCATGCGTGTGAATATCTTTAGCCTTCCAGGCAGCTTATGTTGCATTTTTCATTACAAGGAATTGTCGTCATCATCATTGCATTCTTTGAAATCATTCTTTTGCTGTTGCATCAGTTGTTTTTATTCAATTTTCAACAGGATACATAAAAACATTTCTTAATGAACTCATTGATATGTAATATATTATGCACCATTGACAAAGAATGCGAAGGGAGGACAGTAAAAGTTAAATGCGCTGAGTTGAAGGCGTTATTGGAGCTAGACTCATGTTAAACTCAAGAGGAGCTCTCTGAAACCTTGAGAGTTGCTCAATAAATGATTACAACCATTCTCATGCAGCAATAAAGAAATTGTGTTCAGGCCAAGAGACGTCGAGCGCCATTTTTCCACGTGCGAACAATAGCTCCAAATGTTAAATCGGATTGATCCACTTCGACAACCAAAACTGCAAAAAATCATGGGATCAGCATGCATTCAATTTCAACGGTCGAACCGAATATTCATAGCAGGAAGCATATGCTGCGTTTCTGGTGGAATGATCTACTTTAATGGCCAAACCGAATATTCATGGCAAGAAGCTAATGCTTCTGTTGGGACAGCACGAAGAATTGAAGCTCAAACGGCCCATATATGCCAAAAGACATGACAAAGTGATTTTTCAAAACTAAAATACTCGGCACCATGTTGCAAAAGTCGGCAAAGAAACTTTGGAGGTGCTTCAGATGATACACTATACTTTTTCTCTCTTATTCACGACAAATGGTTCCAGTCTTAATCACACGATGATATGGTTTAATACAACTATCAGTAATTCCATGAATAATGAATGTTTTGCACAAATGATCAGGCACAATGATTAGACACGATTAAGAGACAGATGAAGATGATATATAATATTGTACATCATCTGTGGTGATGCCAATTAGTCCCTTAGCTGATAGGATTAAGATTATATGTTGAACTAGTGGTTAATCTCTTATTTCTGATCACAATTTTCAGAATTAAAATTTCTTATTTTTCTCATAAATATTTCTTAAATTATGTTGTATTAATAAAATTTTCATTTATTGTAATAAACATTTTAATATCTCATCATCATCATCATCATTATCATTGTGATTTGACATAAAAATAAGAAACGCACTTAAACTTGTTAAGTTTTTTTTTTTTCATAAAAATATCTAAATGTCTTTAATCAGGCCAACATTTGCATAAAGAGATAAACAGGTCAAATGCATTAAGATACTTTGAATAGAATAAAATAGAATGGAATTTATTCAACATTAACATTAAGTACTTAACATTGTTACGACAACGAAAGAAAAAATCCCAACAGCTAGATCTCATCAGCCTGTTGTACTAGTAAGTTTAGTTTAGGCAAAGTATCTAAATACTATTGTATGTATATTGTATTACTTATAAATCTACTGAGTTTTAGTTTTGAGAACTTTTACAATGAGCGGCGCGGTGCGCACATTAAATTTTGTGTTTGCAAAACAAAATTAGAATAAATTTTCATTACAATTTTGTGAAAGTACATAACAAGAACAACAAAAACAAAATAAGCAGCAAATAAACAAACAGAAGAAGAAATAAAGGAGAAAGTAAAGCTACTTTAGGAAAATACTATTGTACTAACGATGATGATGTTGCAAGAGCAAAAATTTACTGTGTATATTAGGGTCATAAAGCAATGCAGCAACAACAACAATAATAAGAACAAATAAGAAAAACAAGTAAGCAAGAGAACCGAGGAAAGTGCTTTTCTTTTTCTTTTAGTTTTTTTTTTTGTTATTTGCACTTTAATTGCGAATATTTATTAAGGAAGAAAATGGTTTTTATTTTTTGCAAAATGCAGCAAAATGAAGTAGAAAGAAATTGAATTTAAGGAAAAGGATAAGGAAGAAAAAGAATAAAATCCACATTTACACACACATGCACATTTATAAAGACAATTGTAGTCCATGCATGCATGCATGTGCATGTGTGGGTATGTGTTTATATATGAGTTGAGTTTGAGTATGGAGAAAATCTATTCAATTAATGCGCGTATAGAACACATCACGGTATTGGTCATCAGCATCGCTATCGTTGGCGTAATCAACATGAAGCCCATCATCATCAGCAGCATCAGCATTAAAAGCGCTATGAAGTCTTTGTTGCTGTTGTTGTCCACGACGTCGTTCAGTTAGTCGTTGTTGTCGTCGTCTTCTTCGTTGCCGGTCAGTATCGTCGTCAGCATCATAGTAAGTGCTTACGCCCGAATGAGTGCCCAACGAAGCTGAAGACCACGGAGCGTATGAGTAACGCTTGTGTGTTGTAGATGTTGCTGTTGCGCCAACGGCGCCATGACTTCCACCATAAGACCAAGGATAACCATCATCAAACGACGCATAATGAGCATATTGCTGTTGTTGATTATATCCTTCTTGTTGTTGTTGTTGTTGATGCTGTTGATGATGATGATGATCATGATGATTATGCTGGTAATGGTTACTGGGATAATGTGGCTGCTGTTGTTGCTGCTGCTGGTCACTTGATTCAGCTGAGACAACTAATGTGCGATTAGGATAGAAATCCGATGAGTAAAAATCATGGTCATGATTGTGTTCATGATGATTATGATTATGACTGTAAGGCAAGCGATTTGTGTGTGAGAAAGTTGTTATTGCTGTTGTTACTGCTGCCGCTACTGCTGTTGCATGTGCATAATTATTATGATTATGATTATTATTATTTGAATTTGGATTTAGATTTGAATTTGAATTACTATTAAATCCAACCGATGATGGTTGGTAGTTGTTGTTATTGTTGTTGTTATTATTGTTAAAGTTATGTTGTTGTTGCTGTTGTGGTCTATTGATGTTTTCATAGAGTGATGTCTGCAACAAAACTGTTGGTGCCATTACACTTAGAGAGGGTGCCACCGAACCAACAATCGGTAACAATTCACCAGTATTCCAGGTGCTACTTCCACTGCTGCTGCTACCCTGTAGGGATGCTGTTGGTCTTAATGATGATGGTGATGATGGTGATGCGAGTGCTGAAGCAGTTGCTGGTGATGAGGTTTGCTCGCGTGAGTTCATTTCAGCTAATTTATTGAAGCGATTGCGTACACCATTCGTGGTAAGCACCATTACAGTGGGATTCATGGCATCCATGTGCTCCTTAATGCAGTTTTGCAATAGATTCACAAAGAAGAAGAACGAGAGTAAAGTTAGCGCTGTCATGGTTGATGATTTTCCACCACCACCACGACCCCTCTTCCAGAAGGGCTTATGTGATGAAGATGGGTGTGGTAAAGGTGGTGGTGGCGGATATGGATGTGGATGAGAATGAGAATGATGATGCAAGGGTGGTGCCGCATAGCCAGTGCCTGATGTAGCATGATAGCCACCACCACCACCACCACCTGAGCCGCTTGATGAAGGTGGCGGCGGTTGATGATACTCATACTCGAGAGGGGGCTCTACACTACATGTAAAAGAGAAAAGCATCGAGAATGAGTAAGACTACTAGTAAGGGAAACGCATTAGTTCACAAAAACACGACATAATTTACCCGTAACCAGAGTGACCGCTACCACTAGCTCCACCGCCGCCACCACCACTCGTGTAGACGCTATGGAGATTTGTTCCAGCGCCAGCCAAAGGACGTCCATACGATTGCTGCATCAAGTAAGGGTTTTGACGATAGTATGGGTTTGCTTGATGATGGTAACGTTGCAGTGACGATGCCAAAGGCATATGCCCTTGCTGCTGCTGCTGTTGCTGGAGCTCTGCTTGGCCATAACTACAAAGAACCACAAAAATGTGGTGCGATGCAAAGAAGTGAACTACTACCATAACATAATGTTGAATAAAAGCAAAGGAAGCAACATAAAAGCAACAACAACATATCAGAATAAAGCAACATAACATAAATTTGATGCTTTAAATGCGCAGCCAAACTGGGCTAAGAGCCGCTTAGGCTGTTTCAGTTCTATTCTATGACTACGACTTGGTCTTCAACTTTATTTGTGCAACAAATTCTATGCTTTGTGGTGGATTCCTTCTCCTCTTGTTGTTGCTGTTGTTGTTGCCTTTTTATTGTCAACCATAATGAATCGCATAAATTTCCGTTTTACTTACGAATAATTATTTCCGGAAATAGCTGCCAACAACGGATGTTGTTGTTGTTGATGCTGTTGCTGCATACTCCCAAAGGATATTTTCAATTCGCTTTTCCCTTTGCTCTTTGATTTGCTTTATACTATGTACTTATTTTATTCTAATTGATTTCCTTTATAAGAAATACAAGAACTTTCTGCTTTTTTTCTAATAAATCGAATGGAATTAAAATTGAATTGAGTTCAATTGAATTGAAAGATGTCGCGTGTTTGTAATTGAGTACCGGAAATGCGTTGATATTCACTTCCTGAGCTTCACTTCGCTTCGCTCACTTTGGTGGATTTCAATAATAATTTCAAAGGATACACACATACACACGCTTACAGCTTAAGCACTTTTGGCCAAGTCAAGTGTCCACCGCAAGTGACAATGTTACTGCAATTGTTGTTGCCGCTATTGTCGGTGTTGCTGCTGTTGTTGTTATTATTGTTGGTGTTACGTGCTTGTGCAATTGCAGCATGTACTGGCTGTTGCCATTGTCAGTTACTAAGTGAGTTTGGCTCCAAAATGTTCGCACTGACAATTGCTGAAGCAAAGTGTTTTGTGGCAACAAACTCTCCTTATTCACATAACACATACACATATGTGTATGTAGTTGTCTGTAAGTATCTATGTGTGGTATGGCATGAACACTTTTGGGGACGCGCAACCAACGATGCATGCCCACATAAGCGGCAGGCATTCTCTCTGTTGGTTTCTGCCACAAGCGTACAACTGACATACAACTGAATTGGAGCGCTGCATTGGTATTTTGAGGTCTACAATTAGTGCCTGACAAAGAATTGTTGTTGTTGTTTTCATTTTCGTCTTTATTGTTGTTCTTGTTGGTGTTACTGGCATTGTCAACGTCATCGTTACACTTGTTCTTCTCTCTTCCTACTTCTCTATGTTTGCTGTATTATTACCTTTGCTGCGCTTGTCATTTTGCCTGCCACTCACCACTCGCCACTCGCCACTCCAAATCACCATCCACACACTTCATACACTTTCTATTCTAACAACAAACTCACATTTCCACACACACACACACACACACACAACCACGCCTTTCTTCTCTAAGAATGGATGGGCGAATGCTAGTCGCTCTTGTTGTTGAGTGTTAATGACTTTGTAAATGTGCATTATTGTGTTGCATTATTGCATTAAATGCTTCGGTTACGCTTCAGAAAATGTCATAATTGTTTTTACTCTCACTCATGTTGCGGATACTATAGTAAGTATATATGTTGCAGTTTTTGACACTTTATTAAATATGCTTTGAAAAGTGAATTCATGTCGAATGAAGAAGATTAATAGATAATACTAAACCAGATTTTGGTTATTTTGGTTAACAAGATTTCTACAATCAACTTATGGTACTTACAAATAGAATACATTTTACTCACTTACAAATGTAACAAAGTAAGTATCAGCAGCTTTCAGTTGATTTACATACCAATGTTTCATAAGTGCATAAACTTCGGAAAGAGAGTGCATTTTCTTAATGAAATAAGACATGTTTTCCTTTATTAATAAAGACTTCGTTTAGTGTTGTAATATCTTCATCCAACAAGCTTGAATAGTAAGTATACTCTAGTACTTGTTCTACAGTTCTTTGAAGGTTGCTAAAATCTCTTATTCTTGTATTGATTCAATACAATATTGGTTAACCCAAGCCTCATCTACATTATTAAATTGATGAAGATAGTCTTTCTTAAGCAGAAATCATTAGAGATGTTGTATGATGTAAGTTGTTGTCTTTAAACGAATGGATTGCTTGATTTTGTACAAATATTATATCACTACATTCAAATTGATTCATTTGATTCATAAGGCCACGCCGCCTTAACCAAGCTTTGCAATGCATAATACATACCAGTTAATATATTTTCTATAACTATGGTAACATGTAAGACTTAATGGGTTATTTTTAATGAAAAACTGTAGTTTTTCCCATCTCCCAGTCCACAAGGATACTCCTCAGTAGAGGTGTAGTATGGGTTGGCACCCAGGTTGGTTTTCTGTTCAGCCATTCTCAAACGATACGCTTAAAATGAATGATTTTCACAATTTTTTGACCTTTTTGAACGCCCCTGATGACATAAGCCTGTAATGATAGACTTGTTCTTCGTAAAATCTATCAAGACATTCCTACATAGCTCTTTGCAGCTCTTCTGGAAATGTTAGTCCATCGTCTTGGGCCATTTCTCTTGGCATATGTTTTCAGAATCTCCCCATTCCCCGATGTTTTGTTTATAATTTGTGTCTTGTTAACTTCTTCTAGGACCTCACCCCAAAAAGAAAGCCCCTTACATCGCCACTAATATTCCTTCCCAGTGTTGACAATTCGTCAATAAATAACTAAGATCAACAGTGTTACCAAGTTGTACAACTCTTCATAATCATATCCCCAAAACGAGCACTTATGTAAATAACAAAATTTGCATGATTAACGGTTGTAGACTTCTTAATTCATACTTTAACTATCAACCGTATACCATAAGACAGCTCAGCTTAAATCTTTTACTTTAAGTTCTTTAGATATGTTACAAATACTTAGAAAGAAGTCTTACGTTAGAAAGAATTCACTTGTGAATGTTTGTTTCTGTCTGACAGTGTGTGCAATGTCCCCTTTTTAAGGCAATTTCTCTGTGATTTAAGGGAAAATAAAGTACATGAGACAAATTGTCTTGCTTAATAGACTCTTAAAACTTGCCAAAGTCAAAAAAGAAACAGACGAAGAAAATCATATACCCCCAATTTAGGGGTGGATATATTTCAATGTGACCTAAGAAGATGATACTTTTGCTTTTTGTAAGTCGCACAAACAGGAAACATTTGACTGCAATAACAAATATTAAGCATTTCCGCAATGCATACAAAGCAAAAATAAAAGAAAAAAATAGAAATTCATTCACAACAACAATAAACACAACTACAACAACAATGAAATATTGTCAACTCTCTTTTTATTTTTGTTTTTAGCAATTTTTCCTCTTTCATTCCATTCCTTTTTACTATTTTTCCATATTTTTTTTTGCTTTTATTTTAATATTTTGATTGCATGCCGCAAAGCGATTATGAACGCGCATAAAGCGAAAAATACTACAAGGACAACAATCATGTTGATGAGAGAATGAGAATGAATACAACAACAAACTGAACGACAAAGGAAATCAGGAGCAAAAGCTTTAGTGGAAACGTTTTGATTTGAAACAGTCATTGCCATGAAATTTGAAACCATCCATAAGCAGCAGGGCATGCGACCAGGCGGGCTCTTAATCGCACAAGAAGGATAATGTACGCGTTGAATGCAATGCAAGGACAAAGCATTGCCAAAAAAATCTGAAATAAAAAACTATAAGAACAACAAGAACAGTGGAAGAACCAGCAGTAGCAGCAGCAGCAGCAGCAAAAACCAGCTAAGTAAACAATATGAAGAGAATAGAGAAAAGTCAAGTTGAAAATTAAAATGCGGGGGTTGCTAGGAAACAGTAAAATCAGTCGCTGGTCTGAGTATGGCGCCAATGTCAACATAATTCAAATGGTAAAAACAACAATAAGGATAACCAACAAAAAGTACTGCCATTGATGCTGCTGTTACTGCATCAATATGCGTGATTTTTTATAGTCATACTATTTATTTTTATTATCCTAAATTTTTGTTGGTTTTCCTCGTTTTATGAGCAGCAGCATTTCACAGCTTTGCATTGTTTCATTGCATACTTTTGAGGGTGTCGCTGGCAATCGTCACTCACCAAATTAATGAGTGGGAAAAATGAGGCATTTACGTTTGAATGTACTAACAACGCCTTTTTGATATCATTTTGGTTTATGATTGAGAAGGGCTGAAGATACTTGGCAAATTGCCCTTATTCATTGAGTTTATACATTCATTAATTGGCGTGATTAACACGTACGCACATTAAATTATGTCCTCATCCTCTATTGAGAATTGTACTACTACTAGGAAAAAAGTGGGAGCGAACATCAATTAAATATGAATAGAAATGGCAATTACTGTGACTACTAGTTGCAAATGATAGTTTTATAATTCCACCATAGTAGAAGAAGAAGAAGGGCTACACTATAAATTAACTAAGCATAAATCATTTAGCAGGCCTTAACTGAAGACAATCAAGCACGGAAATCAAACCAAGGAAATGGCTATGGTAGGAAAGGAATAAAGAAAAAGTATCCCAAGACATAAAAAAGAAACTTGTTGTAAAGCAAAAGGGGAAATGGAAATACATTTAAGATATGAAGCAACTCCAACTACGTGCGGATCAGAAATGTTTTTCAACCCAACCAGTGTGAGTTGAATTCAGCCCAGTTAAGTTCAATTCAATTGAGTTGAATTGCTAGTGAGTTTGCTGTGCCTGGCTACATGCAACTCGTGTCATGAATTCCTTTGGTAGCAACATTTTGTAACACATTCTTTTCTCTTTTCTATACATTTCTCCTGGTTGGTCGCTAGTTGTCCAGCACTCCAGTGTCAAGTGTAAGGAAAACTACTAATCAGCAGTTAATTCTTATCTTTAATTAAGCGCACGTTCCAAGTACGTTTCATGTCCTTAAGGGTTACTTGCTTTCTCTCTCAATATCTTTCTTTCATTTCATTCTTACTTTATTCTTATATGGAACACTTTTGTCTTTTGTTACACATTTTTGGTCAAAGCCTTCATTTATTTTATGTCTATAAAACATTACTTATGCGAAACACCATGAGTGAACTTCTCGAACTCGAAATCCTTGTCGTGGCCTTTTCCCTTAACTATGCTTTACTTGTATCTACACTTTTGTTTCATTCAGTTTGTTCAGTTGTTTGCTTTTGTCCTTGCGGGCGCGTATCCTTTCACTGTTTGATACTTTACTTTTTCTTCACATTGTCCTCTTCATGTTCTTATAGTCTTTCTTCTTCATTTTTCGTTGGTCACTGTTGCTGTTAATTACATGATATTCGTATTAAAGGAAAGAGAAAGATACTCTCGTTCTTCCTTCGTTCATTCATTGTCTTTGCATTAAAAATTTAACTTTCTCTGTTTTTCATTTAATTAAATGAAAATTTCCGTTTCTCATTGAGTTCTTCATCTTATTTGGCTTGACATTTCCTCAATAATTTGTTACTTTTTACCAATTAAAAAGCTTACGCGAGAATGATTTCATCAACAGTTAATATATTTCATTCGCATAATTCCATAATGTAAACTTTAATAATAAATTTGTTCTTAATGACTTCAAGTAGTACATTAGAGTTCAGTTGAGTTGATAGAGTAAATACAATAGAGAAGGAGTAAACATTCTTTGTTATCAAAAAAAAAAACACAAAGGATCTTAGAATATGAAAAAATATGAAAGCTGCCCAAAATTACTTAAACATAAACCAACAAACCAACAAGAAGGCAAAGTACCATAAGTAGAAGAGTTGAAGAAGTTTTTAAAAGAAAGAAAACTGAGTCTTTTGGGCAAAATGGCGACAGTTACATGCAGGTGCAGTTTGATGCCCAAAAGACTTCAAACATACTTACGTTGCTATATAAAGATATAGACAGACAGAAGAACAGAAGTTGACTGTCAAACAATGCTCTAGAGAATAATGATAATGATGACTGGGATGATGATGATGAAGATGGGGACATGCTTCACATGCACATAGTAGTAGATACACTTCTTTCCAGTTTCATGATTAACGCCAAAAAGCAACAACGAAAACTTCAACTCCTAACTGATACTATTACCTTTTTTTACACTCTTCTCTCACCTTTCTTTGACTTCATCCCACACTGGAATGAAGGAATGATGAGGACATTGTCGAAGCGAAGGAAGCCACATTTTTAAAAAGCACTAAAAATAAAATAAAAACAGAAAAACAGATACAAAATTGCTCAAGTGCTTACGGCGGCGACAAGCATTCTCTCACCCACCCGCGCTCCTCCTTTATATTTGTAGATAAAAAGGACTTTGAGAGTTGTGTTACTGTATCTACTCTTAGCATTTAAGCAGGTGTGCGTGGCGCGCACCAAAAACAACAACAGTAACAACAACAGTAAGAAGGACACAAAAATGTTTGTTGTCAGAGGAACAAAGTCAGTGCACTCAGTCAGCCTGGTTGCATACTCATGTGTGATGAAATAAAATGTTGTACTACGGTGAGTTGAGTGAGTTTTGTGGGTTGGGCATGGGTGGCAGCACTTGAAGCAAATTTCTTTTAATTTTTCTATTCATTTTTTTTTTTTTTTTGGTTTATTTGGCGACGACAAACAACAACAAGAAAAACAATAAAAAAAATGAGGAATGAAGAATGCCAACATAATCTTCTTTTTTTTGTGTTGTCGTTTTTTATTTTTTCGGCGGAAAAATTAAGAAAAAGTCATACAAACAAAGGGAAATGATGCAGCATGTGCATACGATGTGTGTGTGTGTTTGAGCAACCCTCGCTAAAAATGAAATGAAATTTTCTACAAGAAACGCTGGCGTGTCATCAACAACAAAGACAAGTAAAGCTAACAAACTTGCTTCATACACTCATGTATCTACTTACCTTACCCTTACCCAGGTTTGATGGCATTGGATGGCATTCATTGTTTCATGCACACAGTCAGTCAGTCAGTTGACAGTCAGCGTTTGCTTTTACCCAAGAGAACCCTTAGACAGGTGCTAGCTGAGCCGCCTATAGAACGCCTACGAAGGGCATCAACTGATGTAACAGCAGCAAGCATCAGAAAGCATCATCAGGACCAGGACCAGCCAGCACCAGAACACAACATCACATTGCATCATCGTCATCGTCAAAATCAGCATTGACAACATCAGTATGAGTCCAAGAGGTTGTGCATGGTTGCATGGTTTGCTGCCTCCTGTGACTACTCCTGCCAAGCGCCCGAACGTAAATGCTGCTACTGCAAATTATTATGTTTGAAATGTTTTTTGGTTGTCGTCTTCCTCTTTTTGTTGCTTTCTTTCATTTCTTCTCTTCCTTTTTGGTGTTATTTTTACTGCAATTCCCTGCAATATTCTTCTTCGTGCATTTTAATTTTTACTTTTCGTTGTTAATTTTTTTTTGTTCGATTTTTTTCTACTCTTTGTCCTTTTTCAGTTTTCCTTTTTTTTTTTTTTGGTGTATGCAAAATGAAAACATGAAAAGCAAACCAAAAAAAAAATCATCCTACAAAACAAAAAGAAGTGCAAAAAATCGAACAAACAAAAAAATGGATTTTTAGGTAGCAGGCAAAGTAAGCAAACGATTGCGAAAAGGAGTGAGTAAAACTGGGGGAGAGGGTGAGTGGGTGGTGAATAGTAATGGGGTTAAGGGGGATGAATTCAAGTGCATTTTCACTTCACTTTATGGTGCATTCACATTTCCGTTGGTTTGCATTCGCATTTTTGCGGATTTTTGCAATTTGTTGCCGGCATGCTTACTACATCTCCATTATCTCATTCCATTTCACTCTACTCAACTCACTAACTTCTTTACCATTTTTTATGTTCTTCTTGTTGTTGTTGTTGCTACTGTTGTTGTTGTTACTACTGTTGTTGCTGGTGCTGTTGATCATTTTTTTCCTTTTTTTTTTTTATTTTGGTTGGCTTTTGTTATGCTCAAATTCCCCCATTTGAAATGCATAATTTTTACCTATAGCAAAAATGCAATGCAATTTTTGTCATTGTCATAGTTGTTGTTGCAACTTGCGGTATGGGTCAGTGTGCAGCATGCAACAAAATGCTTGTCTCCATTGTCGCTGATAATGGTGGTATAAAAACATAAGGTTTTGTTGATGTTGTTGCTATTTTTATAGACTGGTGTTAATGCTTGAGCTTGGACAAGTTTGACTCCCTCTTGCACTCACTCACTCATTTACTTGCATTTTGTCTGTCTCACTCTATTCACTCTCACTCTTATGCCTACACTCAATTTTACCTCACTTACTTACTCATTGGCACACTCATTCTCTTCATGCATTGTGTGTGTGTGTGTGTGTGTGTTTTGTGGCTTTTGGCGTTGCCTGCTTTTAGGCTCTTGCTTTCTTTCCTTATTTCTTGTTTTTTGATTTTTTGTGTGAATTTTTGCAAGAGTTGCACTTTTTTGCAGTTTACGCCTAAAAAGTGCATTCGAAGTGCAATTTTTTTCTATATTTTTCAGTGTGTGTATATTGCATGGCATTATATTATTATACCACTTTTTTTATATCAATTTTCATTTTATTTTATATTATTTTGTGTGTATGATTTTTTTTTTATTTTATTTTGGCTGTCCTTGTTGTTGTTGTTTTTTGCTTTTAATTTGTTAATTAGATGCTTTTGTGTGCTCGTTTGCATAAAAACTCAAAAGTTAATCGAGGGTTGATTTACATGAGTTTGTTTGTGGGTTGATTGTGGTTGGGTGTCTTTTTATTTTGAAGGTTGGATTTTTGCTTTAAAAATTAAACAGTGAATTTTGAACAAATATATTTACGATCAGTGAGAACACAACCTAATCATAAGCAAAGAGTATAAAATATATGGAGTGGACAAATCGCTCAATCAACGGAACATGAAATGCTCTCTGTATGATTATATTTTTGACATACCATGGTGCATTCACTAGTCTGCTGAGAAGCTTTGATTGGAATCTCTGGAGTATCTTAATGTTAGAATGCGAAGCAGAGCCCCACACAGTTGTATTCCACATGTCCATATGAGCTTCAGGACTATCTTGTGTAGCAGGTGTTTGTTGCGCAGAGACAATTTTGAATTGTGACAGGACATTTTTCTCGTTTTGAACCAGTGTTTCAGCCAAGCTTGAATTAGTGGAAGCTAACTCTGTAACAGTGTGAATGCATCCAGATGGTCTTCAGCTGTAGTGTCATCCTTATATGTAGAAATCAGAAGTGTGTTGTTACTAATAATTGACATGTCTGACAGATCTGGCAAAAAGACCGATGTTTCCATACAAACCACCATGTTTCCATACAAACCATCGATGTTTCAAAACATCGTTGTTTTGCAAGCTCTAATGTCTGATGTATAGTCCTATATGTTATATAGGATTGGTGTCAGTATGCTGCCCTATGGAACTCCGGATCTTATGCATTTCAACTGAGACTTCTATTTTCAAAGTATGATTTTAAGAGAAGAAAGTATGGACCTGATAACAAGTTTTTTAGTTTGAACAGTAGACTGGGATGCCAAACTCAGTCGAATGCCTGCTTAATGCCCAGAAAGACTGCGAAGCAAAAACGCTTTTTATTCAAAGGTACAATCAATTGGATTGCCATCTTTAAGACGCTTGCTATTGGGATTTCATAAACAAATTGCGCTTATTACATACAATTAAATACAAGACATGAACAAGAACAAGAACAATAACAAATTAAACAGTAAATGGGTCTACTAGGCAACATGAAAATGTGTCGTCATCTTAGTTTATATGATGTGCACAAAAAGAACCCTCCCCTCGTCAAATTCTATTCTATTATCTTATCTAATATTAGAGGAGCATGAAGAAGTGAAGGACAAAAAATTAATTTGAATTTAAATTTGAAAATTTTATGCTTTCTTCAGCAATTTTGCTTATAAGCAAAAGACAAGTCAAGTTGTCTGTCGCTTTTGTAATTTTCTAACAAAATTTTAGTCAAAACACACTTTCACAATGATTTTCCTACTTATTCCACACATTCCATGATACTGCTTCTTTTTCAGTCATTGACTGACTGACTGACGCTCTCTTCTCATATCCTACGACATCATTTTCGAAGTAAAATTTGTCGTTAAAGTTTGTTCTTCTTCTTATTCTAAAAAGTGAACACCAACGAACCAAAATTTACAAGCCAAAAAACAACACAAAAAACTACACAAATTTAACTAAAAATCATAGAATTGCAAGTAAGTATCCTTGGTTTCTGGAAATGTCAGTAGATATGGGAGTAAAAGTAGATGTACATGTAGGAGTGGTAGACGGGGGAAGGTGTGGAAGGTGCATAAAGTGCATGTGTAAACATTAAGTTAATATTATTTATTCACTGCGTGCAGCCAAAGAACACAACAGCAACAAAAACAACGATCAACAAATAGAGAAAAGCACAAAAAACCAAACAAAATAAAAGTTGAAACCAAAGCCAAAATGAAAAGGAATATACTAGAGAAGAAAAGAGAAGAGTAGAGAAGAGTTAGTAGAAAGTAGAAAGTTGTTGCACATTTCGCGGCGCGTTGAAAATGAGTTTAACTTTATCTTTCCCTCGTTCCCTTTTCCTTCTCTTACTCTCACTCATACACTCAACTTAAGTGAAATTGAAGTTGTGTTGTTGCTCTTCTTATTATT
Source organism: Amiota communis (assembly GCA_037043315.1). Taxonomy (NCBI): domain Eukaryota; kingdom Metazoa; phylum Arthropoda; class Insecta; order Diptera; family Drosophilidae; genus Amiota; species Amiota communis. The sequence continues at coordinate 266,247 of JBAMAV010000680.1, forward strand.
GCTGTTGTTGTTGTTGTTATTTTTGGTAGCTGAAACAGCCAAACTTTTTAATTACCCTCATCAGCGTCTCTGCAGAGTGCAAGCGTTTTTTGGTTGCCGCTTATACAGTACTAGTATGGGAGGGAGGGACGCTTATATGGGCACATAGATTTAGCTTTACTTATACAATATAGTTATATATGTATCTTTGTGATTGTATGGGGGATGTGTGTATGTATGAGTGTATGTCTTTGGCTTAAAACTTTCATTGCATATTTCTTTTACTTAAGGAAAGGGCAAAGACAGTAAGTGGCAGCAAGCATGCATTTTGACATTTTTGTTTATTTTATGATAATTAGATTTAAAAATATACACACCAATAGTTACACACACACAGATACAAATGCAGAAATACATATGTATGTATGCACTCTAAGTGCGCCTAATTAATATTAATGGCTTTGCCTTTTCTTTTGCCTTTTGTAAATGTGATTGTATGCAAACAAACAATATACCAAGTTGCAACTGTAGATGTCTCTTCCCCTTTCTTTTTCCTCATATTTATCCTTTTCTTCTTTAAAGAAAAATATGTATTTACTTAAGATAAACAAGAAGGAGAAAGGAAATCACTTTAATGCACCTTGAGACTGTGACTCTGCCTTACCATTCCAATTGAAAGATTTTGCTCTTCCGGTTTCCGCTTTACATGCTTGCATAGATGCACGTTTGCACGGATGGCTTTTCCTTTATGCCGTTCAACAACCTTAGGGATAACTAGCTTAGGATAACTAACAACTATTTATTATCAAAGAAGAAGAAGGACTATGTTACTATAAGTAGTAGCTTAACTGACTAACAGACTAAAGACCTTATCATTTAACTGGCGATCAAAGCATGTCACCAATGCTAAGAGTATCTCTCTACCTCTGTGTGTGTGTGTATAACTTTGTGAAAAGCGAAATTTATGTAACCGAGAAAAAGAAACAGGCAAAAACTTACTTTCTCGTACACTTTTTCCTTTTTCACTTTTGGAAAAAACACTTTTCACTGATTGTTATCTAAATGATGCAAGCAAGTTTCTTGTGAAGACTTTTTTTATCAACAGTTGTCACACACATACATATGTACATATACTCTCATACATACGCATGTGCATTAATCATAGAGTCCTTCCACTCAGTTATAGTCGCCGCAAACCGCTTTCAATAGCCAAGAGCGCTTTTTTACCCATCCATACAAATGTAGGGCGTGAATAATGAGTCGATCTTATCGCTAATTGCTGTTTAAGCAGTCGTTGAATGAACAAATTTTTCATTCACAAAATGTTAATGATGTTGTTGTTGATGTTGTTACTGCTGATGATGAGGAAAAATAACTAACTTTGGTCTTCAAGGAAGTGACCCAATTAGTAATGAAAAACAAAAAAAGAAAAGTGAAATAGAAATTATTGAAAATTAAAAGAAAAATTTAAATTTAATCGTTTTTCCCCCCAAGAAAAAAATATAAGATAATAGGAGGAATCATTCTTCATCATTTTGTGGCAACAACAATATTGGCTATTGGCTGCTTGTCAAGAAATCAGAAAAATATGCTTTAGGGTGGCAACAGATTTCAGTTGTCTTATTTTCGTACAACTAAGTCTATGTGTATTTGTGTGTGTTGCTATCTGTGTGTTGACTTTTCCACTAAGAAAATATACATGTATTTCAAACATTTATCTTGCAAACAGATCTCGCGCACATTGCGCAGTTAGTAACGCATACACACATACCATATACCATAAAGACTGATAGACAGACAAACAAATATAGTAGCGAATGGCAATTGGACAAACAATCGGGTTAGAGAGATGGATAGAGAAGGATGCTAAAGAATGGAGAGACATTTCGTAAAAGTATGACTTTGTTGTAACACAAACATAAACTGAACTGAAGTTTTCAGCTGTGCTCATGAGGAAGCACTTCCTTTTATGCCCGAAGCTTAGAAATCAGTTTAATGCTTTTGATTTGACGCTTGTCTGGCATTTTTGATTGCACGTACAACATGTGAATGCAATGCACACCACAGTGCACCACACTCACTCTCCCTAATCTACACAAAAAGTGTGTGTGCTTTTGTGAATTACAATTTAACAAGAATAATAATATTTAACAGATCTTCAATAACATATCAAATGAAAGAAATGTATATGGCTTTTATGTTTTAATTATCAATAAAAATAAACCATTATAGCTGTAACACCATGAATTTTAACTCCTAATTACACAAAATCATACAATTTTGAATTCATTTTAAGTTATAAAGTGGCCTTGCCATATCTCTCTAGTTGCAATTCATTCATATGCTTTATGTTCTCAGTAAACTCATAGGAACATAGCTTAACTGAATAGACAAAGCAATTGTTATGTGACCAGCATGACTAAAGTAACAAGCAGTTCACTATCAAATTGTGTCTTGACTAAGAAAGCAGTGCATTCATTAATAATCAAGCAGTGTCTTTTATAAGCAGACAGTAGTAGCAAGCAGTTTACTTGCAATCCACATTTGTAAATATCCTTCTATTTGCTATTTCATGACCACAAAGTGATATTAAGGAATGAAATCTAAGCCAAGTAAACTCTTAACCCACTTAATATTAGTTTTTGTTTTTTACTTTTTTTGTTCTAAATATACTTTTGTAAATCAACAAGACAAAAGTATTCTCTTGTCTGCCTACAATTTGTACTTAGTACTTATGTATATTTGTAATAAAATTTCTAGAACTTACAGTTTATTCATAAATAATGAAGCCATTATAAGTGCATAGCAGCACTCAGTCTCAGTCACTTTCATGTTGTACAATTTTTGAAAAGTGCCAGTAAACCAAAGTTTATGTAAAACCGCAAGTGATGCCAAACTTTCAAGCATCAGCGTCATCATCAACATCAGCTTCAAATGCAGATACATATATACTAGTAACAACAACAAACAACAAAAGTAACACCGACCAAGAAGCACTACTACTCGGAGAGCATAGAAACAATTTCTAAGGATAAAAAACAATAAACTTAGTAAAAGTATATTTTTCTTGGCACAAGTTTTTCGTATTTCGTATGCACACGCATTCAAACCACAAACCTTAAAAAAAAAAACCCAAAAGAAAAATGTGAAAAAAATCACAAAATTTAAGACTTCTTTGTGCACTTAGGTTGAATAAACGTTTACCCATCAAATATCACCAAAAAACAACAGAACTTTAAGGAATTTAATTGAAAGCTTAAAGTTGAAACCAACAAACAATGAGTTCAATGAGTTTCATTTCTTTGTAATCATGTGAAAATTCTATGATTGAAGGCAAAACCAAAAATAACTTTAATTATGTTGAGTGGTGCAACAAAACCTCAAATTTAACTGGTGAACGATTCACTCCCAGGAGTATGGAAAACAAACGGGGTGAAAGCACGCTCGGACCGGAAGCTAGAAAAACCATAAGCGTTGTGGTGTGGTATATGATACTCAAATGTTATGGCTATGATAGATTCCTTTTACTTTCTTCACCCAGCTCTCAAAAGTACTTAAGTATTTCAGGCATTTCTTTTTTGACTTTAAGTGATTTGAAAACAATAAACTTGTTTCCTTTTCTATTTTTGTGTATGCCTTTTTTTTGACAATTTCCTTCTTTTTTTTTGTTGCTTTTAGGAGGAAAACAGAAATCAAATATTCCAAGAATGTTGTTAGTAAATGCTTGCCTTTCTTTTTTCTCTGGGAATAGTTTGTTCATTCATCCATTCACGTTTGTACGCCTATCACTTTTCACTTTGAAAATAAATCGAACCATTTCTCTCTTTTTGTTTTGGTAAAATTGTTGCATTGTTGTTTTGTTATCTTTTATTTTCTCAATACAAAAACTGTTTCCAAAAGAAAATATTTGTTGAAATGCTTAGTCTGAAACCAATATCAATTCATAAAATAATTGACAATTAGACACAAAAGCATAACAAAACCTTTGACAGGAAAAATACTATAGAATTCCAAAAAACCTTTAAATTGAGCATAATTAGTCTAATAAATTTTCTATTTTTCTATTTTGAAATCTGTGAGGAAAGGTTTGATAAACCATGCAGCATTTGTGAAGCAAAACAATTGGCTGCTCCATGAATAGTATGCTTACATATTTGGAAATAACATAGGTCTGCAAAAGATTACAACCTCTTGATTACAAATATGTCCTTCGTTTTGATGTATCAAGCCACATTTTCTTATTGACATTGGAAAATTTATAATTGATCAAAAATGACATGTTTTAATTCTGTTAAATGATATGTACAGGATGCCCAACTCTTGTCAAGCGATTGACTTGAGCGAACATGTCTTTGAAACTTCAATTCAGTACAATTTTAACCATGAATCACTTCACAACGAAACAATGCGCGCATATATTGACGCTTAGTTGTGTTTACTTAACGTGCTTATTGTCGAAAATATTGTGGCCAACAGGTACCGTCTGACAACACTATTCGTTGTTAGGTGTCGAATTTTATTGAGTACTGGACACCGAGACATCTTCAATATACCATTCATCAAGTTCCAATGAACTGGTTGAAGCGGTCAGAGAGAGAGAGATCGGTGCCTAGAACCCAAAATTCCCTGAACGTCTGACGTCAAGAAGATGTGATATTGACTGGCCATCCAGATCTCCAGATATGACCCCTCAGGACTTCTTTTTGTGGAGTTATTTGAAAAGTGAAGTGTACGGCGTGGTTTGAAATCTTTTTTGTACTGGCTTCTTGTCTCGCTTAACACGATTTCGCTTGGAACGCTGTTTTCCAGGAACGTAACCAACGTATGAATCGACGCCCACGTAACACTTACCGAAATTTCTACTCAGTTTTTTGTCTATTCATTACAGGTTGAGCTAGCATTCTTTATTTGATATATGTATATGTATTTCTGACAGAGATAAATAATCTCATGCTTATTATTATATTATTACATATTTTTTTTTATTAATGTTGGCTAAGTTGTCTTATATCATTCGGGTGAAGCATTGGCCAATGGTGTTATTTTCTTAATGTGTTTTTTTCCATTCAAGTGTTCCTTTAATGCTGCGTATCCAGTAGCTTTGATATCACATATATCACAATAATATTCACCCGATGGTAGACGATATTTGATAAGTAAATTTTCATCTACTACTTTTTTAAATTCATCAGCTTTTTTTAGATGCTTTATACCTCTACTGTGCTCTTCGAAATCAATGGATGAATTTAAATGTTTTTCACAGATTTTGCACCAGAATTCAGTTGGTGGTGACGCAATCCAAAATGGTTTAGATTTTTTATCGAGTGCCACATGGTGTCTGCGTCCTCCATAATGACGTTTTGCATCAGCCCTTGAAGAAAACGTTAAATCGCATATAACACAATGTAAAATGTGCGCTTGTGCTTCAACTTCCTGATTATCCAAAATTTGTTTGAGTTTTATTTCTTCCTCTACAAATTTCATAAAGTCGTCGTGATCATTTATTTCTATCATATATGATGATTCTGTTATTGGGGTAATATTTTTTTGAATAGGTTGAGGTGGTGATGATGATGGTGTTGGTATGGCTTTGTCATCAATGTAATTTGACGCAGTACGCACCCATTTTCCTTCATTGCTGTAGTAACCAGCACCAGATGGCTTAGACTTTTTGTCCCGAACCAATTTGTGTCTGCGTCCTTCAAAGTGTTGTTTAGCATGAGCCGCTGAAGTAAGTTTTAAATCGCATAGATCACAATGTAATTTGTAAACATGCTCCTGCTTCTTAGCTTCATCAATGGTCTCTTCTTGTGGTGAATTCTGTTGTAGCCAACATTTAATATTGCGTTTGTGGCCCTTCGATTCATAATGACCGGAAGCCGATATTAATGAGTTAGAATATATTCTGCATAGCAAACACTTCATCGGAAGCATGAGCTTCAGTAATTCGTACGGATACTCTGGATCATTAGTGGCGCCATCATAATCATCATGATCATTTTTTTGGCGTTTCGGAAGACTTTCCTCTTCTTTAGTAGTATCTAAGTACAAAGTCTTAACAGCATGCACCATTTCCATATTAGCTTTTAAGTCATTAATGGACATTGTAAGCGAAACAACACAATCACTAGGAAAATATATACAAAAAAAAAATAAAAATTAATATCTTAATAATACCATTTCGATTTGCTGTTTGAGCAAACAAAAAGTAAGTAGTGCAGTCAAAGACTATAAAAAGAATAAAGACTGGACAAATGCAGCGCGCTTGTTTTCTATTTATTTACCCAACAACAAATTGTATGTCAAAATAAAAATTGTAGGAAACATTCGCATAAATTATACTTACATTTGCACAGATTTTTTTATCAAATTTATTTAATTTACAGACAAAACACAAATCACACATCAACTGAGAAGTCAAAGCCAAAAATTCAAATCAGAGTAGCCATACTATACAAACATAAGCTTGATACACCAGAGTGACCATATTGCATACATTTCTTAGTGCAACTTGAATGAATACTACGCTAATTTGGTTTGCACTAGAGGGCAGCATTGAGCGCAAAATTCGGCGTTTGAATTACTCATGCCAAAAATAAATGAAGGAGTTTTGTAACCAGATATGAAAGAAACTCACATAGTAATAACCAAAACCAAAAGTTCTGGTAGCGGCTCTCATATCGCGAAATTCTATTTAGTTATAAACTCGTGCACTCAGTGTTCGAAAGAAGATGCCATAAAGAAATGATCAATGCGCTTGTACACATAGTCCCATAAATGTTTGCAATGTCAAGAGAAGTAGTAAAACTTCCTTTGAATGATAAATTTTAACTGTAAGAAACAATTTATTAAAAGAAAATAAATACAGTTATCTTTTTGTAATCATTTATAATATTTATTGATAAAAAACAAAAGTTATCATATTGGAAGTACGTCAAAAAATAGTTAAGTTTTAGTGCTTTTTTTATATTGCAAATAATTATGGGACTAAGTGTACGTGCACATCGAAACCCAGAATGAAAAATGAATGAATCAATCAATGAATGCATGAGTTTTATCATTGGCACACGAGTTACTCAACTAACTATTCGAATTAACTCAATTTGAATGATCGCACAAGTGGTTAAATTTTTACTTCAAACTCAAAAATCTGGTTTTTGCTGTTTGTCGCACACGAGTTTTTGAGTTTCCCTCAGTGGTACTCAGTGTGTCTGTTAGTTTGAGTGCGCTGATGCAGCCCTCTAGTTTTGCACCTCATAAATTACACAAATTAGCTGTTCTCGTATTCAGAAGTGAATGTAAACAAACCAAATAAAAACAAACAATTGAAAATGACGAAAACAAGTAAAATGAGAAAACTGATTGAATTAACTGCAGAAATTGCAATAAATTATTTATTAATTGTACTTTTATTTGCTGCAAAATTGGTAAAACGTTTCACTTTTGCCACAGAATGTGGCACTGTGTCAACGCTAATTATACTCTTCATGTAGTGAATAGCATTATTAGTTTGTCATGAAGTTTGTAACACACAGAAGGAGACATCGGAGACCCCATGAAGTATATGCATATATTGATTTAGCCATGACCGCCTGTATCTTTGCAAACTAGTCGCTCAGTTTTTGAGCTAGAAAGCTGAACGCTGTACATTTGTCGGATTCAGCCGAATCGGATGGGGGTACCTCACAAATTTAAATTAATGTTCTTATTAGAAAAACTTATTTGTTTTTTGACTTACCGAACTGAAATTTGGGCACAATAGGTTTCCGATCTATTTTCATTAACTAGAATTACCAAAATTGATGTTCTTTTGGATCCATTGGTACCATATATGTGTACCATACATGGAAACCACAATCTGGTGTTGCTCTTAACGGTTCCCAATCCTAAAATGTAAGTTCAAAATTTTGTTAGAAGATTATTTTCGTCGGACAGAGGTCGCTTATGATAACGTTTCTTTATACTCAGTCTGATGATGAGCTTTATCATAAATAGCATTGCCTCTGTATTTAAATTGATTGACAGTAGGTTTAATAGAATCCCAGTTGTTGAATTTGTTCTCATGACTCCTGTTACATAGACAAGTGATAGTGATAAAACACTCGTCCTTGGTGCGATCTGCGACCGAAAGGTGCTCCATTGTCTGGTGATCATTTGGGCACCTGTGAAAACACGCATCGTGGCCATAAGATCTCTTGCAATCATCAAGTTCTGGCAAAGCAACTCAATTTAAACCCAATATATTCTATACTTTAAGTCAAAGGCCTTGCAGCTAGCACTCTTTAAGTTATTGTAGATTACATCTAATAAGCAATTATATACAATATATAACCTTGGTTTGATGCTGTACATAAAGAATTAATAAGATTTACTTACCTTAGAACTTTTCCCACTTTCTCTGAATTTATAACCAAATTTAGTACTCTATTTATAACAATTATTTAAATACATGAAACACAAAATGATGGGAAAATACTTTGGCTTTGGTCCGAACTAACAAACCTAACGAAGAACATCTGTGACGTCTTTGCAAACGTTTGAACAATTGAAACACACACTTCTTTTGAAATGTGAAAACCCAAACATAAATTCATATTAAATTTCCAAAATGGAAATCTTCTGCTTTCACATCATTATTATGATTATTTGATTTCATTCTCATTCACTCACTTTATGAATTTCGACAAACAAAATGTTATGAATGTCTTTTGTATGAAATATTAAGGAGGAAAATATGAAAAGCATTTACACAATGACGCATTGAAAATCTACTTCCTAGACTCATTTACTCTGTTCTATAATATGGTGTTCCATTCGAAGTTAAATGGCATAAAAAAGAGAATAAAAGACTATGGTAATAATAATATAATATAATATTTGTTGTTATACAATATTATGTTTGCCTTGTTAGCCTTGTGCAAGTGTAAATTTAAAGTATTTTTAAAGAATTCTAAGAATTCTTGTAACTTTTTAAGGTGTTTAAAGTATCTTCTTCACTAGAATAATGATAAAATTAGTTTCATTGCCAAGAAATAGGTAGCTCTGCCTACATCCAAACAAATACAATATCAAAATTGGAAAATACAATTTTGAGATAATTAAAAACAAATTTAAATATTAGTAAATTTAAATGAAATGAATCAGTTTAAGTATTTATTTAAGAAAGAAAGGCGAATTTTAATTTACTTTTGTATTTCCTGCGGAAATCGAATGTCTACCAATAGAACTCACGCAAATAGAAACTGACAGGGAACGCACGCATCTATGAAAAGTATTAAGGAGCATCAATGTGACAGAAATTGTTTGTCATAGAAAAAGTAACGTGGTAACGTGGTGGTGGCATCTAAAAATGGCAATTGTTGCATAAACCGCACATCCGGGGAAAACTCAATTTTTAACCAAAAAAAAAACAAAAGAAGAAACACTTTAAGACTTTAAAATTGTTTTCTATAGAAAATTGTCTGATAACATGTTACCATGGTAACACACACACACACTCACAGAGCTGAATATTGATATTTGAACTTTGGCACATAATTGACATGTTATTTTATTTAAAAAAAAAAAAAGTTGCTCATACGCAGCATGAACTCAGTATAAAATTTAAAAAAATCAATCAATATTCTCTCGCTCTCTCTCTGTTTAACTCCTAAAACAAATTTCCATTATCCATTTGATTATGCACAGAAACATCTTCAAAGTTCATGCCAACATATTGAAGTTCCTTCCTTTGTAATTTTCTTTCTTTCATCCTTTGTTTGTTCGATTGTTTACTTTTTGTTTATGGCTGCCTTAAGGCTTTGTTTTTTATAAATTTATTTGACAAAGCAGAATTGGTTTTCTCTTCTTTTAGTTAAAATTATAAAAGAAAAGAAACAACAATCAAAAAGCCTGGAAATAAATATATGTCATAATAAAAATGACTCTAATTTGTTGAATTTATTTATGTATTCAAACGCAGACACACACACATACACAAATTGTGTATCGTTAAGTCATAAAGCGTAAGCGACTAAGAATGTCTTACAAAATGTTATGGACAATGTCCTTATTATGTGATTGTTATCTTCTTCAAATAAACCTGTTATCTTGTTCTCCGTCCATCATCTCCATCTAGTACAATGAAATACACAATTATTGTATTTTACTTGAGCTGCTTTTAGCTTAAAACACTTGCATGTTTTCCTTTCAGACAATTTTCGAATTGTTTATTGTTCGATTTGAAAAGAAAAATATTATTTTTCTTCTTTATTATGTATGTATGGTCTGTTTGTGTAGTTCTCCATGCCACCCACAGCATAAATTTCAAAATTACTAGAATAATTCAGAATTATAAGTGTATTTTCAGTTAATTTTCATTTTATGTACAACTCATTAAATATGTGAAGGAACTAGACAGGACACAGAAGATACTAACAAACACATTACTTGTATCAGCACTGTCTATGTCTAAATATAATACTCATAAGCGGAGATGAGGAGAAACAAAACATAACAAAAACACACAACCTGTTACCAAACATTGTACTATGAGTAACATAAACAAAATTATATGTATTTTAATGTAAAATATTAGTATGAAAAAACAAACAAAGAATACTAGAATAATTTTGTACAAAGACTTAGGAACTCGAGCATGAGATATGTATGTTTTTGGCTATGACACTCGGTTGACAGAGGCGAACAACAATAACAATGACAACGACAACGACAACCAAGAGGACAATATGAGTGAGTAAGCAAACGTGAGAATTATTCATGACAAGCATTGGAGGATGAAATGGAGCGCAAGTGACCAACGTGTAGATGGCAGGTACTCGATGACAGAGTTTGTGAGAGATAAAACTGGAAATAATATGTAAGCAGACAAAGTGCCGTATACGTAATGTAAGAGAGCTGTTTTATAAGTTTCTGGTTGGTTTGACATGAATATCAAAATAATTTAATATCCACCAGAAGTGCTACTTTGTTTCTTAACTCAATAAACTAGCTTGGAGGGTGAGATTAACAGTTTCTTATTTTATTATTATTATAGTATATGTTAAAACATATATTTACTTAACTGCTCTCGTATGTAATTTTTTACTTTATTTAACTTTTTTATATGTAACCTGTGAATGAGGCATTAGATTTCATTTGTGTTTTTGTTTAACATTTTAAAATGTCTTTTTCGTGTTTATTCATGACATGACAGAATAGGAATTTCCATAGAATAGTTTCTGTTTCAGCTGAATTCATTGAAATTACTCTAAATATTTAAGCGACAATAGATTTTATCAACAAATTAAACAAGCAGCCTGTTTAACCCTGCGTTGCCCGGAATTTCGAAATTTTGTGTGTAAATTGTTGTTGTTGTTGTTGTTGTTACGGGTTTTCTCAAAAGCGATTTGTCCATTTTATTTATCTCATAGTTTTTATAATCAGAAAAAAAAAGACGAAGAATGCAATACTCTCACACAGTAATTAATAAATGAGCGGAACAAATGCAAAAATAACAACAACTGCACTAAATTCAAGAAGCAGCTAAGCTTAAGAACTTGTGAGCTCGTGTCGCTGATTATTCTTTTTTGGTAACGCCATTCATTTCAACTATTTTCACACGTCCTTTCATTTTTGTTTCTTCCATTGACCACTATATACTGCATTTCGCATGCATCATCACTCCACGCAAGCCATACGAAATGAGCAAACAAGGAAAGATGAGAAAGAAGACAAAGAAAAATATCAGCATACCTGCAAGTTGGTACAAACAGCGCGGCTACCCCGTCGGCTTCTTGTTCCTCTTGTTAACAAACAAAAGATGCCAGAGAGAATGCAGCCGCAGACACTTTGAGTGTGAACAAGGTTTAAACAATGAAAAAACTTACGTGCATGTAAGCAATTTTATGAATAAATATTATAGATTTTTGGGTTACATTATTGTAATTTTCAATGCAGGATTTAGACAAATGAATAGTCTATGGCTTTAACAATGCAAAAGAATCTTTTTTATATATCTAGATAAATTTATCAAAAGTTTGACATCAAGTTTTGGTCATTTGCATACCAATATTTGTATTATTTATATTGGCCAATATTTCTATAAGCATATTTTACTTATATGCTCCACACATTCTGTGTGGGTTTTCAGACCAGAATACCACGCATTTGACTCAACAAAAAGGAGAGAGTGCTCTCCAATACTTGGCTGCATTTTTTGGTTTTCATTCGCGGTGCTCCCACCAAGTAAAAGATAGCGAACGAGACTATGACATGATTTGAGTTCTAGCGTCAGGTATCTGTTTCTTATAAACAGAGAATTGTGAAAGTTTTTGACTGATCTTACTTGAAGCTTAAATTTGCATTTTTCAAGCGTCTTATGGTTATGCCCCGGTGTGTATATATATGATCGGATGAAATACTGGCTTTAGACTTCCGAAAAAGGACTTGTGTGCAATCCAATCATAATCATAAAGGAAACAATCTTTTTAAAATCAATCATTAATTTAACAAATTGTCTAATTGGCATATTCAATTACAGTATTAGTTAATTTTTGTATTATGTTTTATACATATATCTATTAAAGTATCAAAATTGTTGTTAATATCAAATATTTGCTAAAATTAGTAGGATAAGGATAGTAAATTGTTACAAATTAATACAATAATGACCTCTAAAGTAGATCTTATCCCTAAATTAATCTATATACTCATCCATCATGCAATCATTGTATAATCAATAATCAAACTTGTATATATTAAACTATCAAAATATTGATTTATTTACTATATCGATAGTATGACGGTGTCTTGAAACATTTAGTAAATATTATAGAACATAAATACTTATATGAATATGGTAATATTAAATTAAAGAACTTAGAACCTCTTAGGTAAATATTTCCATGCATAAATAAACACGCAGAAGCCGATTTAATCTTAGTTAAGACTATGCAAACATAATATTACACATACGCAAGGTAATTCCAATGAACTATAATAAACAGATACAGAAATGAGGCTTATAGTGACGACGATGATAATGATGAGAAAGTTGTGCTACTGAAACACACTATATTTGTAATTAATAAATACAATTAAATAAGCAAACGTTTGCATCTAGACTACGTATATGACTCCTTCTCGTCATGCCAGTTGTTGAGTTTGTGTTATTATTATTGCGTATTAAGCTATGCGTTTGCTAGCTACCTACCACTTTCGAGTATACAAACATACTTACATACATACATATGTTCATTATACAATATAAGGTTATTTATGTACATGATCAAGGCTACATAATGCCGATGCTGGAGCTGGTGCTTGTGCCGGTGGTGATGGCGATGGCGAACGTCAACCAAATGAACCATGCTTGCAACAACTCAAGAGCATCACTCATTAATTAAATGAAAACCTATGAATACCAAGAAGCCAATACCTTCTTTAAAGTGCGTGTCTGTGTATTTGAAGGGGTCATAGGGCAGGGTAAGCCTTTTAATGCCACCACAAATAATCACAACCGGAACGTCTTCAACAAAACAACCAACTGGTTTCCAAGAAGTCGATATGAAAATCAAAGTCTATATATTAAGTTGAAAAGAGGATGATGTTGATGTTTATGTGTAAGTATAAACAATTGATGGCACGTGTAATGATTTTTCCCTTTGAGGACTCAACTTTAAAACCAATTTTCACTGTGTTTTCTTTACTCATAAAAGCTCATTGTACTTTAAGGATTTCGTTAGAAGTTTCAAAAACATTTATTCTACAATAGTAATTGCAAAATGATTAAAGGTCGTAGTTCAAAATTATTGCAAGCATTGTGCATTATCAAATGCTACGCAAATTTCAATTTCTTGCAAAGTCAAAGGACCGAAATGAGTATGTCAAATATTTATGAGTACATAATTGAAACTACAATGATGAGAATTTAAGCATATACAATAAATCGATATGATGACGAATGTAATTTGTAATTTGTGTTACATGTGTCACAATCAATGACATGTTTTCTTTGAATGAATGAATATTTGCCAGACAAACCACAAAACCAAAAATAACAATCAACATCTTCATAATCATAATCATAATTACACATATATCTATATATTGTATTTGCTATTGATGAATGCCAACCATGCTAAATATTCCATCAAAATCTTAATACCTATGTGTTTATGTCTTGTGCGAGTCTTAAGTAACCTAAGGATTATGCAAGGATTAGGAACGTGTACCTTTTTGAGACATAAGAAGAGTGTGAAAAGAAAGATTCATGCCGGAGTGTAATCAATTTATGCTACAGGCTAAGACAAAGCTACGGTCTTAGATTTGATTAGAACGAGAGATAGACAACTGGCAATTGTATTGATTAAAAGTGAAACAGAGAGGAATATTGGAATCTTGATTAGTTACGTAATGAATGTAACAGAAAGATTATGGTAAGCTGTCAAACATCCGAAACCTTCTACTAGTTTGCAATTTGACCTTACGTAAACTTAGAAATCTTTCAAATGCCTTTAAACAGAATTCAGAATGTGTATCTTTTGTCTCTCTGCCCACACTATGTTCAACAAACCACAGACACAAATGTTTTGTGGTTTTAGATCAAACCTATGATAAACTTGAAAAATCTTTCATCATACATAAAATGTTTTGCACTTCAGTGTGCACTTTATTAACAAGCAGGGGCTCTTGACTTGATAAGTATAAAAAATAAATTAAATTCTTATTCCTTTGGATGCTGCGGTTAACCAGTGACACATTACAGACAGTACTTATTGTACATAAGTCATTAGATACCACAATCAAAGAATCATCATTTCTTTAATGTTTGATATGTTTCTTTTTTGTGTGCATAAGATTTAAATAAAAACCATGAAAAGGAAAAAGTGAATGACTTTTGGCAAATATCAACTGTGTGTGTCTACGTCAATTAATAAAAGTATATATCAAAAAACAAAAAAAAAGAAAATAAACAAAGTAAATCACATTGGCTAAAACGTGTCACATTCAGTATTTTTTTGTTTTTATTTTTCCCAAGCTTTGATTAATTAACTAATTTGTTTGATTATTTTATTTGTTTTATTCTTAATAAGAAAGTAGGGTATCTCAGATTATTTCATTGTATACAATAATTATAGAGCATCTTAGAGTCATGTTAGTTTGTTGTTACTATATTATAATTTATTATATTGTATTATTACTCAAGTTCAAGTTCAACAACAGCAGACTGCAAGCCGCCTTCAGACAGTTGCATTTATATGTATGTGACATTCAAGTCGCCTCAATAAATTAGCAAGTAATATTTACCTGATTACAACTGCCACATGCCACAACAATGCATCAATGAAACAAAGAGAGCAATAATAATAAACACAAACAAAACAATTAGTCTACAAAGAAAGTACAATACAATAATAAATAGAAAAAGTATAACAAACTCATAACAATTGTACGAGAAGATGGGAGGATGGAAGCTTCAGGACATTCTGCTGATGAGATTAATTAATTTCACTTCTGTTGCACTTATACAAACGCAAATCAGTGTGGCAATAACAAAGCACTTAAAACCAACACAGTTTTTTATGCGATTACTAAGGGAAACACTTTAAATTCTAGAATCAGAATAATAAAAAATTTAAAGGGTTTCAAATAAAGAGATTTACATTTCATATTACTTTACTTTTATCTTTCTTCACCATTTGTGGTATAATAGCATTTGCGACGTACATCAACAGCATCATAAAATGTTAAATGGAATGATCAATATTAACATCTGCGGGAAACAAATTTACCTATTCTATATACAAAGCAGACGGAAATATCTATGTTCTGGTTAAAAGGGAATGACTAACAAATACCTTCCTGAGAAAGAAAACAAAAGTGGATGACATTAGCTAACGAGATACTTGAGATAATTTGCAAAGTGCTGGTCATGTTGCTTGTATGGCATAACATCCTTAAATATAATTCTTATCATGAAAGGACAAACGAAATATTAAATGAAGCGATGATATGAAGGAAAAATCATCGAAATTGGAGCATTGCACTAGTCAACACTAAACAAAAAATTATCCTCTCTCACTCAAACGAAACGGACACTTTCAATAGTTCCACTGCCTGCTCTAGAACACTATGAAGTAAACTCATGTGCTGTTATCATAGCAGAAGACACTAGACCACAGTGCCACAGTTTCAGGATAGTGTCCCATTCCTCTCATTAAAATCACACGTTTAAAACAATTTCTGAAGACGAATGAAAATAGATAGATACACACAATTACGAACAAATAGTGTCATACCGAATCATAGCAGAAGATACTACACGACAGTATACATTTACGACAGTATGACACTAAGTCATTGCAGAGGACACTAGACGACAGTATACTTTTTTTAAGACAGTATTACATAGTGTCATAGTGTTGTACCGAGTCATACCATAATGCACGACTAACACTACAGCTAAAATTTGAATCAATACTCACATGTTGCGGTATCTTACGTTTGAAAAACGAAGATGACATGACACACAGTGTCATGGTGTGCGCAGTGTTAGTGTGGTCTGTTAACACTACTTAGTGCTGACTTGTGCAATTCTCGAATCGAAATGGATAAAAATAGCACAGGTGAGAGAAAGTTTAAAACATCTTATACTCTACTCATACTCGTTTTGTAAAGTAATTTTTGGTAAATTTTTTAAAATCACCTAACAGATAACAGTTAGTCGTGTTTGGTTTGATAAAAAAATGGAGATAAATTATTCATTGCTTAGTTGCAGGATTTAAAATAAAAGTCTGACAAAAAGAAAAGACAAATCCAAAAATGGAAAGCAAAAAAGAATACTGAAAACGCGTGACACAACGAAAAAAAGAACTCCAGAGGCATTTCAAAAGTTGATAAGCAGAGAGATAAAGAAAAGAGAGAGAGAAACAAACAAAAATTAATAAAAGCGCGCCAAGCAAAACGATAATAAATCAACTTTCTGTCAACAGCATTGAGGATATTTTTGAGCATGAGCTGAGCTCAATAAAAGAAAAAAACAGCAAAGAAGCAAAATGCCGCAACAAGACCAAAGTAGCTTAAAGATGTTGATGATGACATGGGATAAAAGTTGGAAGCCTCTAGAGAAACAAATAAGCGACAAATGAAGTGAAACTGCAAAATAAAACAAAAACAATCTTAAGAAAAAAAAGGAAAGCTGAAAATAATACATAAATCGAAAAGTTATTTATGCCTTTTTTAAAGTTTGCATTGATTTCAGGTTTTATTATGTTTTTCCTTTTTCTCGCTCTGATGTTAAATCTTTTGTGAATCTGACATTTTTATAGCATGCAACATATTAAAGGAAACTCAAAATTCTTAATTAAAAACCTAATCAAATGCATGCATAAAATACAAGAATACAATAAAATACTAGAATACAAGTAATCATACAATGTTATTGGATTTTATTTAAATAAAGATAATAAATAACATGATATGTCGATAGAATAACAACAGAATTTATTGAGCTTAAACTAAATCAAGTAAAGGCTCGGCATTCATCGATTATTCTAGACTCTTTACAATGGAACACAAATATTCATAAATTTTCTTTTAAATTCTCCCATAAGAAAACAAATATTGGCTTATTTATATGAGAATACATATTTTATATATATGTCCAATCATAAATCAAATGAATCTAAACAATGCTTCATTGAGTATTAGTAGGACAAGCAAATAAAGCCAACACTGTCATTTTCCAATAATATAGGTAAAGAAACTTTAAGCGTTTGTACAATAGGCATAGGCATGACAGGAATACAGGATTGATGAAAAAATTGTAACAAAAATCAGATCAATATACTATTTCTTTAATTAATAATAACAGAGTGCTTTAAACTATGCCAATCAAAGTTCCCTACATTATGTATTTATATGTGTTGCTTTGGGTTTAAAGAAAAAAGCACTACAATATAGCAAGTACGTCGTATCGGTTTCCTTACATAAAAGGCTTCCGAATAGAAACATTATTATACTGCACTATCTGTAGATGTTGCGCGACCTTTCGATAAGGTTTGGCTTTGCTCCTTAATACATAAAATAACTAGACTACTGCCTGATAATAGAAAAGAATTTGTATTGAAGCAGAATGGCTTTCTCACTCAGCCATGAAGAATAGATGCCGGAGTTCTACAGGTTAGCATTCTAGGCCCAATTCTATACGTGCTTTATACATTATCATACAAAGCCAAACAATGACATCTACTTTTGTCGATGACACTCTGTACTCACATAAATCCAACAAATGGCAACAATTACTCTCCAAAATCACATATAGATTGGCCTAAAAAAATGCGGAAAAAATATAAATGAAGCCAAACACGTGCATATCATTTTAATCCTAGGGAAGGTCACTTGACCTGCTTTTAAAATTGGCTAACTGCTTAACCATAAAACATCGAAAAACTGCAGCTCAATCTGAAGCCTTGAGAATAATCACGGGGGTCACTTAGTACATAAAAACTGCTAGCATCCATAAATAATGTCCTTCTACCTATACAATACAAATAATTTATATAAATATTTTAACTATTTTGCAAGCATTGGCAAGGAAATAGTATAGCAATAGTATGTACGTTAAGATTTTAAAACTAGAAACTTCTATCTATTTATTCCTTTAAAATTTCCTTATCTTTACTAAGTATATTTCATGTATGCATGTATGTAGTTGCCATGTGTGTAGTAGTTTATTATAGTTATTTTCATGCAACCTTGTACTATTTTCAAAACAAAATGACTTAACAAGCATTAAAAATATTAGCTTTGGCCAAAATCATTGAAGATAATTACTTCAAACTACATACATAACATACACATCATTTGCTATAAGCTTTTACTACTTTAAATCACACAAAATTTCAAATTGTTGAATCAAAGTACTCTACAACACTTAATAAAACATAAGGTAAATAAATCTATCTAAATATGCTGGTAGCCTTGTTGTATACAATGATTTATTGCATGAAGATATCTCTCAAATTTTGTATGAATATGCATATTTAGTAGACAGTATAAGAAGAAGATTATGGTTTAAGCAGCCGCTTACACATTTCACTAGAACAAGTAAATGATAATATTTGAGAGAACTTAAGTTTACTTATTTGCACTATGTAGTATTTTAAGGTAAATACTTGTACTAGTATCCACTAAATAAACTGTGAATGAATAACGTTGATTTTTTCAAGGCAGAATTACTTAACAAAATAGCACATCAACAACACAAAATCACAGGATGAAAAGCAAATAAATGCGAGGCTTAAAAATAATAAATTGTGTAATATTTTTTGGTCAGTTTCAATATCAATACATGCATAAAAAAGATACAAAAGAAATGACAAAAAATTCTTATGTTGCTTGGGAATGGGTTAACAAATATTTTACATTTTGTCAAATAACAAAAGAGCTAAAAATGAACAAAGCGAAAAAATTTATACCGTACATGATACTTCTCCATCAATAAAAAGCCATTGTTGCTGTAGAAACATTTTCTCTTATATATTTTTTATTGAAATAAAAGAGGGATAAATAAAAGAAAAAGAAAGGAAGTATATAACACGCTCAATTTGCCATTTGCAGTGTCAATTTAACGAAATATTTTTCCGCTTATATTTGTTGCCACAAAGAAAATTATAGAAAAATCACATTGCACGTGAAGTATTTTGTGGATAACCACAAAAAATACAAAAAACAACAAAGCAAACATCAAACAAAAATTATTCTTATACAATTGTCTATATTATTTTTAATTTCAAACTTTAAAAGCAGCTTGAAATCAATTAAACAGAAATTCACAACAACTTAAGGAAACTGAAGTCTTGTCAATTTTTGTCATTTTTATATAAGTAGTATCTCAACCATTTATGTTTAAAAATGTATGCTACTCCCACGAAAACATCTTTCTTATACTACTACATGAGAAATTTTTCATTCTATTTTTTGCACTCACTTGAATGAGTTCCAAAATACTCAGAACACACGCTTGTGTATCATGAAACCATAAAACCATAAACGACAGATGGAACAGTTGGAGTATTTGGTACTCGGTATAATAAATTGCTGGGAAAATCAAGTAAAGTCCAGTCACAATGAGAACAAATATTACCTTATTTTTATATTTATATATATCTGAACAGAACACGCAGTTCATGGTTGACAATGTGTTGGCACACACGTGTCTTTCGACAACTTTATTCCTTTTGCCACGAAATACTCCACAGGGATGCATAATAATTTAATTTTATTTTTATTGCTTATTTATTTATGTACTACTGTTTTAAGGGATGCTGTTGAGATTTCTGCTTTTGCTGGACATTGCGACTGATAAACGATGACAATAAGTCTCAGTGGGTGGTCAAACAAGCATTGTAAACATGACATGACATGCGTTTATATTATCCAATATAGTACTTTTTATTATCTTTTTGAACTCATAATATATTTTTTCGTAATTTAAACAAATTAAATACTTTTATTTAATGACAATTGCAAGAAGTGTAGAGTTTCTTAATAACTAGTTACAACATTAAATTTTACTATGTACATTGTATCTTTAACAATATTTCAAAACAATAAAAGGAAAATAGAAATTGTAAATTCATGAAACCAAATAAAAATAAAACAAGAGAGGAAAAATTACAGGGAACATAGTATACGGAACTCTTATTAATAATTTATTAAGTTAGAGTAGTCCACGTTGTATTACAGCAGTCAGCATTGTGTATACGCAATGTGAATTGTTCCGTTGTAGCATTTGGCCAGTGGAATCGAATTGTTAATGAGTGAGCACACTCACTCGGACTTGAATTTCGAAAGTCTATTAGACAAAGAGTCAGTTTGCATTGTACAATGAAGTTTTATACATATATTTGAAATAACTGGGTGCCGATGTCTATAAAATTATAGTTTCCATGAATATTTTAAATTTGAAATAATGTTGTATAATATACTGTCAATAAAGACTATCAAATAATCACCACAACTGAGTGGCCCAAAGGGCAGAACACATTTCCAAATTTAAAGTTTCTTTCTAAATATATTTTGTATGTTCTTAGACATCTCCTAAGAGATACTCAAGGTGTTTCTTAAGTATTAGAAACTTTTTTCTCACAAGGTACAAAAGTTAGTGGATGAAGATGTTGTTACTTGTAATTACAAAACAAACTTTTAATTCATTTATCAAATTGCTTCAACTTGAACTACTATACTTACCACATACTACTACTGTTTGCTTACTAAATTGGTATACATAATTGTTGTACAACATTGAAGTTTTAATTTGAAACAAAGCGTTGGAATTACTTAAAAATGTATGACTTCATTAAAATGAGTTTGTAGAGAAAATAATGGTTTCATTATATACGTTGCTTCACAATGCTAGAATGAAATATAATATCAGTTTGTTTGTAATGTAAATAATTCTGCATAGGGTGATAAGGTGAATTGGTCCACTTGTTCATTGAGATTGTTAAGCGACCTCGACATGGTCCAACAAGGTTGGTCCGATCTCATCATAGTGTTAGATAAATAAGTATTTGTATGTGTCACATACGATGTTAGATTGAATATCCAAATTGTTTTGATGTTTCGTCCAACGTAACATACAAGCATGTGCTCACTTTTTTTGAAACATTTGAAGTGAGCAGACATGAGCGCTAGTAGAAAATATTTGTGAAGTGACCAACCGCTTAACTTCGTTAATCAGGGCATTATTTATTGTCTTTATAAATATGTGAGATAAACAGCTAATAATTCTTTATTTCCACCACTCTAAAAATTCTCTCAGAGTGCTAGTGTTTCCTTTCAAGTTTACATATTAAATTCTTTAATATTATTGATTTAATCCACTAGCCAGAGGTTAACTTATAAAGAATTGACTACGGTATTGGTTGAGATAGAAGCAATTC
This sequence comes from Amiota communis, assembly GCA_037043315.1. NCBI lineage: Eukaryota > Metazoa > Arthropoda > Insecta > Diptera > Drosophilidae > Amiota > Amiota communis. Next base: position 288,155 of record JBAMAV010000680.1, read on the forward strand.
TGAACTCTCGTCCAATTTCACAATGTTCATCAGGCCCAAATGACCTCGAAGCGTTATCACCAGCACATTTTCTCATAGGAAGTTCACTCAAATCATTGCCAAAATGCCAGTTGGATTACAATGACACCAAACTTGAAAGATGGACAAAGTTGGGTGCAATCAACCAATGTTTTTGGAATCAGTACCACCACGACTATCTCAAAGAGCTGCAAATACACACCATCCGAATGTGACCGAGAACATAATGGTGATCGTACATGAGAACAATACTCCTCCACAACGATGGCCGGGATGTTGGGTCACCAAAAAACTAATATGCCAAACTCGTATTAAGAAGCGCTTCAAAATAAAATTGAAACTTCTGTTATTTCTTTATGAACTGTTATTCTTTTTGATTGCTTTGTATTTTGTATTATTAAATTATTGAACCAAAAGCAATCGAACTGAACACATCGTGTTTTATACATCAACTTTACATTAGTATGAATAAGTCTAAACCATTTTGTTAGTCCTAAATTATAATATTAGGAGATATATCAATTAAAGATGGAAGAGGAAATTATTGATTCCTTAGGCAGCACAACTGGCGTTGCCTGTATTTGCAGAATTCATTCTCCAATTCTTCCAAATAAAATCAATCCTCATCAATTTGTCAAAAATTTCTTGATTGTTTCTTTGTCTTTCTTCCTTGAACTCATTTTTTCTCCTTCTTCTTCCACGTCTTCTTCTTTTCATCCATTTGGACGTCGCATCATAGCAATCATCATCTTGGCAGCGCTTACCAAATACTGCGATTTGATTTATCAGAACAATATGTATTCTTTTATTCTTATAAAATCTGAAATTATATCGTGAATATTGCAACAAGGAATCAAAGGAAAACAAATTAATTTCATTTAAGAATTTACATACTTCGATTGCTTCTTTTTCTCTATAATTTCACTTGAACAAAAAGTTGGGTCATGAAAAACAACGAAAATATTACACGTGTCCTGAAGAGAATTGAAATTGATGAAATTCTTAAGAAAAAATATTATTGTAAAATTGTAGAGGGAGACCAAATCAAATAAAAGCCAAAGCTTACTTTTTTTTGCCCCAAAAACAATTTCATGACAATAAAACAATGCAGACCGGGTTACTAAACGCTGGCTGTGCTCATGCTGTTCGTTTTGGCATCAGGTGCCCCCCACTAAGCAAACAATGCAATGAACAATAACAGTTATTTTTAACAATACCCAAATACACTCACACACACACACACACACACACAAAGCCAACAAGTGAAAATGGAATTTTAATATGCGCCAAAAAGTATGCAATGTGGTAAATGTTTGCGTAAACTCGTATATGTGTAAGTGCTGCAAGTTACCATGGTCCATGTTAATTATACCATACCATGTTTTTGTACCTAAAAGCAAAAATACAACACAAATTTCATTGTAAATTCTAAACAAAAATGGTTCTGAAATGCAGTGAATAACTTTTTCGATTATGGAACAAAACAACTTTAATAAAAATAAAATACAATAGATGTTTTTTTTTTGTTTTGGGGGACTTTTTAATGACGCAATCTTAATCAGTTATTTTTATATAGAAAACTTATGTTGCAGTTTAAAACCCATTTCGTCATCACCATCAGACACTTGAAGATACAAATCAAAAGCAATTAAATGACATGTCACTGTCTCGACGTCTGTCGCTTGCATGCGAAATTAAATTACTTTTTCTAATTTGACAACAAACTGAACATGTTTTGTCTTGTTGTATCCACATATATGAAGAGAAGTTACAGTCTGTACAGCAGTTGCTTGTAAATGTTGTACGAGTTGTAATGATTTTCAATTGTCTCTTTTTTTAAGTCTATTCAAATGAATTGCTTATTCAAGCAGAGTAAAAGCATCTTGCAACATATCAATGTAAATTTTATATATCACATCCATGTACAGTATATATTTTATGTATGTGTATGAGTATGAGTATATGGAATAAACTACTGTGTATAAAAAAATATTTTATTGCTATTATCATCGCTCATTCACATGACTGATGAAACAAATTGAGCAACAAATTCAAAGCACACATTTTTCATACACAGTACACGAAATCTCTTAAGAAAATTGCTATAATTTTGAGAAATAACCAAATGATTCACTTCCGTTTCTATGAAAATAAAAATTCTATGCTATATTCTATTGTATTGTCTCTTGTCTCTTTCTCATACTTTATATCAATGAGTGAAGTATGTTATCGATTGCCATTCTGGTTTCATAGGTAAAGAGATGACAGATGAGAGGTTCAGCACTAACTGTTTTTCCGGCAGTCACCGTTATTCACTTGCCTTTACAAGATATCCTTTCAGGACAAGTGGGACAGTGGGCAAATGGATCTGGCTGCACTGTCACTAGGACACTCTGACCTTCGAGCTCCTACTCTTTAACAAGAACATGATTCAGATGATGCCCTGAGTACTAAAATGGTTAACTCAACAATTGGGCTGTTATTCCAAAGCATGCACGCTTCACATCAAGACTTCTGTCGAAGGTGTGAAGATGAGGTTGAATCAGACAGTATTAAATACATCCTGTATTACTGTCCTGATCTTCTTTATGAATGGGTTCGTCGTCCCAGTAAAGCATTCATTGATGAGTTGGGCAGCTTGCCAAAATATCCACTGAGGGACCTGGCTTTGTTCGTGGATTTTTCATGTTAGTTTTAGAGGGTGAGGGAGACTCTTGAGAGCAACCAACCCACCCACACTTCATTTCTTAAACTATAGCCAGGCATCACAATACGCCACAAGGCTTCTGGGTGAACTTGCGAGCGGCATAAGTAACATAACGTACACGTACTAACGTATGTACAAACGAAGGCCACAGTCTGACTAGGGAGGACTGCAATCGCAAAAGGATCATGTTCACATAGTTTATGGTCGTAGGATTTTGTTGAAAGAATACTTCTTCTTTAGAAGTATCATTCTCATTATTTTATTATTCAACATCTCCTATGTGACCCATCTCCTCGCGATACCTGGCTCTTTTCGTGGATTTTTCGCCTTGGTTTTAGAGGCCGACAGAGACTTCTGAGACCAACTAATGGATCGCAATACTTCTGGGTGGACTTGCGTGTACTCTCTTGCATAACCTAACCTTAACTATGTTTTTGATTTAATCACACATTTTGTATTATTTTTTAAGATTTCAAAATAAATCTTTTCAAATTGTTTTCTTTTTACTTTAAACAAATCTTTTGCTGCAAATATCTTATCCTTTAAATTGATTTCTTCAGATGCAAACTGGTCCCTTATGATTTGAACTCGTAACTGAACTTTCGTTTGTATTTGCTTAATAATAATTTCATTCAATTTCATTACATAAAAACATTGCATCAATTGAATCACCACTGCTTTCATAATTTCACATCAAAATACAAGTATTTTCAAATAAAGAAGAGAATATGAATATATGAAGAGTTTTTAAAAACCTAAGTCCGACTAAGCCAAATATTTTTTATCTTTTCTATTAATAATTTGTGGCATTATACAATCACTAAGTTTTAAGTCATTTTCTCATTCATCATCATTGAATAAATGTGCAAAAAAAGGTTACTTCTGAAAAGGTCACTTGACCTTCTTTTTTCAATTCATTTCTAGCACTCCCAAGGAAACACTTTTCACACAAAAGCGTTTAATGATGCATAAGTCAAAGTATTTTCTCACAAAAAAAAAAACAAAAAAAAAAGGAAAACTTTCTCACATTATCACATAACATATTGCGTATACGCAATGTTATTTTTTTATTTTATAGAAATTTAAGTAGTATGTAGCAAGTTTTTTCCATTTCCATTTCAAGCTTATTAAAATAGTTAGATTTTTATGTTTCTTTTGCAGAAAAATAAAATGGACTTCATTTGCATTTATTAAAGTTTTTCTTTGAGTGATGGGAAAGGGACTTTATACTTACTTATTAACTAATTAAATTCCTATAAAATAAAGCTCTTTCACATTTACATATTCTTCATTCAAAGCTCAATTTATGAGTTGACAACCATCTCATCTTCCTTATCCCTTTTGCTGTCCACATACATTTTGTGTGCTGTTTTAATAAAAGCATTTTTTTATTTTCATGATAACTTACGCTAAAATAAAAAAATATCTTTTATGTAGGAGGGAGTCCATGACAACCAACATATGATTGCGCCCAGACGCCTCATAAATTCCATAAATCTGAAAACAACAAGAACATATGCAGAAAAACAAACCACTTGTAAATATTTGCCAAAGATAATTTTATTTGGTTTCACTTGGTTACATATGTACGAGTGACTATGTATAGATAGACAGACACCAACTTGTTTGTTTTTCTTTCTTTCTCAATCAACTATTTTACCAAATTTTCAATCTACCTACATAGTATTGCTGCTTAGAAATACATCTTTCGTAAATATAATAATTTATCTTTTTACATACAATACTTTCTATTAATCTATAATTATAATAATATGTACTAATACTGGAAATCAAACAAAAGCTTTTGCAATCCATTGCCAATAAAGAAAATATATCTATAAGAAAACAAAATATTGGAAACAAAAAACAAAAGTCCAGTTCCCCCAATCCACACACACGCATAAACACAAGCACAATTGTACTTATACATACATATTTATGCCATTATCACAAACACAGAGCGTCGCACAGAAACGGACGGAAGAGAGAATATAATGACGACATCCATTAGCCATGATCATCATCATCACCATCATCAGCATTAGCATCATCATCTTAAGAGTTCAGGTTCAAGTTCTTTCTATTACTTCCGCAATTCAAAGAGCGACAACAAAGCATTCAACCAAAGCCAACACCAACACCATCACCATCACATCCACCACCAACAACATCACCACGACGACGATAACAATGACAATGAGGACGATGACGACGAGATGACTACTATTACTATTACCATCACCAACTTAATGCTTGACAATTCCTTTGGTTTACTTCATACGTCCTATGCACTCCTTTACAAGCATCAGCAACAGTAGTAAATAGTGCCATGAGCCACTGCGCCAATTAGAGTAACTGGCCGCACATAGAGCATCCTCATATTGACGACAATTGCTAAAGTGTTTCTCATCTGAAAGCATTTTTGCTGTATCTCTTGCAAATTTTGCCGAATGTTTGTAACATTTGTATCGAGCACTATTGTAGATGCAAGTCTCATATGCATAACGTGCGCTTCGCATCCAACGAAGTAAGTATTCATGTAACAAAAATAACAAAAGATATGGCAAAGCATCAAATTAGAAAATGGGAAAATCAAACAAAACAAAAGTCAAAGTAGTAGTAATCAAAAGACAAACTATCTTACTAATCATACTTACCAACAGAATTCCATGAATTTATCTGTGGCATTCTTTTTCTCGACATGTAGTTCATCGCTTAAGATTGTTTGGAAATCCTTTGTACAACGCACCCAATCATCTTGTATGTAGGAAAAGCAATCCTTATGTCGTAAATAATCTGCAAATGTGTCACATATCATCAGGCTATATGACTATATGGTATGTACGTCGATAATATATACGAAAGACAACGAAGTCAATGCCAAACAAGCTTAAACACTTTTCAAATAAACATGTGCCAGTGAACTTTTTTGTATTTATGTCTATTTATCGACACATCAACAATAAAGCACATACTACGTGGATTGTATTGGCAGATAGTAGAATGATATCATGACAGATATATGCATGGATGAATGAAAGGATCTTATGATTTCTTCTTACTTTGTTCACTCAATCAATAAAGATTGTGAAATGTAAAAAAAGAATATTAACAAACAAGATTATGTGGAAAATGGCTACGTACATTTATTTGAAGTAGCAAAAATGTATCTCAATCATGAAATTGGATGGTTTTTAATAATATTTATGCAGAACTCCATCTGGCAGTACTCATTACTGATTTCAAGTATAAGTTTCTAAGGAAATACAATAGTGTCCAATACATTAAAAATTCCATCCAGTGAATTGAGTTGCTGTAGCTTTTTTTATCTATCAGTCTCAGTTTAAAAATATTCTACCATCTGCCTACACAAAACATGAGTATTTTTTGTTTGTTTGTTTATTTATTTTCGTCTTCAATGACCTCAAAAGTATGCAGCAATTATTTTTCGCTTATTTTAAGCTCATTTAAATTCTTTTCACTTGCCATCAACAAACTGCCTTAGCACTTACCACGCTGAAATTCTGGATCACCGCAAAATTTTATAAAGAAGCGACGTGCACCTTCAACATTATTCCTGAAAACGTTTTGTTTCTTATCCGTGAGACAACGTGCTGAATAATCATCGAAACATTTCATGCCGCGATTAAATACACTGAAAATAATCAATAATTACAGGCATTTACTCATCATATTTTGTGTTTTATGATATAATCCTATTCAGTTTTCTCATTCTAAATGAAATGTGTAATCCCTTTTTTTTGGCAATGTCAAAATAAATCCTTTGACTTCTTGATTGATAAGCAAACAAGGCAACATTCATCATCACAAACACACACATTCACATTTGCTGGGATTATTATAAGTCTCTCCACTAGAAGGCTTAGTGTTTGCACTCTGCCTGAGGAGGCAGCGACTAAATAGTGCCTGAGGTTATTTTATCCTTTGTAAGATTATCACTTGCCTGGGCAACATAACACTATTTAAAATTGACTTTAATATTTAAAAAAAAAAACTAATAATATTGACTGTCATTAACAGCGATAATAATCAAGTGACAGGCTCCCTTTGACACAACAGCATAAGTAGTTGTCAACTCGATAATTGACATCTTTAATGCATTTTATAACGTTAACCTTTAGTAGTCAAAAACAAACCATGTTTTCTTTTTCGCGAAAGTCAATTTATGTTTTTATACTATGCTCGTAAGTAAATCACTCATACGCACTCATGTTCCACACTCACACCGTCACGCATGCAATTTCCATTTCACTTACTTGCACTTTGAGCTAATTTCCGCTTTGCTAATGGCGATTTTAGTGTTCTGCAAGAATTCCATTAATGGTGCCGGCAATTCTTTAAAACACTCATCAACCATTTTTTGCGTATTGCCACACTTGGAGGACTCAGCAGCCGACATAGTTGAATTGATGAATGCCGATGTTGTTTGTTGTACTGTTGTTGCTGTTGTTATAGTTATTGGACCTTCAATGTCATGATGTTGAGCTGCTGCCGCCTCAACTATCATTCCTTGCAACATGATGCAACAACACAATGCTGCTAATATGATAACGGCAGCAGCATGCATTGACATATTGAATTAGAAGATTAGTTTGTGGTTGGTTATTTTTTCTTTTTCAATCGGTTAGCAACAAGTGCTCTCTCACACAATTACAACCAATTTTTTCGAACTAACAAAATATTCCGTGTTTTCCGTAAATTTTCGTAATGTGCGCCCGTGTCCGTGTTAAACAGCAACTGGCATCGGTTAGGTTTATCATAAGAATTTATACAAACAAGACTAACTAAGAGTTAACAGCATCTCTAGACTAGCTTTACGAAACTGTTAAATCACTGTTAATTAACAGAGGTAGCGCATGCGCATTGAGAGTTTTTGCACGTGTTGCTGTTTTGTTTACAACACGTTTAGCCTAAGAATAAATAGAATTTAAATCGGTATATATTGTATAGTGTATGTGTGTCTATATCCTACGTTCATAAGTAGTTTTTTTTAAAGCAACAAAATGTCATTTAATGGATGAATGAATCCTTTTTTGAATGTCATTGGTTGCTAAATAAAAACGTAAAACATTGTTGGTCATTGATTTATCCAAATGGCCATTCATGACAATACACTCATGGGGTGAATATCCACATGGTAATTGGATTCTTCACGTTGGTTTTCTTTTACCATTAATTGTATCCAAATTTGACTCACTAATTTGTTTGTACTTAAGGCACGCTTCAACTCACTACAACCACGTACTGGTCACCTAATTGAATGGTCTCTGGTTATGCATGGTACTAAGGAAGCGCCCTATCGTACTTTGTCACCTGCTTCGCCACACTTTAAGTCGGCTATTGTTAACAAATCACATAAAGATAAGAAAATGCAATAGATGAGTGTAATCCCATGCGATCCACTGGCAGCAACAGTGACAACAACATCAACAACAATGCCAATGACAAAATGCTGATAGTGATTAGGTAGTTGATTTAGTATAGAGTAGTGTGCCATTGCCACGACAACAACAAGTGTGAAAACACTGCTCACAAATTCCCACATTCAAAAAAAAAAAAAAAAAAACAGATTATGAATAATCTGCCTCAATATTTGCTTCCTCCAAGACTATGGCATTGCTTCTAATGACATACTTAGTCAATGAGTTTCCTAAGCAGAATAGATTCCCATAATTCATTCCTTAACAATCCAATTAACGCCGGCATCGCGTTTTACTGCTGTTGTCCATCAGGTTGATTGCCAGGTGATTGACATAGTCCTCCAAACTTATAAAGTATCTGTTGTTTTTTTACCGTTGCAAATCTGCAAGTCTCGGTGTATAAACGAGTTCCAAACAAACCACTACGCACCTACAATCCTCTACAGTAGCTTGAAATGAAACCTCTGAATAATTGCTAAACTGAAGGAAGTAAATAAAGAACTTTTAAGATTTTGTTATTTTTTTTTTATTTTTTTTATTTTGTTCTAAACATTTAATTGTTACACATGATAAGATTTTCTCACTTTTTTTTTAACATTTATCATAATCATAATTTCACAAAATACATACCATACAATATATTTTTTAATATTTTATTATATTGGATGCCGTTTCTCATTTGTTATTTGTTTTATTGTTATTAATAATTAATATATTTTTTAACACTTGACGATAACGATATTTAACTTAGTTTACAATATAATTTTTTTTATATGTTCGTTTTTTTCTTGTTTTTTTATTTTGATTTTGCAATTTATTAAATAATGAATTAATTAAATATTTATTTTTTTATTACGATTAATAACATACCAAAAAAATGATTTAAAACAAACAAAATTAAATAAATTTTCATTATGTTATTAGCAGAAATAAATAATTCGTTTGCTTCTTCACTTGAATTGCACATAAAGAAAAGACTCTTATTATACATATTGTATAGTGTGTAATGAACTTGTTTATTAATGAAATTATTTTCAATATATTTAGTGACATAAACATAAACATTATTTAAATATAATGAAGCATTTTCCACATTTTCTTTCAATGATACTAAATTCACTAAATTAATAATGATTTTTTTTTTTTCTTTTTAATAGTTTTTTTTATTTTATTTAAAGAAAACAAAACAATATAAAGGCACATCAAATGTTTTATGTAAACTTAATTCTTTTCTTCTAATAATTTTTTCATACCTTTTTTCACACACAAAATGAACATAAAGAATCATACCTTCTATTGTGTTATTAATCTATTGAGATGAAGACACTCCTCTGATGAAGAAACACCAGATGAAGAAACTTCTCAGATGAAGAAACTTCTCAGTTGAAGAAACTCCTCAACTCAGTAGTATGTCGAAGGTATGTTTGTAAGCTTCGGATGGACCGAAGTTAATATTCCAACTAGTTTTGTTCTGTTGTTTAACACCTTTTCTTAATAAACTATGTACTTGTATTTATTTTTTTGTATTATTTTTCATTCATAATTCTTGATTTAAAAGAATTCTTCCCCCGAACAACTTCATTCAAATATGTATGCATAGATACATACATACCTACTTTTAGTATTGTATTGTTTTGTTTTAATTTGCAATTAACAATTAAAATGTTTTTTTTTTTGTATATTTATTTATTTATTTATGATTTTTTTTTATTATTTTTGTACCACAATTTAAATGCAAAATCATTATTAATTTTTTTTAATTATATTGATGAAAAATGTGTCATCTGTTCTCACATATTAAATTTTTGTATATTACATAATGTGTTTCTGTTTGTGTATTTGCATTTATTAAAAATAGAATTCAATTTGTGAAATATTAAATTATTCATAATTTTTATGGCTTCAAAATAAAAGATTTGCAATAAATTAAATTTGTAAAATAAAACTTACAGGAAAAAAAATATGATCATAATTTTGTTTTCGTTTATTAATTAATTAACTTGTTTTTTATTTACTTTTTGTTTGTTTTTTATTTTATTTCTATTTATTATCTAAGTATGGCGGCGTTTCATGATGTTTCTCTGTTTCTCTCATAAAAAAATGTTCATAATTTTCCTTATTATTTTTTATTTTTTGTTATATGTTATTATTTTCAAATATTGTATTAATATTAATAAATATATTTTTTTTTTATATATAAAAATTTATATTACACAATTATTTAACATAAAATCAAAAAATGGTTTCATTAACAACATGATAAATATTATTAATTAATTTCATCGATTATTTGTCTTAACATTTTTGCAGCAAAATGATGATGAGTGGAGTGGGTTGATAAATGTTTGGATTAACTAAGTAAATTTTATAAAATAAAATATAAAGGTAAATATTACACAAAAAGTTGGTTTTTTAATTTAAATTAATTTATATATATGTATATGTAAGTATATATTGTATGTTTATGTAACTTTTTACTTAAAGTAAGTTGTTTTTTTCTTTTTTTTTAATTTTTTGTTACTATTATTATTATTAATTTATTTTATTTTTTATTGGTCATATGTTGTTGTTAAACATTGATGATGATGATTCCTCAGTTGCTTTTATTGAGTTTCATTTTAATTTGATATTTTTAATAATTGAGAGATTCAACTTTCACAATTTTTTTTTTTGTTTTTTATAATGAGTTTAAGTAGTAGAATTGTTCTTGTGCTTTACGCTTAAATATATAATTATTATTATGTATTATAAATATAAAAAAATATGTTTAGATGGCCACATACATTTATCAGTTTATGTATAGAATTATATTTTCTTTTGCTTTTTTATTTTTTGTTTGGATATGAAAAATGTGAATGGGCGAGTGCGAGAACGTGCAGCACACAAAGGCATCAGGCAGGCACAAGGATGCTGGATGCTGAGACACAGGCAGGCGATACAACATATTTATACACTTTTACAGTACACAATGCAAACGTTGTTGATTTTTTATGATTGACTACAATGATGATGAGGATGATGATGATAATGAGAGTTCATTCAATTCAATTCAATATTTTTAAACAGATTTTCTTGCAATGTTGAGTTCCTGTGCTTCAATCTTGATGGCGATGATTATGGTAAGGTGGTTGATGATAAACATTTCTCATATTATTATATATAGTTTTTAGGCACAGTTGTTGTTGCTGTTGTTCTTGTTCCTTTAGTTTGCTGCCATATAATAAAAACTTTCTGCTTCTGTAGATATTGTTTTGGACATCTAAGGTTGTTGATATATTTTTCAGTTTTTGCATTTTGTTTGTTTGATTATTAGCAAAAGGGTGTGAAAGAAAAAGAGAAGAGAGAAATTATTATTAGTGGTTATTGTTAGTAAATATTATTTTTCATTATTATATATTGATATAGTATTATTAAAACACACACATGATAAATGACTGATAAACTGACATAATAAGGAGGAGACATTATTGCATATCATTTAATGCAAGCACAAAATTACTAAACATAAAATATTATTTAATAAATAAATTAATGATAATTTGTGGATGCATTTCATATTTTATACATTCAAAAATGATGATAATCACAAACATCCATCATCATCATCTTCATCATCATCATCATCATAATTATCATGCAGTGGCTACTTTATTATTCCTTTTTTATGTTTAGTAACTTTATGCTTAACACTTAATTTTTGTTGATTAATTTAATATATGTATAATGAAGTATTGAAATATTGTATTCTATAGGAATATGGGGCAGGAATTTGAGAAAGAGAGAGAGAGAGAGAGTTAGAATTTTATAACGCGCATAGATAGAGAAATTGTGCAATTTATTTAATCAACTAAAAATATTATTTATTTATTTTTTTAATTTAATTTACTTTAATTAAAATTTGTTTTAATAATAATATTTGTATAATAAATATACTAGTATGTAATTTACAAAAACATGAAAGTTTGTTTAATTAGTTAACTTGGCCTTTGGTTAGTTAAAATTAGCAATAAAATATATATATTGTATTGTATTATTTATTACGTCACATCATTTTTTTGTTTAATAAAATTCAATATTGATTTATATATAGTAGAGAATATATTGATTGATTGATTGTTTGATTGATTGATTGATTATAGTATGTAAATAGTATGTACGAGAGTTTATAAAGATTATTAGATTAAATGCTTTAAAAAGAATTTTATATGTTTATTTGTTTAAAAACATTGATTGATTTAGCAAAAATTTATTAATAATTTATTTTAAAATATTGTATTATTTTTATTTAAAAAAATTGAAAAAAAACAAAAAAGTGTAAAATTCAAAGAATTGCATGTGCACGCCCTCAAGGTACTAGTACAATAATATTGTAAATATTGTAGAGGATGAGAGGTTATATACAAATTTTATACATTTTTTGTATTGAGTTAATTTTATTATTTATTATTTTATTTTTTTTAAGAAAAATAATTGGTTTTTCAATGAGTTCTTGGGGTATTTGAACCATCCAATTATTAAAAAATATGGTTTCGTTAAATTTATATTTATTATTCTATTCTATTGCATTTAATTCAATTGTTTTTTAAATATTTTTATTTCGATTTATAGTTATTTTTGTTTAAATTTTCTAATGTACTTTATGTATTTGTTTTTACGTTAATTTGTTGTATATTTATCTATTTTGTTAAAAACAAACAAAATAAATGGAAAATACTAGATATTTATTTATTTATTATTTTTTTTTTTTTTAAATAAAAATACAATAAATAAAAATTTAACGATAATTGTATTATTTATTTCTTTATATTATAAGTATATCACCTTCTATTCATTCATCTATCTATCTATCTGCAATATCTATTTGTTTATTTAATTGTTTTTATTTAAATACTACCCTGACCACTATTCTATTTTCTTCATAAATGCAATTTTCAAACTGTTTGGAACAGTTATTGGAGTAAATAAACTAAATAGTTTTTATACTTGTTGGGAATGTTGTGGAATCTTCTTTTTAACGGACTTAAAAGAAAAGGAGGAGGTTATCAATTCGACTGTATTTTTTATGTTTGTTACCTCTGAACTTTTTTCAGGTGAACCGATTTTAATGAATCTTTTCTAATTTGAAAGATTTAGATCTGACCAGTAGTTTTTAGTTATCTTTAATAATGCGCGTTCCATCTGCGTTACTTGAAGTCGGTTTTCTATTTTGTTCTAATGTTCTTGTTTAAAACCAAAAGTTAGTTGTTTATTTATTCCAATAACTGTTTAAAAAAATTTTAAAAATTGCATGTGTACGAATTAATAGTTATCAGGGTAGTACTTGTATAGTATATCACTTTATTTTGGCCAATTGTTTGTGATTGTGATTTGTTAAATTTGTTTGTTTTACTGGACATGTGTTTGTGTATATTGTAGTAGATGTGGGTGGGTATGTGTGTGTTTGTAAGTGTGATACATTTGACTTCTGTCATTTTAATAGAATAAAGTGTGTGCATTTCTTAGCAATTTATCATTCTGAGAAAAGTGTTCGTAGTGATTTGATTTTGATTTTTTATAAAGCGATGCAGATGCAATTTTTATTTTTATTATTATTATTATTATTTCAATGCTTAAAAACTATATTTCTTTGTTTATTTATATTTTTGTATTATTCCACAACCATAAGCCTAAATATGTAATCATATTTACGATTATACAATGAACTATACTAATTTAGTAGTAGACATGTTAATTTAAGTACACAAAAATAATCATAAATACAAGTAGTATAAGTGTATTTATATACGACGAAAGTATTATAAGAGATAAATAGGTAGAGAGTAAGTAAGTATAAAGTACAAGTAATTGATAATTGGTAATGATGAGTTATGATTATTTATTATTATTATTATTATTTATTAATAATTGTTGTTGATATCCCACCATTTGAGAATTGATAAAAAAAGAAAGAGTAAAGGTGAAAGCATCTTCAATATATGGTATTTCATATACGATTTCATTTATGAGTTTAAATCCCAGAGTCGTCATCATCATAGGTGGCATATATGGCATCTATTGTACAATCATCCATCAACGAACAAGACAGTAGAGCCATCATCATCTCCTGCTTGATTCACAGCCCAAAAGGCAATCAAAGACTAAATTTCTTCAAAAAGAAAAAAGCAAAACTCTACATCATTGGGAGAAGTAAGATTTACACTAGAGAGCTGCACTAATCCATTCATTTGCCGTTTCGAAGCAATTCATTTGTAGAAAAATACTCATGAATCTATGATATTCGAAACGGTAAATGAATGTATTCATGCAGTTATCTAGTTTACACCAAACAACAATTTGATCATTAGTACCATTCATCCAATCGAATGTCAATAGTTTCGACAGCTGCAAAACTTTTGAATGACCGAGTGAATGGCATAGTGTGAATGCTTGTCAACCAACATTCACTTATAATAATGACAACTTGTCGTTTGGTGTACCATAAACCTACCCTACCCTAAGTGGGCCAAGGACTACTATTTTTCATTACATTTCAATGTTAAATTTTACTTAATCAATTCTAATGATAATTAATAATTTTAGTTGTTATTGTTGTTGTTTTATTTATATTAGTAATCGATCGATCAATGAGTTATGTATAAGTATTTAATTGAAATTAATTTTGAATTATTATTTTTTGGTTTTAGGATTTTTTTAATGGATTTTCTTTAAAGGATTTTTTTGTATCCTAAGCAAAATAAAAACTTGGTTTGGTTTTTCGTTTTTGTTGCGTTTTTGTTGATATCTTTATTTTTTATTCCTTTTTTTTTTCAACAAAAGTCATTGATCTTTATTTTTGGATATACAATAACACACACTTTGATATACAAAAAAAAAAAATATTGATCTGATTGTTCTTTGATTTTGATTTTATCTTAATAACTACACAATAATAAAAAATACAAATATTTATGGCTTAAAAATTACAACACACATAATAAACTTTAATACATAATATAATTATTTATTGTAATTATTTATAAATTCTAGAGAAATGTATATATATGTATATATTAAATTGTAGATAAAACTTTGTTTTATTTAAATATTCTTTAGATATTATTATGAAATGATTCTTATTGACTTATAAACTAAGAAAAATTTATATAAATTTTAAAAACTATTTTACTTGATTTTCTTTCTCTATTTTTGTTGAGTTCTTGAGATATTCATTCATTTAAGAAATTCAAAGGCACAAGTCAAACAAGTTAAACAAACTTCTTTCTTTCAGTTTTCAATTTTCATATTTCAATTTATATAAACATATAAAAAATAGAAGGGGAAAAGATATGTTCACACAATTTTCTTTCCACGACGACGATAAGAAAAATACTCAATAAGAAAATATAAATAAATAAATAATAATATAAAAAAAAATAAATAAATAACAGAAATTGTATAACAAATAAATAAAAATTATAAAATTATATATAAAAAAATTGAAAAGTGAAAAAGATAAATGAAATTTCTGTTTGATAACTTAAATATTAACACAACTAACCTGTTTTGAGCTGTAAATTGTAATTGGATTAAATTGATATATTGTTTGTTTGTTTGTATTTCTTTTCATTTCATTTCATTTCATTTCATTTCATTCAATCATCAATCATTCAAATCTCATGTCGTTCTTCCTTTAGATCAGAGGGTTTTTACATAGTTAAGTTGCCGGCAGACTTAACCAGATTTCGAGATAAAATAATAAATAAAAATAAAGATTTTGTCTAACTGTAATAACTCGACTCTTTTGTTCGTTTTTGTTCAATTAATTTATCAAAAAAATAAAAATAAAAGTAAATATTATGAGAAGAACATATTTTTCTATTTTTCAATTTTAAACTTAAAAATGTACGAGGAGATTGCTAATTTTTTTTTATTTAACACGTAAGATGCTTTATACGTTTTTATGCTTAAACGCAAATGAAAAAATTCAATTAGAAATTTAATAAAAAACATAAAAAAAAAATTAAATTTTTTTCCTTCTTTTTTTTTTTTTTTTTTTTTAAGTAAATGATATTCTTCTTTCTATTGTATCTCAATGAAACCTGGCTTTGCCGGCACTCCAACTGTAGCCCTCTGATATGGATGATCTCTGTTAGCCAAACGACGTTGTTGCTTTAAGGCGCCTATTAGAATATACGAATATAGATACACATAAAGATATTTATATAAAAAAAAAAAAAGATCAAATCAAAAACAAAAATTGAAATAATTGGAAAGAGTATTGCTCATCAATTGATAATATTGTAAAACATGGATAAACACAATTTGTTTTCAAACATTTTACTACAATAAATCTGATTATATCTGCTATAAGACTATTCTATATTTAAAGTTCTTAAACAGATTAAGAAGAATATTGTAAAAGAAAATTATTGCGCCAGTACACTGAGAGATATGATTGTGATTTTCTTTCCTTCTTTCTTTCGTTTTGTTTAACTAATAATTATAAGCCAATTTACTATGTTACCATTTCATTAAATAGAAAATTCATAAGAAAAAATTTCCAGATTTTTCTTTGGAATGAGTCTTGTATATGTGTGTCTGTGTTTGTGTAATTTCAGTAAATTCTAATTGTTTCGTATTCGTATTAGAAATAAGTGATTTTTAACTGAAAATAACAATGACAATTGACCTACAACTGACAGTGTACCTTCTAGAAGTTATCTTCATATTTGTACAGATACTCAAAAGATAGCTCACTCCACGATCATTGTGACCATACCAATTGCCAGAAAAAGAGCTTTTCATTATAAGGAAGTTGGTCAATGTTTGTTTTGTTTTAGTTAATATTGCTGACTAGTGCACAAGTATTTTTATTTATTTATGCATTCCTAATTGGAAATTTATACTCATATAAATAATTTTTCTTTTTACAATATTATATCATGGCTTTAAAAACAAAATTTTATGTTTGGGATGTAAAAGGAAACTCATCTAAAAATTCGTTAAATGAACAAAAAGTTATGTATGCAATAGACATCTGTACGAATGCATTCAGTTGCTTAGCATAACTGAGTACCATTGAATTTCATACTCAATTTTTTGGAACCATACACAATATGAATGAATTCTAATTCATTTGAGAGAGCGATGCCATAGTAAACGATCGCATTCAATATACTTGGAACAAGCAGAGTGTGTTAAAGAAGCTAAATAAACGAAAGGAACAAGATTCATTGTATTCTTCTCACAACAACAATAACAATTGCACACAAATTCTTCGAAATTGTCGCTGTGAAATATAGCCGGGGAGAGCAAATGTATTTTGTGAGAGGAATTTGTGTGCAATTGTTGTTGTCAAATGTAGTCGGGGAAATGTGCTTACATACCAACTAACAACGCGGCACAAAATAACATTCGTATGAAAATGCAATTCGGCATCGCTTCGTTTGAATAAGAGCATGGAACATTCTCTCGGCTGCACTCAGACAATGGAATTCATTTAAATGAATTCGAATGTTAAATTCATTCATTTAAACATGAGTACCAAAAATGCTATTTTGAATTAATTCATACAATTGGAATTGATAAAAAGTACAAAATATAAACAATTTTTGAAGTCACACCATATATGGACAATGCGGAATACAGAATCGAATAATGATAAATGAATGGCTTAGAGCTGATTCCTTTGTAAAAGTGAATCTGTCAGATATATGTTCACTTTTTACATCCCTTGCAACGAATATGATTCTCTCTCACTGACTAATATTTAATAATTTCATGTTCTATGCTTAATAACCTAAAGAAAACAATAAATGTACTTATTAAAAATAAATAAAATCCTTTAAATCTAAACTAATTAAGCACCATTTTGATTCAAGGCATTTG
Source organism: Amiota communis (assembly GCA_037043315.1). Lineage (NCBI taxonomy): Eukaryota > Metazoa > Arthropoda > Insecta > Diptera > Drosophilidae > Amiota > Amiota communis. The sequence goes on from JBAMAV010000680.1 coordinate 306,188, forward strand.
ATTTGATTTTATAAAATTATTGCACAAATTGAATTCCTTCCTAATATAGTTTATATATATAATTCATTAAATATATAAAATATGATTTTTAATATTTTTAACTAATTTCTTTTATTTTTTTGTCACCTCGTTTAGCCTCATTACAAAGCCCCCCCACCACAACCTACTACTGATAGATACTGCATTTCGATTTCGATGGCACTTTTCGCTAAGAAGAAAATATCTGACGGGTATTAATTGTATTCTATATTGATATGTGATTCTGTCTGTTTGGTAAATAAATATATTATGTGATCTGATTTGTTTCAATAGATAATTCTATATAATATAGTAAATATGAAAGCTTGTGCTTGTGTTGAGATACTCTACTCTATCTCTAATCATCTATATTCAATCTATACTATAATAACAAAATTAAGGTACTTTTGTGCATATTTCAAATACTTTTGTAGTATCCAGAATAAAATAAAAACTAAATCTAGAAAAATCTTATATACTACTAGAATATAATAAGCCAACACCCAGTGAAATCAACTAATATTCAAGACATTTGAAATGATGTCTTAAAATGAAAAATTTAATACATAAAAAAATTGAAGTTTTGTAGAAAAAAAGTTGAATGCGTTTTTGTTTTAAATATTTTTGTTTTGTTTAGAATACTCATGGGTTTTTTTTTTGTATTGCCTTTTTTTCATCAGGACATCAAAAGATTTAAATTTTTGTTTTTAACTAGAATATACTCATTTTGCTTCGCTTGGATTGCTTTTGAAATAATAAAAAAATAAACGCGATTTATATAAAATTCTATATAAATAAATAAAAGTTAAGTAAAGTTATAAAAATATATCATATAAAATCTAATGAAAAATCAATCAAAAAATATAAGTTAAAAATCACTTATTTCTCTGTGATGTTATGGTCCTTTTGTATATTTTTTTTTTTTTGTTTTTGTATATAATAAAAAAATCTATATAGTAGTAAACTAGTAAATGATTTGCATTGCTTTAAATATAAGACACATATAAACACTCATCTGATACCATATAATTTTCGAGCAAAAATTATGATATTGTATTATGTATAGATTTTTGTTTTGGACTGTTTATGTTTATATTCTCTTGTTCTTATTTTTGTATATACATATGTATATTGTATTTGAGTATTATCTTCTTGCATTCTTTCTTTCTTAAATTCACTTTGTTCTTATGCTTTTTCTATAGAATTATATTGTTTTGTATGATTTAAAAAAAAAAATAATAATAATATATTATGTTCCCTAATCGAAGAACAACAACAAAATCAATGAATAAAATTGTATAGGTATATGTATATAGGTAGATATAAATTGATATTTTCTTTAAACGAAACTAAGACTATCTTGCAATTGTGTATAGTACTGTAGTAGGGGGGTATAAAGTTCAAAAGACGGATCCGGCATGCAAATATCGACCAACTGTAAAAATTATTTTAACAAAAGAAGAATTCAAATATAATAAAATTAATTAATCAAAAAAAATATTGTATAATAAAATAATCAACAGAGCAAAATTAAATTAAATTTATTATTAAAAAATTATTAAATCGTTAAGATGAATTAAAAAAAAATATATTAATTGTTAATTAGAGTTAAATTATATTGCAAAAGTGGCTGATTAACATATTGAAATGACGTTTGATTCGTTTGATTGTTTTTAAATACCCTTCACACTTAGCAGCATTAGCTTTTTAATGTTATTGTCAAGGTATCTTTCATTTATGATAATGTTTGTGTAGTTTTAAGTATTGAGACATTGGTCGCCTTCATAAAGGTTAGTTCTTTAGCAGTCTTGTAAATTTTTTGAGTATAAATGTTATTGAGGATAGTATAAATGATTCTCAGTTGGCCATAAGCTAATCATGTTTGTTGTTGAAACGAGTTATTATGTTTAGACTCGTCTTTTAGGATGACTCAGTATCACACTATCATGAAAATATACTCTTTTATGGCTCGTGTCTTCTGGTGTGACTCGGCATGAAAATACATAGATAGTGATTTGATAGTGCGAATGTATGTACACGCTATTTATTCGTGAGTTGATGTGCGACTTGCTTGCCTACACAATTTGGTCGGAGTAATTGTATTGAGCGTGTAATTTAGTGAAAGGAAATGGGAGAGCATGCATGGGAAGCAATAATGTGCACTTTCATACTGTCAAGGTGTTTTTGATTAGACGCATTTTGTTTTATTTGATTTGCTGAATCAATAACTTGAATCTATACTGTCGTTTGACTCGTGTCTTCTGGTATGAGTCGGTATCACACTATCATGAAAATATATTGTCGTGTGACGCGAGTCTTCTGGCGTGACCCGGTATCACATTATTATGAAAATATATTGAAACAATATGAATTCGCTAACAAAGCAAGTGTAAGTGTATGTAAGTATTACTGGAAGGCATGGCCTTCCATATGATTGTCAAAAATTATCATATATTTAATGAAAATTCACTTAAATTCTCTGCTTGTGTGAAAGGTACTTCAATTTTTGCATTAATAGTATTAATTTCATTTTGATTATTTTGTTGTTAGACGATGTTTGCATGTGGTTTGGTTTATATTTTTTTGTTTGTTTGTTTGTTATTGCACATAATTAAAATATTTAAAGCATAATTAGTGAACAAAGCATGTTGTTGTTTATTATTATTTTTAGGGGAGAGTGTGGTTAATTAATGTAAATAATCTGAGTAAAATCTCTCAAAAATGTTCTTTGCTAACTTGAAAATGATATACCAAAAAATTAAATAAATCATAGCAACAAATAAACAAATAATAACAAAATATTGGTATTTTTTTTTAAATAAAACTCAATAATTATGAATAATAATAAAAAATCATTTAAATAAATGCAATTAATAGATAGATAAATAAAAAATAATAATTTGTTCATGGAACCAAACGGAAAAAAATGCATTCTATTAACAACATAATACTATCATTATTGTGTGTTCTCTTAAGGATCACAACGAAGTCCTCGAAAACTCAAAACTACTTAACTTTTTTTGAATTAACTTTCAAAATTAAATATTTTTCAATAATTTGAATTAAAATGACTAAGCTTTAATTTCTTCTCTTCTTCTGATGTGTAAGTGATACTGTCATATATTATACTTAAATAAAGATAAAATCTGATACTGCTCTGATATGTGGTAGATATATGTATATGTATTGTAGTGAATAGAATCTATTTAGTTGAGATAAAAGTGATGTGATGAGTATTTGATTGTTGGTTGGTTGGTTTTTTGTGATGTGTTTGGTCAATTTGTGCTCTTATTTTTTGTTTGTTTTTTTATTTTGGGTGAAGAAAATTATTATTATTGCTCGCAATTAAATTTAATTTAATTAAATGGAAGAAAAATTAGCGCAATTAAAGAATAGAAGAAAAAAAGAGAGCAAAAGAAATCAATTAACCTCATTGTTGCCCTTGTTCTTAGTTTTTTTAGTTAAAAATCATTTAATTAAATTCTTCTTAATAAATTATTAGAAAATGTTCGGTGCGCTTTTTTCTTTTCTCTTTTAAATATAAAATATTTTCCTTTGTTCGATTCAAAATTTTGTCGGTTTTTTTTTTTTTTGGGATTTTTGCAATAATTTTTAGATACGTCGATAGAGTAAGTAAAGAGAAGGAGTTTTTATCAAAAATTTATCTAGCAAATAACCCACCGCTATGATCAGCATATTCCGTCAGCAGAGGATTTCCGGTTAACGCTGCATAATTCGCATAATCGCCGTAAGGCGCAAAGATCATGCCATGTGCGGGATTGTCGAATGCATTAGGTGCTCCCTGGCCAGACAATATACTGGCAGCAGTCGTGGGCACGGTCATACGTGGATTGATAATCAAAGGGGCACCAAGTGGTGCGGTCGCTGTTGTGCGTATCTGTGTAGGCAGGCCTTGCAGAGCCGGAGTCAATAGGCGACTCTCTGAAGCAGCAACAACGCGACGCCATTCTTCCTCGCAGGCTGTGGATAAAATGAAGAAAATACATCACATCAATTACGAATATAAAAACTTATGATGCTATAGAAATCTATGAATATCATATAATAGAAAATATTTGTTTTTAATTTTTTATTTTATGTTTTTTTTTTTTAATTGTTCATTAATATAGCAAATTTTTGTTTAAATCAAATTTAGCATATGAAAAATGTATGTAGTTTTATTTCTTTTATTAGACAAAATATATTTAGTAACACAGAGATAGGAAGAGAAAGAAAGAAGGATAGAGGTAGAGGTATAGAGAGAGGAGAGATACTCAGACATACCTGCAGCGACAGATTTCGCTGTTGTATCCCTATAAGTGCCGTTAATAATAGCTAGTTCCATAAGTTGACGTTTCTTTAGTTCGTCTTCGCCTTCAGCTTGCTGTTAGTATCGATATCAGTTTGATTGATTGATTGATTGATTGTGTTTGATTGGTATCAGTTGTTGTTGTTGTTCATTGATTGATTGATTGTTGTTGTTGTTGTTGTTGTAGTAGTAGTTGATTTTTTCAAATTGCAAATTTGATGTAGTCGTTTTAATGTATTAATCAAATACATTAAAGAAAATTATTGTAAATAAGAATTAATAATTTCGTTAATAAATCGCATTGTTTGTTAAATAAATGAAAATTCTAATTAATTTTAATATACTTGTGTATTAAAAATACCTTTTACATACAATGGGAATTGATATTGTTTGATGTCTTTATATGGAAACCCTGTTAACAGTCAAGTCTAATCGATCCTTTTACCTATTTGTGTCTTAACAATCTAATCTCACAGTTATTACACTGCCAATATGAAATTTTTTACAGTCACTAACAATATGCTTCAGTGAGAGTCCTTCGATTACAAAAAGAAATAGACCCAATGCAAAAATAATCTAAGACTAGAAGAAAGACAAATTTTAAGCAGACCAATTAGATCGATTTAACCAGTATTTTATACCGTCAAAGTTCCCTGATTTCAAGAAGAAATAGCACGATTCAAAAACAAGAGCGATCTCAGATTAGAAAGTGTCTTTTCAAACGAGTTTATACCAAGTAAAATTTAAAAAAAATCAATTAGGTGGCAGTTGGACTCGCACACGAAAGGCTCTGTACCACCGCACAAGGTTTTAACACTATTTATGCAAATTAACATCGACTGAAATTATGCTACAAAAGAATTAACTAAAATGAGAAACAAAAGATCATAAGAACATTAATTTCAATTTGGGTTTGTATGGGAGGTACCCTTTCTAGTCATTCTAGGTTCTTGAAATGTACATGGTTGGTGAATATAAAATACCATCATACTTATAGTGTCAAAATTTCAGTTCGATAAGAGAAAGAACAAAAAATGTTTTCTAATAAGAACATTGATTTCAATTTTGGTTTGTATGGGGGACCCCTCTATGTTTTTCACTTTATTTTTTTAATTATTTGTCGTTATGTAATAGGGATCCAATAAAAACACTCATATTAATTTAACCTATACCGAAATTATTACTTTAGCTAAATGTTTTTCAAGTAATTATGTAAAAGGTATATCATATTCGGGGGACCCGAAGTTTAAATTTACTTTTGTTTTGAATTATTTTTCTTTCTTCTTTTCTTTTTTTCAGAAAAACATATGTACTTAGTAAATACATACAGACTTTTTGCATGAAATACATGTGTAAACTGTCAGTTATAGTTAAAAGCAGCATTTCATTTAATTATTTTCTCTATTTTTTTAAGAATTATTAAAAGGGAATAACAACAAAAAATTATTGTACTTTTGTAGCTTTGCGCATTAATTATTAAAAAAGATTTGACATTTTGTTGGATCTTTAGGTGGTTTTATATGGATTATATATGGATGTGTGACAGATAATTATTGTAAATATACATACATATATAAATAAAGAAAAGATGATGAAAAATTGAAATGAAAACTTACTGGTACAAGTAGTTTTTGTACTTCGCCAACGGCTTGAGCTAATTTAACTTTGGCGCGATTCTCGGTATCTTCAACTGTGATCAAAACATGCAAATCATCTGAAAGATGTTCCCAATTGGGTTTACCACGATTTGCGTCCTCCTATAAATAAATATAATAAATATATAAAAATTAATTATATGAAACGGAAATTGAAGAAATATTTTATAAGTTTTAAAATAACAACAATGGTATTAATATCTAAATAAATTACAAACAAAATTGAGGGTATCTGAATGGCAGTTCTAAACGGAGAGTCCTCTTAAGTTAATGGTTAGTAGAATCTTGCAAGGCTAAGTCAAGATCATTTGACAACGTGTGTATGGTCTAAAGATTGCATTGCGTGCATCTAATTATATGAAACATATAACTTAATCTGCCTGAAGTAGCTGATTCATATCTCTTTTTTATACTGACTCATATCTAGTTCTCTGCCTTTGGCTATGCCTTTGTTAAATAATTGACATGAAGTAGTTGCAAGGTTATTTATTTAATAGAATTGACGTCATTTTGAGAGACAGACTCATTCACTTGCAGCAACCAAATAAAAATTCAAATTAATTATAGTAATTTCCGCAAATACCTTAAATAAATATTAAAATGATTTAGCCAAATTATGTGTATAATCCCAAACAAGCAAAGTAACCTTATTATTTTCATCAAACATACACAAACACACACACATAGAGAAAGAGAGAGATATGCATTAATAATTGTACGAAAAAAAAAAATAAAATTAAATACACAAGTATAAAATTTCCGTTGACAGTTGATTTCCGTGCCAAATGAATATTATAGTCAATTAAAAATTGCATATACACCAACAGAATTAACAAGAACAACAGTCAAAATCATTTTTGTTGTTGTTGGTGTTGTCTTTGCTGGTCATATTAATGATAAATGTTGTTTGTAGTTGATGTTTTTGTTTGGTTGTTGATTTTGACGATGATGTTCTTAATGTTATTATTGTTTGTACGTATAAAAATGTTCACACTCATACGCCATGATGATTTAATTTCTTTTGGCTTCTTCAGACACACAAAAGTAAGCATCAAAACAATCAGGTCGTCTTCAGCAAAGATGAGATATAATTATGCATACTATATTTCGTTTTCTACATGAGATTTTTCTCTTTTTGTTTTCCTATTTTCCTGTCCAAAAATTAAGTATAAAAGAATCATATAAAATATATTTTTTGATGTCTTCAACTTTATAAAGCCTGCAATATTTTTATAATTTATTGTAGTAGCCAAGAAATAATAAAAAAAAAATGCTGAAAAATGAAAAAGAACCACCCACCCACACATGACACAACGATACCGCCAATAATGATGATGATCATGATGATAATGTTGGTTATAACAACGCTGAATCAGCAGAAACCTCGCGTGAAAATCAAAAGTTCACTTTGAAAACCATTTTAAAATGTCAAAAAATCAACCACAAAGAGAATAACAGAAAATTGAATTTTTCTTCTTTTTTTTTTTATCATTGTTCTCATTTCCCATTTATTCTATTCATTTTGGTTCTACAACCAAATAACTAACACTACCCATCATTCATTCGTTTATTCATGCAGTCACTCATTCATTCATTCATTCAATCATTTAGTCAAAAGCTCAAGTCAAGTAAATAGTAGCAAAGCAAATTATATTGTCTGACAACAGACATTTTTAAGCATTATAAATAAAAAATTAAAGAATAAAATTCAAATAAAAAAATAAAAAATTTAAAACAATGAATTTTCGCTCGTTGCAAGTCTTTAGTAGCATTACTCACTCTCATACTCATGCCAACAAAATAAAAAAATGAAGTAAAATACAATAAAATAAAATTTGACTGTCAGCTTTGCGTACAAGTTTAGTGAACAACACAAGATTATATGAAATGAGATGTGCACACATCATAAGAATGAAAGAAGACCGAGGAGTGAATTGCGGAGTAACAAATTTTTCATTTAACTGTTAAATTATAAAAATTTTTGAATTTTCTTCTATACTTTTTATTGTTTTTTTTTTGGTGTAAAATCATGTATCTTTAAGCTTTTGGGTTTTAGTTTATTGTTTAGATGTCTGTTCTTTTCTTTTCTTTTCTTTTCTTTTCTTTTCTTTTCTTTTCTTTGCTATCTTAGTCATTAGTTTGCATTTTCACTCATTCGACCAACACACCCACTCAATAACGCGTGTCTCTTTTCTTCTTCACATAACAAAATTGTGCATAGAAGATTTTCCTTTTTATTTCATTTGAGAAATGTGTTTATTTTTCAAATCTTTCTTTCTGTCTTCCTCTTCTTTTGATGTAGGTGAATGCATTCGCGTGGCCTCAATATTTCATACTAAAATAAAGTATCTTTTATTTCATTTCATTTCAGTTCTTTTTCTTGGGAACATCTTCTTAAACCAAATTATACTTTCAACATAGTGTCGCTGATGCTGCTGTTGTTGTTGATGATGATGTTGATGCTGCTGTTGCTCTATTATTTTCTGTATTCTTAATTTCGTTCAGACACATTTTCATCTTTTTGACATTTTCTAATTTGACACTTGCTTCAACAATAACAACAAGTACCACCACAACAGTATTAGCCCAAACATTACTATCTGGATGGATGGTCGAATGTATGATGATGACTCTAACTCAAGAGTCAACGATGAGTTATTTATAGTACTAGTCGTTTGTCTATGGTAAAGTCTCTGACACACAACAACTTCATTGAGTTCAAAGAGAAAACAAAAATGTCATAATTTTTGAAATACTCAATCATTTCTGTTGACTTGTTGGTATGAGAAGCTTAATTGATGGCAAATATAAAGAAAAAGATACTGCACAACACAAATTAAATGTAACAAGACATATGCACTACTACAATACGAGTACAATAGAATACAATCTGAAGAAGAGGTGTTACTGATCAGACATGGAGACTAATCATGTTTAGAACGACACGTCATGCATCATATAATCTACTTAGAATAGATAATCATCAGTCATGCTTGCATAATATTCTAGAGTATACTATAGTAGATGCAATACTAAATACTAATGAATATTTCGAATGCAAATGGTTTTGTAATTGCAAAAAGAGAGTGTAAAAAGAAAACAAGCAAACAAAAAGACACACCTACAATTTGTTTTACATATGTAAATAGTTACAGATACATATAAGAGTAGGTATAGATATAATCGTAAATGTAGATAGTAGATGTATATCCGGCCGTCCGGTTATTAAATTTATATTACAAGTAGTTTCGTTTTCATCTTTTTTCTTTGATATTTATATAAAAAATAAAATGACAAATTTTATAGATATTTTTTTTTAAATTGTTTGTAATTATTTCTTTAAAACTTGTGCCAAATATTGTCATTTAGATATTTATATAGTAGAATATTCTTTAGAAGTGTAGAGAGAAAGATTTTTATATCTTTGTTAGCAGGGTACAGAACATCTCAGTAGCACAGAACAATCAGTAGAGTAAAATGATTTCTCAGTTTTTAAGGTTTCAATCTTAAATTTTCCATTACCAGATTATAATAAAATTGCTCAATAGAAAATTATGAAATAAATACCAGGTATTCCTTAGATCATAAGTAAAAGATTCCTAAAATCACTTCAGCGAAAACTGAGATGGAAGAGATAATAAAAAATAAAAATCAGGGCTACCTGCAGTTACGTGTACTAAATTCATTTTTTTTTTTTCTGGATTTGGAATGGTTCCTCAACGTCGTTTAAAAAATGATTTTCTGGTCTTATTTTGTTATGGGAACCTATATACGTGTAAAGATCACGATCATTCACAAATTTTTGCAAGCCACTGTATATACGTAAACGTCTTTTGGTCTGTGCACACTAATCTCAGAAACGGCTTAACCGATTTGAATGCGGTTTTCACTGGTGTATTGCAGCAAGCTTCTTTTATCATATGGTGTTAATTTAATCAAAATCGACCTCTAAAATCAAAAGATAATGATATTTCATTAAATTTTGAGCAATGTTGCCAACTTTTTCCGCATTGTTACCAACATTTTGGTTGATTTTCGACTGTCTTTCTGTTTATTTTGTTGAGCGCCAACATTAAACAGCTGATGATGGCGAAAACTAATTTCCTAACTGTTACACTAATAAAATGACATATTTCAAATACCATGCTTACGAAGTCGCTGACACAGCCAGTTATTATATACAACATAACGCAACAACCAAATTACTATAAAAATATTTCAAGACGTAACAGGTTTCAAATCGTATTTAACCCCAACTTAAGGCATCTTTACTTAATTTCAATAGTTTTTAATCATGATAAATGTTACTCACCTTCTTTTTATCACGCATTGAACCTTTGCCTCTAACCATAATCTTGCAACCAGTCTCTTGTTCTAACTGTTTGGCTGTCATACCACGTGGTCCCAGAATCCGGCCAACAAAGTTGAACTGTAAAAAAAATAGTAGATAAAAAAAGATAAAAATTAATTTAATTTCATAGTTTATTATATTTGGTTAGCATAAATGTCATCACAAAATCAAGGCCAAACTCCAAGTTATCAATAACAATTGGCATACAAACAAATCATCAAATTAACCTGTCACAATCGCTTTAAGTGTTGAAAATTTATGACTAACTTGACTCTTAGTTCTCCTCCTAACACAAAATGAATAAAATACAATAAAAAATGCCAATAATCATTCATATTCAAAAAAATTATGTATTTTGCATGGCAACTAGCAACAACCTAAACAAAAATTTGCATCATTTGTGTTCCAAAAACACAATGCAAATGAAATAAACGAACGAAAAAATGACCTAAGGCGACACACGTCTGAATTTGGCACGATCAACAAACAAGACTTCGTTTTGGAATAGCAATATAAGATACTAAATGTTAACTCAGTTTAATTTAATGTTGCATGCAAATCTCATCATAAAGCATTTAGCAGACGTCACTTTTGTAACTGGATGCCACACCAAACTTCAGCTGCTGCACACTTAAGTGTTTTGAAAACCTGAAGCTGCCGCCACAATTTACTAAAATTATTAGCCAAATGTTATGGTGAGGGGGATTATTAGAGACTTTGTTAAATCATCAATCACTCATCGACTTGTTAAAATGCACGTCATTCATTTTATGCCACACCACCACCACCACCACTTGTGGTATTATCTTGGAAAAATATCATGAAATATAATTTTCAACTTATCTTAATGTTTTATAACATAAACTATTAAGTGAATTCTTGTACAAAAGTTGTGACGCCTCAAGGTATACTTCAATTATGCATCTCTAAGCTTGCATACACAACAACAAATAAATTTGAGAAAACAGAAGGAAAAACACCACCATTTATAGCTCATAAATAAAAAGATAAAAAATGCAAATAAATATAGAAAATAATGTATACAACTAATGGAAAATATCAATAAATCATCAATAGATGCAATTAACCTATAAATTAAATGAGTGCGAATTACATATTTATGCAATAAAAATATTTTAATAATAGTAAAAACATTCCAAACTTATTCTAATCGCACTCGATTTCCAGCCACCCACAACGTACTCAGTTCTTGCTTCGATTCAGTTTCATCGGTTCATTTGTGCTGGCATCTACTAAATTTATGTGATGATGTGATGTGATCTTATGTGATGTGATGATGACGACGATGACTATAACAACCAATATAAAAAAGCTTTGTATAGTATAAGTATATGAAATAAATGACTTCTGGGTTATTGAAACTGTTGTTCATACTGCAATGCAGCTGCTGGATCTCTATCTCTATGATAACTGGGGGCGAGCGAATACTATAAGCGATTCTAATCAATTGAAATTGCTTTGCACACCGAAAATTACTAAATATAAGCGAAACTTACTATCTGTCTATCTACACACGAATATATGCATATGTATTTGATTGTCTGTTGTATGTTATGTTGAAAAGCTTTTGATTTGTATCTCTCAGAGTGCTAAGCTATGCTAGTATTTGGCAAAAACTGTAATATGTTTGTAATTTTCGAACTCAATTGATAGACAGCAGACATATACACACACAGTTTTTTCATTTGATTGTGGTTAATGGAACAACAGCAGCATCACCAAATGGAGAACGTAAGCCTAGTGGGCATTTGAACGATTGCTTACAATATTTTTAATTTCTTTTTAATCTATTTGATTAGAGTTAAAATTCAATGCATGTTTTTGATATTTGTGCTTAATTAAATTTGGAATAGAAAAATGATTTCAATCAAATCAAAAATTGATTGAATTTTAATTAGGAAAAATTCCGAAAAATTATTTACATATCTATGCAACTAAGCATGATGATGATGATGATCAACCATCATAATAAATATGTACAATATATAAATATAAATAATATTTATTATAAATACTATAGAAGATTTAAGTTTATCTCAATAGCAATGTGATTCTAATTGGATCTTAATTAAAATAGCTTGGCGTATCTTCTTACAACAAACAAAGCAAAGACAGACAAACAGACACAAACCAGTGAGGGCATAAGACAAAGGCAGGAAATTAAATAAAAATGGTATCTTGGTAATGGTAAAGCAATAAGATCCACAGTAGATATTTTGCACTAATGAAGCTATCACCCACCAGCCCACCCCAACCCAATACAATTTATAAATAGAATAACTATTGTATGAAATATTGAATTTATGCGCTGAGTCAAGAGGCCAGCGGTTGCCGCCACTTGAGTATTAGCAGCTACAACACAAAAAATATATAATAGAATAATATATAAAAATACTTCTATTTTTTAACGAGCGCACGCTACTTGCTTCAGCTACTTCATGGTTTTATTTACCAAAACACTCTAAGAGTTCTTCAACAAAAGAGATAAATATACCAAAAAAAAAAAACACAACAAAAGCAAAGCAAACACTTACATACTCTACTCATTCGTAATTTATATGTATCCATGTGTACTACTTTCATGAACAACTATGAGTACTAGTACAAAGATTGTTTACTTTGATAAGACACCAACCAAATAGAAGAGAGAGGACAGAGAGCAGGCACATTACCCTACTGTATACATATGTATGTATTTCTATTATTCCAACTTGTCGCCTTTATTATAATTCAATTTTACAATCAAAAGGTACACATACAATATTTGAAACTGATAAGACCCCATATGATGATGATGATGAATACTATATAAATGTACCTATGAACAATATTTCAAATGAATGTAAATGTATCTGCATCATATACTCTAGTAATATTGTATTGAATTGCTTGTAAATGTGCCTACCAACAACAACTTGACTGACTGACTTACTGACTGACTCTAACTGACTGAACTGTTGTCATAACTGCTGCATAATGCGAACATAAAAAAGTATAATTGCCAAATCAATGTACGTATTCGTTTCGCCACATTTATTGTATTGTAGATTTCATTCTACTATTTCTTTTGATAAAAGAAAAGCTGCTTAGTACAGAACAACAATAGTATAAGCCAAGCACGCGTGGAGCAAAACCAAAACACCAAATTTTAGCAAACTTCCAATGAAAACGGCATCAGACTTTTCTTACTTTCCTCATTCCAAAAAATAAATGCTGAAAATAACCTTTTCATTTCTTCACTTTCTTTCTAAGTTTTATAATACATTTCTATTCAGTTTCATTCAGATGCATAAACACACACTCATGAGAAAAGTCAATTCAATTCTATTATACTAAATGCAAAGTTCATTTACAAGTCATTTATCTCTGTGAGTGTGTGTGTGTGCCATTAAAAGAAAATTCTTGATTTTCATTATTTGATTTTTCGCCGCTTTTCATCTTGAAACGTTAAACGTCATTGTATCGCAATCGCCTCACCATATAAATTTTTGCCATTTAATTTGTGAAAAAATGCTGACTGACACCAGCCTAACCTAGTCATGCCACCAGGCAGCTTCAACCGGCCTAAGCTCAATATAGTATCTTATGTACGAGAGTCTGTCATCCATTGCTTGCCCGTCCGTTAGTCCCGCTATATTGGTCGAGTCGGTTTAGATCAAATAGATTACATACACATAATTACGCGCAGCCGTTAAACAATCTCGTTCTCTCACATAAAATGCACGGAAAAAATAAATCACAGTTTGACAAGTAACATCACATAACACACCAACCGACTAACCAACCAACCAACATTCTAACTCAACTTAACTTACAAATTGACAAAGATTTAGTCATTCAGTCGGTTAGTTAGTTAGTCAAATAACTATCCATACTATACTATATACACAATTACTTAAGTAATTAAACTAAACATCACACCAAATGCCATAAAAATTATTTCTAATTAGAATTTTTTATTATTTCTATTTTGTATGACAAATTTTGTGCAGCGATTTGCGGTTAAAAATTACTTGAATTGATTTTATTACAGATCGGCCGAGACCTGACCTTACTACTACAACGACTACTACTTGATGAATATTGTAGATTAGATCACTCACTGTTCAGGGTTGAGTGAGAGAATTCAGAAAAATATTTTAATTATCTCTGATTGGGATTTATTTAAATTAACTTTTAAATAATAAATTTTACAACACAAAGTCACACATTGTAAAAAGTAACCATGCATCTATTATAAGTTAGGGTAACAACTAACAGTAGATGAGTAAGGCATATATTACATTGAGCCCTAACCGCAAAAAGAACTTGAGCGTAAATGTGTTTATTCACATTTCATTCAAAAAGTGGTAAGCGCTCGATATGTTTTTAATCAGCTGGACGAGACGATTTGATCTGTCCATGCTAATTTTTCTGTTCATTTATTAGAGTTGATTCTTCTTCAGAATGTATAGACAATTTGAAGTTGATACGTGTAGGTTTCTGGAGAGTTCTGGTTTTCTTCTCGATCCTTCTCCTTTCCCATCAGAGCTTGACAATAGAAAACCACAAAAAAATCTCACATAATTTTAAGAAATTATTTTTAAAGTTTTGTTAAACACATGACACCCCTTAATCTTTTCTCTATACATAGTATAATATATTCATAACTTATAATCCTCTAGAATATTTCTAAATAAATTGAAAATACTATTAGGATATACACCACTGTTGAGTTTCGAACAATCCAACCCATGTATAGTTAAATATAAATTCCTGAACTAGTATACTGACTGGACCATTTCATCATAAATAAGTGTAATGATCACAACAATGAGCCTCATTTTAAGTGTTCCTTCTGTACTCTCTCTCTCTCTCTTCCTATATTTAAGTCTTTTATTCTGTTGTATCTTATTGCTTAATATACACATACTAATTAATTGTAAACTATTTAATATATTTTTTTGTTTGTATTGTTACTGACATGGATGATAATGTTTCTGTTCTTGTTGTTGTTGATGCTGTTGCTATTCTTTATAGTTTATTTTAATTAAGTTGTACTGCACACACTTTGTCAATTGGATCTACAAAATGCCCCTCAGCACCCCACACACAACACTCTGCAACATTTTAACGATTAAACACATCACAATACAACAAAACACAGCAGAGCAGAAAGCAAAACACAATTGAATGCATTTTTATGCTTTGAAAGTCTCATATCAAATTAAAAATAAAAAATAAAATCAAAAAAAAACAAAAATCATATAAAATACAAAATAAAGAAAAATATTATAAATTAACTGACATGTTGTTATTCTCTTTCAACTTGACAAATTGTAATGCAACTGACACTTTAGATATTTATTATTTTATTGTTATTATTAGCAGCATAAAGTTTGTTTGATTGTTTATTTGTTTATTTGTTTGTTTGTTTTCTTAAAGACT
This sequence comes from Amiota communis, assembly GCA_037043315.1. Taxonomy (NCBI): domain Eukaryota; kingdom Metazoa; phylum Arthropoda; class Insecta; order Diptera; family Drosophilidae; genus Amiota; species Amiota communis. The sequence continues at coordinate 321,969 of JBAMAV010000680.1, forward strand.
AAACACACTATTACTTAGTAGAAGAAATGAAATATGAGTCACAATAATAAACAACAATCATCAACAATCAACAACAACACAAAAAATGTATGCAATTTTTCAAAATGTTTTCCATTTTTAATTTTGGTTATGTTAACAAGAAAAATATTATTATTCTTTTCTGTACTGCAATTAAATTGTGTATCGCATGCTTTAAATCACTTAACACATGAGAAGAAATGGTCGAAATTGTAAATTTGTTTTTACTGAAAAATTACAAAAATAAATTCATATTCAAATACATTTATGGCATGATGATTTTGACGTTGATATTATGCATAAGGAGGCATATGTGCTAGTGCAATATTTTACAAAACAAACAGGAAAATACTACATAGAAATTTGGAATTAAAAGTGTTGGATTATAATAATAGAAAAGGAAAGACAAGACATACTAGAAAGAAAGACAAATCTCATTTGGAAAAATGTCAAAGAATTTTGCAATTCCGCATGAAATATATTAAAATTAATTTAATGAGTCAACGTAATGATTCGTTCGTTCAATTTAATGCCACCTCCGAGTGATTGAGATTCTTCTGTATTCCTTCAATCGATCTCGATCATTCTAATAAGCAGCAAATAAACATTTGAAATATCATCGTACACATAACAAGAAAAGTAATGATAAAAAGGTGGGCAAATAAAAGAAATTCATAAATCTGAAAATAAATGTCAGAAATCTGTTGAAATTTATTATTTTAGAAAACATGAAAATTTTAAGAAAAACATTTTATAATTTGTTTCATTCAAATCAAATTTATTACTTCATTTGATGCAATGTGACTGATGAGCGGTGTTCCGAATGAGTGTAAAGAAATAAATTTCAAATTTTTCACAATATAAACCGCATGAGAGATCTTGTCCATTTGATTTCTGATAAATGAACTAATTACAAAATCTACATCAAATTGTGAAATTTTCCAAGAATTTCAAAACATTTTCAAGGATCTCCACATCATCATCATTTCCACTGAGAATTGTGAAGCACAAGCACAAGTTTGTGTATTTTCAAAATACATAGTAGTATGCACGTAGGAAATAAATTTCATGAAGTGCAAAAGTTGTTACCACAATATCAAGTTGATTTCAAGCGAAAGTTGTTTCTCGTTATACTTACTACTATGAGATGATATACACAGAATCATATTAACATAATACGAGTACAAATGAATGTATGAATGAAAGTACTATCTGTATCTGTGTGCAAGTGTGGTAAGTGTCATTCCATTCAACATAAACAAAATGCCACTTGTAATTAGAGGCGCCATTTAGTGGCTTATTTTAACAGCTGCTTTGAAATCTTTGCAACTCTCTGTCGCTTGATTGGATTTTAGCTTTGTTCAACTCTACTACTACTGTTACTACTATGTAATTTAGTGACTATAGTAGTAGTCACCAGGAGAAAGGAAACCTCGAAATACTTTATATACTCATATATAACTCAAACTCAGCTACTAAAACTTTAGTAGCCTTGCTATTTTATGTATTTGTTGTTTGTGTGGGAAACATTCAGACACTCATCTAATTAAACTATGACAAACTTTGATGCTTTTGATGTCACTTCACATTCATTCATTCATTCATTCATTTTGTATTTGTTGCCACACTCAAATGATACTTTCGCACTGACTAAACTAGCAAACCAACATCACATCAAGAAGTGGATTGGAGAGCCCATAGCAGCAGCCATGAGTCTCGAAATTAGTCTCATACACATATAAGTATATGCAACAAATTATTAATAATTTTTAAAGCTTTAATTTAGGTCACGCAACAAACATACCACATACTACATACGTTCCTAATTAGATGAGAATATACATATATTTTTGTATGAAATTGTATCTACCATAATGATGTGGATAACATAAAATTACAAACAGCATTTTTATGGAAACTTTTAGATCAACTGGCAAATGACAATGACTTCCTTAAGCGCTTCACTGATTTCGACTAACCTAAATAACATTTTAATTTTATTACAAAAATCTTTGAAAGTAACAAAAACTCTTAGCTACTATGCAGGCAGGCAGACAGCGTTTTAAAGAATCTAACAATTAACAAAACAAATAATCTAACAACAAAGTGCGTTACATAACCGCCCATTTGTTGCAGCTAACAGCAATCTTCAGTCAAGCGTCGTTGTCGTCGTCGTTGGCACACCTTAAAGTGATTTCCGGTGTGCCATTTGTTCATTGAGCTTCATTGAACACGGAAAGGCAGACAGCCAGACAGACAAACTAACTGACAGACGGACAGACTGACTGATGGATAAATAACTAAAGAATGAGCTACAACAGTGGGGGTGCGTCAGAGCCAACTCAACTCTAAGCCAAGGCAAAAGATACACGACGACACAGACGACGACACATGCCAAAACGCTTGTCTCGTCTCCAATTCTCAGCGTTGTCATCATCATCGCTAGTCAACGTCGTCGTTGTCAATTCTAATTAGCGGAAGCATTTCAAATGCGCCCAGTTTTGATTTCTTTTTTTTTTATTATCATCATGATTAAACTTAAATAGATTTACGATCATTTTTCCCTCCATTTTGTTTCTATTTTTTGTGTCCTCCATTTTACAACATACATACTTCATTTAACTATACTCGCTGCTACATAATCATATAACTTATTTTTGGCACATTTTTTGGGTTCGTCATTTTGTTGATTTCAAATATTTTTGTGTAACTTGAATTACACTTTTGTTTTTGTTCACATTTATCATTAAATTGAATAATTTATTCAATGGTTCAATCGTTCTGAATGATTAAGCAATTAAAACATGTTATGAGATCATATGCCTAAAATAAATTCATAGCTAAACACACATATACTAGATTGAGATTCAGATTCAGATATTCGTCGTGCACATATGGATATACTTAAACTTAAAAGGCATGCAACAACAACAACAAACTTCTTGAAATGAAACAGATTTATTAAATGATTACTTACATCTGGATGTTCCCGCACGGGTACATAGACTTTTTCATTCAATGTTACAACAGAGCCTTCAGGTTCTGGCAATGTAAGTGGTTCCTTCTTTACGCCATTTATTTGAAACAGTGAAGCACGAACGCGTGCAATTTCTGCAAGAAGATAAAAAAAGATAATCACATTAAAGAATTTTCTACAAAATTATTAAAAAATTTATAAAGCTATAATAAAGAAGATGAATTGTTTCTTGTTTTTTAAACTCACTTAACCTTTGACATGAAAATATGGTTAAATGAAAATGAAAATGTTAGTCAGTCATGATTTCAATGGAGGCGCCCCTAAGTTCAACAACATACTGCACACGTTAGTACTTATAACTTGCAACACGTTTTGCTTTTAATGATGTGATAGACCAAATTGCAGTTAGATATATCTTTATTAAGATTTTTATTTTTTCAATTTTGTTTTTAGTATGTTGTTAGCAATAGCAACAGCCACCACCATCAACCATAACTAACAATTATGTTATGTTGTGTGCGCGTGAAGAGCAACCAACAAATCTACAATTATTAGATTATTATTACATTTTATGACACAACAACAACACCACGTTTTATGTTGCCTTCTCATCTATTACCATCATCAAGCCAAGTGGTGTTTACCTGTTACCCCTTAATTCTCTAGTCTATGTGTCTAACATATCTATCTATCTAACTATCTAATCATGATTCATTGGTTTGCAACAACTTTTGTTGCTGTTGTGTCTGCTACCGCTTAATTAAGTATTATATCCTCTATCATTTAGTATTTGTATTTGATGGTGATTTGTCATCTGAAGCTAACTAAAATTAATATTAAATTACAACTAATTTGTTATTATAAACCATTTTCTGTTATTAATGCCTAGACAAATATAATGACATTAAAAGCGTGAGAAATACTAATGTAATCTTTCTATGCATCTATGTATCTATTTCTAACACCAATCATCATTTTGAAAATATTATATTATAGTACACACAATGTTTAATGATATCATTTATTTTAAATATAATATATGGTAGTATGCCGTTGTGCCTGTTAGTTGGTAAAGGCGTGTTGTGCTACATCATGTGTGACCTCAACCAAATGTGGTAATTTGACTTAACTTGACTTGACTTGGTTGGCTCACCCTACTCTTAACACTCTTAACAATAAGTGACACAATCAAGAACTTCAGATCAATATATGACAAATCAATGAGTGTAAAAATGAATGATGAATTGATATCCCACTGTGACAACAAAATACAATTGATAATATCAACAAGAATTTTTTAATTTTTCAATTTTCTATACAATAAAATTCATTTTAATGCATTTTAGAACAAAGAATTGCCTTTATCTTTCATAGAAAATATGATGATGATGATGATTATTATTATTATTATGATGACGAGTGCCAATATATCAAATTTTTGTTTTTTTATTACAATTTTCTGAGGGAGTTTTAAAAAGTATTGAGCCTTCCTTTGAATATGATAGAAAGTTTCTTTTGTTAGAATACTTATTCGAATACTGCAAGGTATTTAGACATGATTTTAGATGCTAAGCTCAGGTGGAGCGCACACGTTAAGAAAAGGAGAGATGAATTGGAATTAAAATATAGAAATGGGTAAACAGTCATCCAAATAAGATAATCCTATACAAGCAAATTTTAAAACTTGTGTGGACTTATGGTGCCCAGACATGGGGTTGTTGCAGCTTAAGCAATACGCAGCAAAACCAAAAGTTCCAAAACAAAGTGCTGAGATGCGCCCCTTGGTACATTCACAGTTCTGATCTCAAACCTGATCTCGCAATCGATTCGGTTGCGATCACTATTAAAAAAGTAGCTAACTCCCGCAGACAAATCAAACATATAAATGATGAAGCCTCTACCCTCACGGACTCAACCCAGAGGGTAAGAAGGTCTAATCGATTAGAAACTTAGTATAGTATTGTCTACAATACAATACAGGATTTTTTTTTTTATTTGTATTATGCAAAATCCACTGCCAATTGCTCGTTAGTTGTTATAGTACTGTGACTAGTCGCAATGGAAAAAAATATAATAATACACTATCTAGTCTCCCTTTCGACAATTGTGTCTCATGCCACTAGATACTTTTTAAACTTCCCTCGTCAATAGTTTTCTATGATCGGTACATAAGACAGTAATTTATACTTCAGTATCTATTTTTGTTATGAATATTGTTTCATATATTTATTTAACTATTATCTCATTCAAGTTGAATGAGTCAACTTAAAGTTAAAAAACCCTTTTGTCCCATATTTCTTCTATATGTCTCATCATTTTTATTTGAATTTTTTTGGTTTTTTTTCTCATACAAAATTATCATTCTACGTAATGTGAAAAATATTTTTCACATTTGCCAAATTTATTTCTGAATCTTTTTGTGTACTTTTTTTGTAATATTTTTTTTCATGTGCATTGGCATAAAATTTGACAATTTATTGACAGCAATATGCCAAATAACAGCTAAATATAGAATTTGTGCAACGTCAACAAAACACAAGAGCCCACAACAAGAGCACAACATGGACGTATTATAGAATGAGGGGCAGGTCAACAACACAGAGCAGAGAAGAGAAGAGAAGCGAACAAGCAATATGTAAATTTTCAGAAACACCCAAAAGGGCTAAAACGCACACATTATGTACTGCAAAATATAATTTTTGGTTGGTTTGCTTGAAATTGGTATACTCCTCTCATACTCGTATGTATGTGTTAAAACTAATAATTTATGATGATAGTTGTAAGAAATATTGTATAGAGAATATAAAATTAAATGAAGGAAGAATGCTTGGATGGATGATGAGTGGTTGAGGTTTATTTTTGTTGATTTTTGAATTGAAAAAATTTCATAATAAATACCAATAAATTCATGCATACTCTTGCATAAAGAAGAATTTATATTTTGTGGTTTCAATAATTTGAAACTTTATTTCAAGAAATATATGCAATTTTAATAAATAAATCTAAAGATGCTAGAATACCCAAATATATTTTAAACAAATGTTGTACAATATAAATTTAAATAATCCCACCATCATAATTAAATTGTGTTTTTTTCTGTTGTAATAAGCTGAATGATGTCACCTATCCTATTACTTACTATATTATTCACCCTATCATTGAAAATAACTAAAAATAAAATCCTTTTTCAATCAAAGCTAATAATAACAATGAATAGAGTTAATAGTTAATAGCAATTTGCTTGAATATCAATCATATTTCATTCTTTGAATTGTTCATTTAATCTTTTTATATATTTCTTTCTCTACTTCTACTACTTCTGGTTAATCTGAAATCTTTAGTAGATTTGCTAATAACACTTAAAATATATGTTTCTCTATAATGTAAATTAACGACTTCGATAACGACATCAGTCTGTCAGTCATTCAGCCAACGCATGCAAAACTCTATATATGTCCAGAAACACATTTAAAGTTTTCAAAAGCATCGGATGGTCGTTAAATAAAATTTAGTTATAAATACAACTAAAGAATAAAGATACTTGAATATTTGCCTACACTCACGCTTACACACACTCCAAATAGATACTCATCAGAATATTCATCAAATATGGAATTGCAACGCCATATTGAGAACGATGATGATGATAATGATTATGATGAGCAGCAACAGCAACCTTCATAGAAATGTTTTGGTTGGGCTCATATACTCAAATACTTGTATATCTAGCTAGGCAGCTAAGCTCTATCTACAACACTCTAAAAAAGGTATTCAAATACTACATATAGTAGAGAACAATAAACAGAAAAGAAGAAAAAAAACAGTATGATTAAACTTGACTTGCTTAAGGCAAACAGCCAACACAAAAACCGCTAATAATACTTAATAATAAAATGAGACATAAAAAGAGAAACAGCAAAGCAAATTGAGAGAAAGATATAAAGCAACCTGCTAACCACAAATTTGAATTGAACTTACTATGACCATAAAAACAGTTTACAACAAAACTTGTTAATGAATTAAAAGATCTCATTCATTGATTATTGTATCTATTATTTATACATACTAGTTTGCGGTCTTTTATATTCTATTTAGTCTTAGAATATTTCATTCGTAACGCCTACAAACAGGGAAAATGTTACCATATTTAACTTTTATTAAGAACAAACAGCAAATCAACAAATAACAAATAACGCCAACACCATATTATGACCATTTTAGGTTGCATTATGGGGGTAGTCTGTCAGGTGAGTGAGTTCACTTCATAAATTTAGTATTAATTATTAAATGACGCAGAGAAACTAGATGCTGTTGCTGCGAATTGCTTAATTATTAAAATTAACATAAATACACCACTTTATCTGTTGTTATTGTAAGTTAATATACCCTACAGCAGCCTTTAATCAAATCAGATAGCGACGAATTCACTCACAACAAATGACTAATCGATACATTTAACTAATGTTATGTTATACTATGATGAACACCCGCAACAAAACCACGCTCTGCTCTTAGATATAATTTTCACTTGATTTATGCAGTGATTATTCATCGTTAATGCTAATCAAATGCATATTGAATGAATATGAATAAATGTATGAATGATGTACTGGGATACAGAGATACATTTGATAAATGTGTTCATCAGTCATGGTTGCTGCCAGAGATACATAGATAGTCAGTCATATGCCGACGATTGTCTGCTCTTTTAAATCTATCTGTATCTGTCATCGCTACATATTGTTGTCATCATGCAACATATTTGACAATTGCTCGATTAAAATTGGCAGCTGTCACAATTGCATTTATGCTCACTGAACATATCTGGCCCCTCTTTATCTCTTTATATATGAACTTATGTAGCATTTGTATTTGAAATGGTTAGTATAGATAAATTCAAAGTTATTTGAAAAATTTCATTAATTTGAATTGAATTTTTGCTATTTTTTTCTTATTTTATATTATTTTTAAACGCGAGAGGTCAAGCAGCACTAGATTTTGATCAATGTTGACTACCACTACTGAATACTGACTCTATGATGATGACCATAGTAGTATAAAAGGAGAATGATTGAATAAGCAGCAACAGCAGGAAAGCGCAAGTTCTATAGAATATAAATTAATTAAAAAATTTTAACATAAAAGATGAAAATTGAAAGCTCAACACTTTGCAGCTACTTTGTATAATGCAATAACGGAGGAAATATAGTATACGAAGTAAAGAGAAAATTAAAAAAGAAGCCCTATTGACCAGAACATTTTATCATCGTTGTTTTTTCTTGTCCTTTTTATTAAATGAGCGCCAAAAGGAGCGACAAGCGAACAATAAAGAATCACATAGTCGCATCACAGAAGACTCAACTATAAAAGATGCGTTAGCGAGAAAAAAAATATGAGTTGTCTACTAAAAAAATAAATGCATTCATGTCAGTCAACATCAACATCTCAACATAAAGGAAAAAAAATTGAAAATTGTTTTTTCATATTGTCACACAAGCATTAATTTTTATGAGATACTTTTCGCATACCTTAGTTTATTTCATGCAACCGTAAGTAGTACGTGTATGTATGTAAGTATGTTTCTATGTATCATTTTATTATTGTGTGAATAATTTGCAAAGTACAAAATAACATTTGCGAAATGAAAAGAAATGAAATAAAAATTTGTGATGCGTTTAAATGTGTAAATTACACGCTTCAGTACGAGACATACAACACAACTTAGCTCAACAATAACAACATAAACACAAACAAATCGCCTCGTACTATGCATGCAAGGTATTTTTTAGGTCCTACACATACTTAGTATAGAGTAAACACCTGTACATACATATGATTTTGTTTTATGCCAACTTAAGAAGCATATACATATGTGAATGTAATGCTTTTTTTTCGTTTATTTTAGAACGTCCTTGTATCTTTTTACTTTACATACTATACCCACCCAGAGAGACAGTTAAGTCAAGTCAACTTAAAGTTAACAACAACAACAACATTAAATTAATTTCTTGATCAATTTTAAAATTGAAAACCGAAAATCATCAATCAGACAATAAAAAACAAATAAATTTGCATAAGAGTGAGCACGACTCCTATTTAGTAAACAAGATTTCACTCGCTTTAAGTAGTATCTTTATATAGAACGTAGATATACATAATAAATCCATATAAGACCATATACTCATAGATACTATAGTGTATGTTTGTATGCATAACATTGTGAGTTGTTAAATTTATGAATGCAAGATCATTCATACCAATTAGTTTATTTCATTTAACATATGATAATAACTCCTTTTTTGAATATCTCAACTCAATAAACAACAAAGTTATACCGAAGCTTATATACCTTGCTCACAAACAGAAATGGAAGGAAAAACTTATCACTCAAAGAATTGTAATATCATTACTCAGAGGTCACTAGTGATCTAGATGATTATTTCTGTTGATTGATAGTACGTAGTAGTGTAGAAAGATTTGATTTTTGAGTGATAGACTGAGATGGGCTGTAAGCTTGATGATGGCCCATATAGTCGCCGTGTCTGTCTGAATGATCCATTCATTATAAGAAATGCACTATGACAGATTGACCAAATATGATGTCTTGAGCATAAAAACTGCTATTCAGTTTTACATAGGTACGCATGAGTGATAATAGATAGACTACAATTAACACTCCTCCTTAGGTAAGCTTGGATTAAACAAGCCGCTCTCGATTTCACAAGAGTGATGCCTGATAAATCTAAGAGAGGGTAATCCACTGCTATCCAAGGTCGGTACCAGAGGCCACACTAAGCCACTTAAATTAACCTGAGGAGTCGACGAACAACGCCGGGTTTCCCAAGATACATTTTGCCAAGGTACCCAACTCTTTGAAACACGACCCCTAGAAATGGGGTCCGTCTACCAACTCTCCTCCTTACTTTTACTTACAAGATAGCAATCCAATGTCTCTCCATCAACATGTTACAAACATCAGGTGAAAGTGTATACATATCAGACTAATACATATAAATTATACAACAAATAACACAATTGTGTAGGTGTCAACGATGTTGTCTCCTTTGCATGTTTACTACTTACTGCCTTTTGTTGACTACTTTAAATGCGCAACTTACGTGTATAGTAAAAACAAAAAAAAAAAGACATTTGCTTATATAGTGAGTTATTATATGAACGAGGATTGGTTTGGCTTAGTTTGAATTGACTTGGATTTAGCTTTTTGCTGTTTTGTTTAAAGTCTGTGACTTGAGTGGGTTCAATTTTGGTGTGTTTTTATAAAAATCATTTTTATGGTGCGCTAAACTGAAGCATTTAACCTCCATTGACGAAGAAAAATAAAAGACTCAATAACAATAGTAGTAATAGTAACAATAACAACAAAACTACATACAAAAATTGACAAATTATCTTCAGTTTTGTTGTTGGTGGTTAAAACGATTTTTATGCAATTATCACTTAAATTCTGTACATGGCCAGCGCACTTGGACTGGGGCAAAGTACATGCCAATACAATAAAAATACAAAAAAAAAGAAAAAATTAAACACCCAGACACATCTGAGACAATAATAATAATAATAACAAAGGCAATCAGACAGAAAGACAGACAATTATTTTGTTATTATCCATTGTTTCTTTACTTCAATTTATGTATTTCTTGTTTTAATATACAAAAAAGTTATTTATTTCTAATTTTCCTTCTTTTTTGTTTTGCTTTTAGTAGTACTTTAAAGTAAGCATATTTTAATAGATTTTTCTACTACTTTAACATAAAAATTTTGTTGGATTTAAAGTAACAAAATTATCCATTAGGTAATGAACTTAAATGGCATAAAATGCAATACAAATCAAGTCACATTATTGTTGTTCATTTGATTTTTTTGTTTTTATTTATTTTTTGTTAACCTTGGCCAGGCAAAAAAAATGAATACAGTGAATTTATTTTGGTTTTTTTTTTTTTTTTTGGTTTTCCAATTGCATACAAAAAGAGTAAATGTAGTGGAGTAAATCAGACCTATACAGCTATAAGATTTGATTAAGTTATGTGTATATCATTGGAGATCACAATTAATATAGAATTGATCTTTAAGGTTAAACAACCTATTTAGCAAAACACTCAAAATTCGTTCTATTAATATGGACATCAAAGAAGATTTTCTATTGTATTATGAATCTCTTGTGGAAGAGAATGATAATGTTCGGATAGAAGCTTCTGTTCCTAGGATAATAAATATCATATGTTCATCATTTTTGTAGTTAGTATTTAACATATAGGTGGTTGTGTATTACAAATCTTTAAGGAATACATTTGAAAGCCTAAAGTCCAAGACCACACCAAGCGCTTCAGGATTTTTAGCCTTATGTGTGTCGGTTACAAAAGTTGAATTCATTCGTATGCCAGCCATCGAGTGAGGCTGCCGTCAAAAGTTGAGCTAGTTTTCATTTCTGTCTAGAATTTCGACGGCACACAGCTGTTGAATGTTATAGTGATGGAAAAGTTGCGGGTGCAGGTATTTTCGGTATTTCACTATAGCTTTTTTCTTATAACACATGCAAGAAGAATAAGCATCTCAATCGTGTTGTGAAAGCTTGTGCCGTTTAAACGATCAGAAATCATAGAACATGGGAAACAGTACAATCGATACACGTGGTATAAAGTTTGGCCTTACAGACTTTATCAAATTTTAAGGCAATGCTCGTATCAAAATCAACTAATGTGCATTCATCTTAACTTTTCACATTTTCCATGTTACATGCCAACATGCAAATCAAAAACACCAATCTAAAGGGCATAGGGAATATTTCCAACTTAATTTACATATTTTGTGTTGTGGTTTTCATTTAAGAATAATTTCTGTTACAGCAACTGGAAATTATTTGTTTGTAAAAAGTTGTTCGAAACAATTTTTTATTTGTTTAATTATAACAAAAGTATTATACAATATTATAATTAAATTCTCTCCCCCACAATTTCTCCCACACATTAAATATATTTAAAGTTTTTATTTTTTTCTTACAATATAATTTGTAATGACATTAAAAATCTTGGTAAAATGAAAACAACAAAGTAATGCAGCAATTATGTTTAAGATCATTTCCATTTTTCTTTTGTGATTTTATTAATTTTTTGTGAAATTTTTGGGTCACATTAAAATTTATGTGCAATAAACAAATTAATATTTCTTTTCTGATTATTTTGATTATTTTGTTGTTGTCTGTTGAAATTTTGTAATTCATTTTTAAATGTCTCATTGCCTCATCTCATCTCAAAATTAAAATTTAAATAATGAAAGTGATTCAAGTAGCAGCAACAAAGTATTTAAAATTAAATGCAAAAGTAAATCAAAAATAATTAAAAAATACTTTATGATAAACTTGTTCTTTGGCATAAATTATTTAAAAAAAAAATAAGAAATATGTTTATATACTTATATAAAGAAATAGGTTAAAAAGTGTAGGTACAAAAGCGTCTACTAGTTAAAAGAAAGACTAAAAAAGTGAACTAATTAAGAGAAGAAAAGGTCGAAAAACGACTAGCAAAGTGAAAAAAAAGATGAATAATAATTAAAGCAAAACCGCAAAGAAAAAATAAACTTAAAATTAGAGCACGCAAAACAGCATGAAAAGCAACAGACAAAAAGAAAACAACAACATCTTTAGATGAAAGACAAGAAATATTAATGATTTATAATATAGGGAAGGGTATAAGGTAAGGTAGGGATTGGTGTGGTGGGTAGTAAGAGAAAATGAAATGAGCCAAATGGTATTTGAAATGCAAATTTATCAAAAGTAACAACTAATGGAATAAGACAGCAGCACGAGTGAGCCAATGAGTGGAGAAATGAATAAATTAGTTATATGAGTGGAAATATAAAAAAATAAAAAATTAATTAAATAAATCAAAAGCACAACAGAAGAACAACACCTGGAAGAAAAATTCCTGGGTAACTTCAAGGGAGTCGTCGCTATACTAAGTACTATGTACTGAATAAATAAATTATTGAAATCACAGTGCAAACAACAATCAACAAAATAGTATAAGATATCTTTGCTGTCCCTTAGCATAAATTTATTTATTTAATTTTTTATAGTACATATATTTATTTATTTAAAAATTAAAAATAAAAATCTCTGTATGCATTTGCTTCTTTTGCTTTCATGAAAATATTAATGTCAAAAATATTATCAAAAAATCAAAATAATCTGAGAAAGAACAAATATTTTGGTAATAAAAACAAAACATTCATCATACAATATAAAAAAAAACGCACATTAAATAAACACAACACACAACAACATTTAATAAGAAATACAAAATGCAAATAAATTGCAATTTATTAGTTAAATAAACACAACCGGCTACGATTGGATTCATCAGCAGTTTAACAATCATTGCAAACATTGTCAGTCGGTTAGTCAGTCAAGTATGAAAAAAAGGCTTGACAGAGTCAAATTAAAGTTGTTTATAAAGTGCTGAGGAGCCTTTTCCAAGAAATCCTTATTAATAATAAGTATTTCATGTTAAAACTGACAAAAATTTTTACTTTGAATTAATACTTTAAATCTGGAACAGACAGACAAACAGCAGCAAAGGGTTTCATAAGATAATATAGTACTCGTATTATAAGATTATCAAATACATTATATTATTATGCAATGTATAATCATTTTAATCAGAAGTTTGTTACACAAGAAGAGTAAAGAACTAAGACAAATAGATATCTGTTCTGGAAGGTCAAGCGGATGTTCTGTTCGTTGGAAGGCTGTTGTCGAACAGGCCCAAAGCTAGTGAACTGTGGTGATTCTCCAGTCGAGTCGTATGTAGCTCACTATACCACGTATTTCGTCTTTGACCAATGGCACCCGAAGGTCTCTGTGCAGCACTGAATTTCGTACATACTCGTAGAGTTGCCAGTTGAGCCTTGTGCTCAGAGTAAGACTGAAATACTTAGCATTAGGCTTAATGGGAACATATTAGCCGTTTAAGACAACTGGAGGGCAAGTGGCACGCCTAAGCGTAAAGGTCGTGTGGACTGCTTTATCAAAATGTAAGTGTTGAATAGTTTTTCATTATATTGTTCTAGCAAATTGAACAGAACTTGAGGTTATCCAGAAATAATAAAACATTCAAGGCACTCAATTCTGAACTATGGGGAGGGCAAGCAAAAAAGCTTCTATAAAATACATGAAAAAATATAAAATATTAATTCCTATCAGATGGTGTAACAACTAAGCTTTGAAAATACATATAACCAAAGTTAGCATTCTTTTGCCTTCTTGTTCAATTCATGAAGCATTTATTTTATTATTAGCTTTATTAGTCAGAAATTTTTATTTAATTTTAAATTAACTGAGAAAGGCGTAACACATAATTATTGTTGTTATCTTGTGTGTGTGTGTGTGTGTGTGTGTGACAAGTTAAACTCAAATACTGAGTAATAAATACCTTTATTCAAATTTAAGTAGCAGGAATTTATTCAAAAAACAATAAAAAAAAAAATATTGTACAAAAGAATAAATATCCAAATGACTCAATCTCAAAATCCCATGAAGCATTTTTATAATCAACTTCAAAGCATTTTGTTGTAGCTCACCTAATTTTCACTTAATACTAAGAAATCATCAAACAAATCTTTCTTTAATCTATGAAATGATATTTCCTTCTTTTATTATTGTATTTATTCATAAAATTTTAATATTCAAATAAAGAAAAATAAGAAAATTTATATGCTTAAAGCCGGAAAAAACTCATAAAAGCAAATCTTGTTGTATAGAAAACTACATACTATGAAAAATGAGGAAAGCCATCCATCCATCCATTGTTGTTGCTTTTAATATAATATAACAAAAGTTTGATAGTAGGGGGGCTTTGTCTTTGTTAAGTTGGTTGGCTTGATATTGTTATAGACATTTGTTGTCGTTGGCTTTGATTCAAAATTAACTAGCAAGTAAGTATAGTAAAGCGCAACATGTTGCGAGCAACACATCTTCATTATAATATTTGACTTTGGAATTAGTTTGTCCTACATTTTTAGTTGTTAGTTGCTCATTACTTTTGCTTTATTTTTTTTCGAAAACTTTTCCTTTACTCTAGATTTTTTACTCTCGGTTTTTTTGTGCCTTTTGGCAACATGATGATGGTGGCGTGTCACTCATTTCAACCCATTTCTTTCAACTTGGCTTATAGCACCTCACCATCATCTTCACCTTACCTAACCTTCTTTCAATGCTTTCCTAGGCTGACTACATTAAATATGTCTGCATCTTTGTTTCTGTATCTATGTCTTAGTCTCGGTCACGCTAGACTTGATACAATTCATACCTCTTCCACTCATCAACATAAATAATCAGATTTCCGCGACATTAGTAAGTGAAATTCAAGTTAAGACTACTACTACTACTACATTATATATTGTATATGGCTAAGAGAAAGATACATAGGAAGATAGAAAGCATGGCAAGGGTTTGTCTTCATAATCATCATCTTGGGTTTTATTATATGTAATAATAAGTATTAGCGGAAATGAGTTTTTTTTTTATTTGGATTTTAATGCAATTTTTCTTGATCTTTTCCATATAAAAGATATTCACACCACCGCCACACGTCAGCGAAAGTATCTTTTATTTGAAATTAAATGCAGTTTTCAAAAGCCTTAAAATTTAAATTTAAATATTTTTATTATCTCAAGACACGCATTTGGTTTTATAGTAGTCATGGAAGTGGGAGGACGGTGACAGAATTTCCTAAGTACTGATGATCGTGAGTGCGTGCCTGCGTGAGGGTTTCAAATTTCACAAAAGATACAATACTATTGAAATACTT
The DNA here is from genome assembly GCA_037043315.1 of Amiota communis. Taxonomy (NCBI): domain Eukaryota; kingdom Metazoa; phylum Arthropoda; class Insecta; order Diptera; family Drosophilidae; genus Amiota; species Amiota communis. Next base: position 337,788 of record JBAMAV010000680.1, read on the forward strand.
ATGTCACAATTTTATAAAATATAATATGTAGTACCGTACTTCATAAAACAATAACAACATTCAGTCAGTCAGTCAGTCAGTCAGTCAGTCAAGTAGTGAAGGTAACTCACTCATTTGTTTTTTTGTCTTCATGTTTTATAATTGACATTAATCTTGTAGCTTGTTTAGTAAAGACGATGATGATGATGCTGAAGTAAGCACCAAAAGTTTTGCACAAGCACCAAAAATCTACTTAAAACGATCGTGCTGAAGTATGGCGTGGGTCAAAAGTGTTTCTGGCCAAAGTCACTCGTCCGTCAGTCATATGACAAACAAACAAACAAACAAGAAAGCAAGCAAGGTAAAAGCCACAGACAAATTACTGTCAAAAAAACAATACTACTAAGAAGAGAATATGGTATTTATAATTTGAGTCATTCAGGATGTTGTTACATTTTGAACAACAAAACAAAAAACAGTTTTGAAAATTTGAAATGCATTAGCAATTCACAACTTTGAGAAAATATGCCAAAAATTTAAATGCACCATAAAGTGTGTCTGTGAAAACTGAAACCCTAAAGAGTTAAATTTATGCGTTGCAGCATAAGCAAGTGAAAATAAATGAATGAAAAATTATGCTTGCAACAAAACGAACCAAAGCAAACCTCTAAAACCAAACAACCTGCAACAGCAACATACACTTGACCACATTGGTCAGATAGATAGATAGATAGGTAGATAGATAGATAGATACAAATGCAAGTGTGCAACAACATATAGACAAATCATTTGGATTTAGTCAGACTCACAGCAGTTGTGTTGTGTATGAGTTTTGCTTTAAAAATTGTGAACAAGTTAAACATTTTTTGCCAATTTTTTTGTTTTCTTCGTTTTCTTCTGTTCAATCCCACCATAATGCAACTTGTCATTGCCAAAAAATGATTCAAATGGCAATTTATATATACTCGAACATATGTGTGTACATATTATAGCCAAGTTATAGCCATATGAAACAAATACTAGTATATGCGAGTTTATATATTATTTATTGTACAATATATAAAAAGACAATTTGGAAAAGTCTTAAGGCAAAAAAAAAAAAAAAAATAGGCAAAGCGCCAAACAACAACAGCAAAAACAATAATAATAATAATAAGAGTGAGTAGTATAAGAGTAAAGAAACTTGTTACAACAAGTGGAAGCGCACAAATCAATCAGTTCCCATGAGCGTAATTTCAAAATGCCCCCACGTAGCCAACTACAACAAATATCTACAGCAATGGCGGCATCTAATACACACATATAACGACGACAAAATGACAGTGCAAATGAGTGAATTATCTTCTAAGGAAAATGCAATAAATACAAAATTAAAGTTGATAGATATAAATGATTGAATGACTGAGTGAGTGAGTGAATGAATGAGTCTAATAGAAAATATTACAACTTTTGCCAAAGACTAGTAGTTGTCCACTGAGACAAGAAATTACTATCGATAATGATTCTTGTTGATGAGAGGTTTTAATTCAGAAAACCCTATTAATGCATAAAGGAAACCACACCTTCTTTTTGTGATTGATTGAGAATATCTAAAATAGTATGATAGAATATTATTAAATTAGATTCTACCGAAGATTTCATACCGTTCACATGACTACGAGTAGAAACATATAGGGAAATTTTTAAAATATCATATTAGAATTGATTAATGAAAAGATTTCTCTGGGACACATGATGCAAGTTTCAGTCTCATGAAAATATTCATTGAAGCAATTGTCAATACCAAAATTCGTATGTACTAGTTTATATGGGAGCAATGATCATATGAATTTTTGCAGTGCTAAGACTAGGGTTTGTGTCCCGGGAGAGAGAAGATAATATAATATAATATTAATCCAATTGGTTCAATATTTTCGGGTATTTTGTCATTTAAACATTGAGTTTACAATCTTTACAACCTTTGCAAAGAAGCGTTGAGTTTATTCGGAAACATATGCATAGAAGCATAGAGCAGACCAGCTGTAATAACGATGCTGATATTGGTACTTATTATACTTCATTGAGTCCTAGATTCATGATTCTATCCATAATAACCAAACATTATCCGAAAATGAGAATACATTTACCAATTCTGTGTAGTGTATAATAATTAAAATTCTATTCTAGTTTGCAGCATTGAGGAAACCTTTAAAGGTTCACGTTTTTGAATTTGTTTCTAATGTAAAACTCATGAGCTCATGAGATCGATGTTGTATCAATCGACAACTATTGGTTTCTTAAAGCAAATGAACTGTAATTAATTACTGCGTTTTTTTCATTCTCTCGAATCGATCGTCAGTCAGGGCATTTATTGCGCCAATAAAAATAAAGTTTATATCTATTACTTATCTATGAGTAAGCAGCAACCCTCTTTAATGTTCGCTTCGCTAAAAAGCTTCGTTTCGTTCGATGATTGCCTTATAGATAAACCACCAACCAAACCAAACCAATTAAAATTAAATGTATATATTATAGTTTAACATTGTAGATAATTTGTGTACTCAACCAATCAGAGAGTAGCTGCTGGCTAGTTGTGAAGTACTCTTTGCAACCGACGGCATTTTAACGCTTTGTTGACTTTAACAATTCAGTTTGATTTGTTAGTTTTTTTATCAGCTAACAAAAAACCAAACAATTGTTAATATACAATTTAATAGTATATAACTCTATCAAAGTGTGAAGTGGGCATCACTTACCTAGAATGAAAGAGAGATAAATAGATAGATTATTATATTGTATTTTAAATTTTAAACAAATAAATATTAAAATCAAGTGTGAATATCAATGACCCTGCTGTTGCTATTCCTCACTCATTCAACTTCAACTTGTTGATTATCACCCAAACAAATCATATATCAAGGACACAACCTAAACTGGACACCACATAGTATGAGTATTATAAGTATTGTAGTTGCAACCTTCAATATTATATAGTAAACCTACAATAAAATGCCATCACTTACATTTTCTAAACCAATCAACCAACAACAACAATTAAACAAAAAATCGTAGGCTTTTCCGGTTTTCCACAGCAATTGGCAGGCAGGCAGGCACACAGCTTAGCCATGGCCCATGGCCAGTGTGGTAGTGTTTTGAATACCGAATACCTTGAACAAAAAAAAAACCTACACAAAAATGTGACATCTTTAAAGAAAGAAACACAGAGGGAGAGAGAATGTGGCATAACGACGATTAAATGCAACACTTGCTTGACTTGACTTAAACCAAAGCAATGTAGGCGCATTAAAAAGACCTTCATCATCATCATCACATATGTATCTGTAACAACAACATGAAAAAGGTGTTAAGAACATGAAACCCAACATTGTGAGTACTAACAAAACGTAAATTAATAAAAGTCGAATCAAAATCAAAAAAATTGCTCATTCGCCAAGGGGAACAAAAAGTTGAAAGATGAAAAATAATAAAAAAGAAAGAAAAAGTTGCGCGTGCCTTTGTTTCATCAACAAAAAAAAAACTGAAACTGAGTGAGAGAGTCTCCTCAACTCTTTTATTGTAGTGAAGTTGATTGTGGTAACTTCTATTTTGGATAAACAAACAACACCACACCAACATCATGTTGGCGACATAAGCGCGCAACAGTAACAGCAAAAACATGTCGCTCTGATAGATAGCTTGCTACGTAGATACATTCATATTAACATTTATATTGTAGATACATATGTACGTAAGTTGGGTAGGTGGACAGGTAGGTAAGTTTTTAAACCAAAGAAGGGGTTTCATTATATATTTTTTATTTTCTGTATTGGGTTGCTTTTGGATTTATTATTACGATATAAATTATGTTTAATAAATATGTGTAGGTTGTCGTCGTTGTTGTTGTTGCCTTTGTCGCCATCGTCATTGTAGCCTTTTAAGTATCTAAGTACTATACACATTGAAAAATGAAGTTGTGTGTTGCTTGCGCACTTTCCAACTTAAAATTATTGTTTCTTCATTCAAACTGCGTCACGTCACGTTTCTTATTCGATTTGTTTCGTTTCTTTACAGGGCAAATATGTATACAACTACAATAAATAATTGTGTTAATTAATTAAGAAACAAAAAATAAGGAAAGAAACTTATACACACACTCAAGAAGGCACTTTAATTGTATCTGTGCCATGATTCTATAGGAAAATTGGTTGCTGAAAATAGCCAAATGAACACAAACGAACGGCGAGCGAGCTATGGTAAAGAAATAAAATAAATTCATAATTTTTATAGCGCCGCCAGCATGTCGCCAATTTTATTAAATGGGTTTTCCGACACTCGGGAAATCAAACTCACACACAATCACACATAATATGAACATGCTATATGCATTCAGTCACACCCTCACCTTGAGAATTTCATTAAAAATCTTGTGTTTTATATTTGATTTAATTTAAATTCATAATATTTGCTGTTAACATGTTTAAAAAACAACAAGAAATAAATGAAAGAGAAAAATGGATGAAATACAACAACTTCAATTTCAGTAGAGGAAAAATCGCACTCAAAGTAAAAGAAGGAAATGCTGCCTCATCGTACTTGGCACCCGCTGACGCCATCTTTGTTTGAAATTCAATTCTATAAATGGCGTACGCAACTTTCACTCTCTGTTCAACTACTGACTGACTGATTGCTATGCCACTGTGTACTCACACACAATATCACCATCACCATCACCATCATCAGCATCATCATTATGCTTAGTTATATACTCGTTTATATAGAGATAGTATATAGTATGTGTACATAATCATTGACTACTTGCAAAACATCATATTGCAAAAGCTGATTTTATTACACTTTTCTTAAGCTAAATAGCTAAATTGTATATACATAATATATTTTTCCATTTTATTGTAGTTTTTTCAGTAAATGTTCGCCTCAATAAAGTATTTGAATTTGGTCGTGTTGGTGCTCTAAATTCCATTTAAATTTTATTGAAAATACTTAAAGATTATATTGTAAATACTCTCGTATATACGAGTACCAGAAGTACAAATATATTGTATGTAGTGATTGGATAAATTTTGTACATGTACGAGTACATTAAGTTGGTTCAAATGTTTGGAACAAAAGACTTTGAAATACTTGCATATGAAAATAAGTGAATATGTGAAAAGTTGTACACAATTTTCAATCTCAGAACACTTACATATATTTATAATTTCCAATCAAACAAATATAATTTATAAGTAACTTAATTATAGTATAAGGAAACAGTTTTTTTGTTAAGGAAACTTTTTCACATTATGTATTTAAGAACACTGAAAGTGGTCTAAAAGTGTTTCATCAAGTGTATATGTAATTGAATTGTTATAATTCATCTCACTGATTTCATGTTTAGTATATACTCCCCAAAAGTTTATTAACCATCATTCATAATAATTAATCGATGTTACCAGTAGAAGTAAAAGTGCAAAACAACACACGCTTTGGAATTATGTTCGTTTCATAGATGCGCTAATTCAAAAGTTATTGTAGGATATAAGATTTAGGAAAGTACCATAATTGCATTGAATTTACCTTCTGAACCATTGAAATCCTTAACTTTTGTGTTCCTTCCAATGAAAATCTTTTAGAATCAAAGACACTAAATGTGAGCAGTAAACAATATATAAAGGAATAGTAGTATGAGCATACTAGGGATGGGTATCGGCCAACAAAACATAGATTAATGACATCAATTCATTTATTCAATATCCGAATAATCGAACACAGATGATAACGATTAAAAAACCATCGATTATTTCAACAAAACATCGATTAATCGAAACCCATACATAGTATGTCACATTATAATTAGAATGATCGCATATTTTTTTTTTGAAAGGTACATATAAGGTTAGGTTAGGTTAAACAGGCCGCTCACGATTGCATGCGAGTTCACTCAGAAAACTTATGGCTTATAGTGATGACAGATATATTTAAAAATGGAAATAATGTGGGGAGATTTTCAAGGGCTTGGGTGAACCACTGCTATCCAAGGTTGGTCTCAGAGGTGTCTCTCAGCCACTAAAACCAACCTGCGGGGTCCACGAACAGAGCCTGGTCCCCCAATGGATGTTTTGCCAAGCTAACTTATTCATTGAAGAACGATTTCCTGAGAAGATTAACCTGTCTTTCCGATTCATCCTCATCTTCACAACTACGACACAAGTCATGATATGGAACGTGCATCCTTTGGGCAATCAGGCCAATTGTGCAGAGCCTCGTTAGGACTCCCTTTATCATCCGAATCTTCTTTTTGTTAACGTAAAAGGTATAAAAGCTTTGGTGAAACTGAATTTTTATTCCTGTTTAAATTCTTTTCTATATTTTCACAATTTCCAACAAAGGGAAAAGTCGAAAAAAAACCAATAAAAACAATCTGTTAATTTCTCAACATTTTAATATTCGGATTTTTTTAGAAAAAGAAAAACCACTTCCAATTAAAAGGGGAAAATGGAAAAGGAAATCCAAAAATTCTGTTGACCCCAGAGAAACGGACGACGTAGTACTTTTAACCGAAAAAATGTTGTTTATAAACAATAAAAACATATGCATATGTTTGCAGCTGTTATATGTGGATACATACTGAGTATTTACATACGTATGTAATAGAGATACATTTTTTTATTTAATTTAAGAAAATACGTAATATTAACAAAAAGAATATCAATGAAATTCATATCATGAAAAATGCATTTATTCTATTTGAAAGATACAAACAAAATAAATGAAATGTTGCAGCTTGTGAAGTTATAAACAAATCATTAGATGTGCACTTATGGCAGCCATTTAAATTAAAATAGAATAACAAATAGGAAAATTCGAATTTAATTATATTTTTCAAATGGTCTCCCACTTGGAAGGGCAGGCCGCTCGCTCTATTGTATGCTTAAACAAATCTAATGACTCAATGAATCTTATCTAAAGTCAAATATTATTATTCAAACTACTACTACTAACAACCAACCATCCATATCCACCACAGCTGAGGTTTTTTGTTCTCTGTTTAGAAACGTCAATGACTTTGCCTGCCCGAAAGCAAAGCAAAACAAACCAAACCCATAAGGAATTATGCACGTTCGTGCGTTCTTTTGATAATGTGAAGAAAATAAAAGAAAAAGGTCATGAACTCTACTCTACTGTAGCATCGAACGAACATCAGCATCAGCATAAGACGTAATTTCTTCTTTTTTGCTGCTTGTTGCTTTTGTTGCTTGATGATGATTTCTGCTTTAAAATTAGGTCTGTTTATTATACAAACACGTACGAGAAGAAGAACACAAATGAAGTAAGCAAGCAGCAAATAGGCAAAAGCAAGCAAGTAAGATGAAGATGAAACTGATGATGAAGATGAAGATGAGAGACGAAAAGCAGATATCGTTGTAGTATTAATGAACTAACCAAACGAACGAAAAACTTTATTTATGAAACAACTGAGAGAAGATACAAAAATGAAGGAAACAAATATCCACAAAACAAATATACAAATGCGACCCTTTTAAAATTAGACATAGTTTTAATAACAAGAAGGGGAGAGAGAGAGAGAGAGAGGGAGAAAAAAAGCTCAATCGGATACTCATTTAATATGACAATAATAATAAATATTGGTTTATATAGATAAGAATTCTGTGTTTATAAGCAAAAATTCAATTTCAATATTTGTCAGCACATGTGATTTTTTGTTGAGGAGCTCCGAGGGACATATTTGAGAAGAGAGTACCTTTTAATCTTTTGGTTGGTGTATCTTTATAAGTAAAGTATGTACCTTTCTTTCATATATGTAAATTACGTAAATTTTGATATATACACGGTGTGATCTATAAATATCCGAACTTTTAATTGAAATCATAGAACGAACGAACGTAGTGTCATCTATTAAACTTTGGCATTGTTAGAAAGGTATATTTTTCTTCTTTCAAACGCAGCTAAGTTCATGCTAATCGATTGACATGTTTTAATCACAGTAGCCAGGGACTACACTATGTTCATAGGATTATTTGGAATTAATCTAATGGAATCTGAAGCTGGACTATGTGCATTTAATTGCCTTCAGACCGGTGGAATCTGAATATTCCAGCATTTGCATGCAGATGGCTGCACCATGTGCATTTAGTTCCTGGGATATTGCAAATTACTGGAATTAGAGTAAGAAGCCAAAGCACGTTGTGTTTCTTTCACCATCTATTCATAGGATATACATAAGTCAAATTGAAATAATAAAACAAATAAATAGACAAAAAATCATATTTCCTTGTAGTATCTCATCTATACGAAATGGTTGTCTTACTTAAATGAAAGTGAAAATATATTTTTAGTTGACAATGGCATAAATAAAGAAATAAAATTCAACAAAATCACAATAAATATACTTTTCTCACACTCAAAAATCATTACGAGCCAAATTTAATTTATGGTAACCCAAATAAGTAAGACTAACCTACAATAACAACAGCAACAATAAGCAGCACAAAAGAGTTAACTCTCAGTATAAAATCGACTAACGAACGACATTAAACTTTACACACGCATACACTCACACAAACAACATATCCAGTATCAAACAACAACAAACAGATACACGCACAGCAGTAGCAACAACAAGAAGAAGGAGAACAACAACAGCAGCAACAGCAACTAATAAATAAACATTAAACGAACGACAAATTCGTGTGTGCATGTTTCAGATACACGAATTTTTTTGTTCAGTTTTTTGGCCATATGACAGTTTATCGTATCGTATAGTTGAGAAGTTGCAACAAACTACAATACAACACAAGTATCTGACTGACTGACAGTAGCAGTAGCGGAGCTGTAGCAGCAATAGCCATCTGGGAGTCAAAAGCATAATTAAACCATTTTATGGTTAAAGAACTGTAAGAATTTAGTGAAATTCCATAATCTTACAACGCAAATAATTGAAAGAGATCAAAGCGAGCGTAATTTAAGCAAATAAATATGCGAAAATAGCATAAAACTAAAACGGGTGGTGGTGTTACCAACACATCCGCTACGACGCACTTAAAACATAATTTAATTCAATTGAATCTGAAAGCAAATGCAGTCAAGTAAACAACAACTACACCACTAACACAAGTGTGTGTGTGTGTGTGTGATACAAAGATACAGAAAAGAATTACCAAAGATGTTGCCAAAAAATTGCCTACTACTTAAATTCATTCATTCATTCACACAATTCTTGAATATGCAAGCATGCAAGTGAAGTCAGTATCTGTTTGTTCGTCTGTATGAGTATGTTATTAAGCATACGCAGTTTACAAATTGTCTCTTAAGCAGGTACATATGTGTTACTCAATAACACCACAGTTACTAAAACGAAAAGCACATTCAGAGACATGCGAATTGCCATACATACATACGCATGTGTGTGTGTGTTTGTATCTGTGTATTCGCATGCATGCAATGAATGCTTGATGTTTGTTGTAAAGCAGCTTTTTTAACTTAATTTTCATTTAGTCATGAGTCAAAACTTCTAATTACATGGCAAAATATTTGCATGCACTTGTTTTTAGCTTTTATCACAAGACAGAACATTGTCTTACAATTGTATTTGTTGTCACTGTTGCATCTCTGCTGTGTATCTGTATGTGTTTGTTCGTCGTTCATTGGTACTCTGACAATGATCTTGTTAATGTTAATGTTGTCGACATCGAAACGGCACGTAATGAAACAATAACAACAATAGCAACAGCAACTGACTTAATGTCACAATCAGATACTCATAGTATAGTAAGTAACATCATCAACAACAAGAGCAACAACAACAACAACTACTGTTGCTGCTGCTGCTGACTAATGTAACAAAACAAAAAACAAAATTTGCTCTATAAATCGAAACAAGATGTTGTTACTGTACCTCTGTTGTATCTGATGCTGCTAGACATTTATTGTTGTCTATTGAGTATGACTCCTCACTCACTTACCCAGTCAGTCAGTCAGTCAGTTACTCTTGCTCTCTCTTCTATTTAGTGGATTTTTAAATAACATTTTTCTTAGTTTTGTTTTTATTTTGTATTTCTTTTGGATTTAATTCAGTTTCGACATATTCACGTTTCGATTGTTTTTTTGTTCAAAATGACGCATATTTCATTCTATCATACAAAGTATCTGAATGTAAACTGCGTCTGAGTGTGTGTGTGTCTCTGTATCAATGTATCTCATGACTCTATGTATAGATAGCATTTAAAAGTTTATATATGCTGGTATTTTTATAGTATTAGCAACCGATCGCATCATCAGCATTTTGCCTGCTTGCCTCCGAAATGTCGATTCTTTGTTCGTTTATTTTTTGTTCATCTTCTTGTCGTCTCGTCTTTAATTTTTCAAAGTATGTATATATATGTATTTTTTATTTATTTATAGTTTATAGTATCTTTTTGTTATTCTCCTCTTTCTATATTATATCTTGTTTTTTTCTGTTAGTTGATTTAAGTTTATGGTTTTTTACCCGCCCAATTTTTTTGGTGTTTTTTTTTTTTTGCTTAAATTGTTGCACATTGTTTTTTGTGTATCATTCACATCATCACAAAGTATGAGTACATATCTGTAAATGTTTACACATTAGTACTTGCTACTCTGTTACTCTACATATTTATCAGTAGTACACTTCTGTTTGTTTTCAAATAGTAGATACCGACAAGATTCTATTGTATTGTATAATGATAAAATAAACATAATTAGGGTATGCCATCATCATTATTATTGTTAATAAGATGTTATGAAATGTGATCTTGATTTCTTATAAGAAAATTAAGCACTATAAAGTGCGAGTGTGAGAAAAACAGGAAGGTCTTTTTTATAACAAAATATTTAATATACTCCCTCTTCTTCATAACTTCACAATACGATTTCAGTATTCAGTATTACTAATCTAGTTGTATTCGTCCACTCAACCAGCTAAAACAATTTGTGAGGAATGCACTAGCCTTAAAAATATTCAACAGCTTTTTCAGTCAGAGATTCTTTTGTGTTAAGATGGATGGAAAAATAGATTACAGCCGAAGTTCTGTACTAGGACCCACGCTCTATAACAAATACACCTATGACATTTTTTAGCCTGATTGATGCAATATTTTATAATGATATCGCGCTATACTCTGGCATCAACTACACTGAGGTTAAGCATAATATAGAAAAAGCCTTACATATCTTCATCATATATTTTCACAAGAGAAATTTCAAGCTAATTGCAATTAAAGCAATGAAAGCTCTGCTACCTACCAAACTGTAATTTCAATCTAATAAGCAGAACAATAGATAAAGTAAATAAAACAATAAGAATACTTATATCCGTTTATTAACATGAATTCTAAACTGTCCCTGCCGTATGAACTGATTCGTGGCTAGTCCCTTTGGAACCAGTACTAGTTCGAACTACTGTGTAAACTCTATATAGCGATTCTTAAGGGACTCTGCATTTTACGCCGTTATAGAGAGTTGTTAAATGGAGAGAAGAAAAGCATGGTACGGATAACAAAGGAAGTCAACTAATTTCGACGTGTTTGGGGAGTTTTTCATAAAATCGAGTGATGTTATATGGAGTTTATTACACTATATTCTTTTACATGTGTTCAACTGGAGAACTTAACATGGCGATGTCATTGGAAGGAATTAATTGCCACGACTAGTGAATTCACTAGCCACCATATGATTGATGTAAAAACCTCTCAAATTTTAATTGCAAAAGGTTGTAAGGTTTCTCCCCATTTTCCTTACAGTACCTTGATCCTCTTAAGTCAAAATATATCCACAAATCCCTTTCTTAGTTGTAATGTTAGCAGATTTATAAAAAATTGCTTGTAAACTGTAATAAGATTTTATGGGTTTATGAATAAATAAAAAAAATATTCAATCTGAATAATTTCCTTAAATTTTTAACTCTTTATTTTCAGTGAGAAAAAATATATTCTTGATTTTTATTGCTTTGGGAAATTACTGGTTTATGATAAAAAGCATTTAATTTGATAAAAATTCATAACCCACTTACTAATCGAATTTATTCATTTTAAAAGCTTATGGAACCCGCATTGATTCTAACTACTACCACCATTGTTTAAACAATCAACACTTTCCTATCACATCCTTTTGCCACCATCATTGACATTACTTACTCTACTGTGTATATTTTTCAATTTAAAAACAAAAATCTTCAATTGATTAATGATAAATTTTATTGCAAACTCCATTAAAGAAAAATCAATTCATTAAGAAACAAAACAGATCTGCTCATCAGAAGAGTCTTCTATTTACGCGTGCCACAATAACAACAAACAAACAGTAACCTCATATGAAGTGTTCCTGTGTCTGTCAGTCAAAAGTAACTTTCAATTGGTAGCACCACCACCAGCGAGAATGAGTACAATAATAAATAGTACGATGATGCAGCCATTAAGAATCTCAATGGCAATGAATTAAACACAAACAGAGATCAGATCAGATCACCCCACACAGAAAACAAGTAAACGTATGGTTTGTAGTTGCCACCACACTAACGTAACCATTTTTATTGAACTATTGGATACATTTATTTAAAATGGACGAGCAGCAAAACATATGGCACTCATACTACTTACTACTGTTGCGCTTAACTCAAACTTCACAAGAATTGAAGGCTTATCATGCACATCGCAATTTTAGCGAAAATGTGTTATCAAATCGGAAAAAGACAAGCAAAACAAATGCACAAATGTATAGATAGAATTATAAATACAAAACATTGTTTAATTTGTAGTTAAATTAATTGCAGAACAGACAATCATATGTGGGTAGTAGCAGTAGTGGGGTGTAAAGGGTAGGCAAAGATACAAGTATGCTGGTAGCAAAAAGAAAAACAGATGTGACGCCGAGACACACACACATCAGATACCAGCTGAGTATGACTTTTATCTTAAGGAATGCAGTGTACTATTAAAAAAAACATCTTTTAATTACGCGCACGTTCCTTTTTTCATATGTTTGGCGTCTTCTTTATTGTCATAATGAAATTGTATATCGAAAAAAAGGGAGCACAAACAGTAGCTTCTCAGTTTCATATTGAATTCACATGAAATGACGTAAGTGTATCTTTCTGTATATCCATCAAAAATAGAAACAAACAAACAAATCTTATAACAACATGAAACAAAATCTACAAAATATGCAATGATGATTAAAAAATAAACAAAAAATCAAGGAAAACAATAAATAGAAATCAATGAAGCTTCCTTTTGCAAGCATGACTAAGTCGCAAACCTTAAAATATTGTAAAGATACAATGCAATGCAATGAAGTACATATGTTGTTGCATGCTGTTGAGTTTCATTTCATTTCATCACATCCAAAATATAAAATGATAAACAAATACACATAAATACAAAGATTGATCATGATGCATCAATTGTCTGAAGTATTGATCAATGGTTGATGATCATCATCAATAAGTAAATTGTATTTAGTAGTTTGTTTCTCTTTTTATCGATCAATGCCCTTTTTTGTTAATTTTAAATTTCAATTGTGTGGACGATTTACGATAGACGCCGCCATGCCATGCCATGCCACACCATCCTTCTGATGTCATGTCATCACTTTATATGTATATAAATGTATGTATCTGCGCAATTGTTTAATGTTTCACTCAACTTATTTGTATCTATTATCCCTTTCTCTGTGTTTGTTTATTTGTCATTCTTTCTTACAGTTTGGTTGATTTCTTTCTTTCTTTTTGTTGGTTCCGGACATGGTTATAATGCAACAGTATTCAGTAGCCGTTTCATTTATGGCCACTGACTACCGCTACATGCCGCTTCATTGCGTTTAATTTTTGGTTTGGTTGCAGCAGCAACACGACAACAATAAGTTCTCTTTATGTCGTGAAAGTGAGTGAGTAAATGAGTTGAACTGACCACCACTGAAGCTAAGCAAATCCCCTTTTAATCAGTTAAAATAGATACACAACAACTTTGCCGTTGTCATAGTCATCATCATCATCGCCATCGCCATCATTGGACAAAAGTCAAACAGTCGACATAAAACTTGACAAAAGATTTTAATTGAATTTGAAAAGCAATGAAACGTGTAGACAGACAGTCAAACAAACAAATAAACCGACAGTCAGTCAGTTAGTCAATTGAACAAGCGAATAGTTTACAAAATACTCGAAACAAAGAGGACCACAGGGGGTGGGTTGGATGTCAGTCTAAAGTATCTCTATAACTCTGAGTATGAAAATATCTAAGTATGAGTATAAGTATTTATGTGTACGTTCATTGAATACTAACAACACTACGAAAGTTAAAGTTAACCAAACAAATTTATGATCACGTCATGCATTATAGGCTGGTTTACGGCAATGTGCGCGCGCACGCTTTATTAACGTTTGACATTATTGTATCTGCGTATTGGACAACACAACTGCGCCTTCGCCTTCGCCTTCGCCTTCTTATGGTGGTGGGGTATCAACAATATCTAAGCAAGACAAAGACTGAACTGACTTTTAATTTGAATTTAAATCAATAATATAAAGCTGCTGCTGTTGTTGGTGCCATCATCATGATCATCGTTATCGCCATGTTGATAATGATCATGGCTGTTATTTGTTCATGATCAATGCGTTTAAGCAAATACTATATTGTAGATTGGAGTATATCCAACTTTTAATGCTCATTCATCCGTGATTATGTTTTTGTCATTGCAATCAACGCGCCATTAATAACAAATACCAAGGGACAATGCCATTGAAAATGATTATATTACAATACCATCCATATAATAATGATGTGAATAATAATGATGAGCTTGATCATAATGGCAGTGGGGATGATAATGATGATCATGATGGGCGTTGACATTTTATAATTTAATTTTTTTTTTGTTTATTTTTGATTTCTCAATATAAGTATTTGCATTTCTTTGCATCATTTTTCTGTTTTTTACTCAAATTTTATCATATAATTCAATTATCTCAAGGAGTGTAAACGCAATAATTTATTGCTGATTGTAATGGGTTTCAACAATTAATCATTGCACATGCAGGGATCACTTCACTTGGATCATATTTGATCTTTTGTGTTGACGTACTGATACACTGTTTTCTACATTTCTTAGGTTGAGTATGTTATGTGTCTCACCGATCAGACACAACATTGTTCTTTGACTGATGAAACAGTAGCAGTACATTATTTCTTATGAGGCAGTACACACCAAAGCAGACAAGACAAACACACATGTCTCATTGTCAATAGATGGTCTGATGTCTTTTGAAGACAATAATTTTCATTTTCATGATATCAACATGTGTTTCCTTATTAGTTAAAGACATTTTATCTTATCCGCTGCGTTCTCCACATCTTAGAAAACCAACTCAAACTATTTACTCAAATCATCAAGTTCATTAAAAAAATAAGATCCAATTTAACTGATTACTCTTCTCGAGAACGGAAAGACAGGAGCAGAAATGATGATGATGATGTCTTATTTGTCTCATTATGTTGATGTAGTGATACACTGTGTTCTAAGCTACTAAGGCTGAGAACACACACCGAATCAAACGAAACGTTTTTCTTTGTCTATTGAAACAACAGTACATTGTTTCATATGAGACAGCACACACCAAACCAAATAAGACAAAACACATGTTTTTGTCTGAATCATCATGAAAGGCATGAGACTCGTTGTCGTTGTTCCTGTAGTCTTTTGAAGACAAAATTTTTGGTACACGGGAGAAGAATAGATGAAAGTTGTCTCTTCTTTCCCCAGTCTAAAGGTAATGTTTGTTGCCACAGACGAAGTGTACTTTCATTTTAGTGTAAGCAGCTAACTGATGGCAATTGAGCTCATCCTTTCTTTTCTGGCTTGAAATCTACTGTAAGCAACTTACTAGCAGCTTATCCAGCGATCCAGTTCTGATCATTTCAACTGATCAGTAAGGCAGTGCCTGTCCTAACAAGCTTATCTAATATGATTAAACAAGGATTCTACAATACCATGGCACTCAAAAGCACGATGAACAATGAATATTTGTAGATAGTATATTGAAATTTTATATAGAGTTGCATCATTGTTGAGCAATCCGTCGAGAATCCATAGAAACAATGATCTAAGAGGCTGCTTAAGTTTTGACCAATAAACCAAACAACTATGTATTTTTATTAACCTTTAAAAATAAGTACGTAAGTATATCATCATAGATAAATAAAATTGTATATCTGAAGTTTTTAAAAATTCATTGAAACAAAAAACCATTAAAAGTGTTTCCAATTAAAAACAACTCAACTTCTGTTGGCAAAAGGCAAATAGGAAAAATCGAAAAATACTATAAAAAAACAACGAAAAATCGACGACGAATAAATACAAATAATACAATATGATTTTCTTCCAATATTCTAAAATTAAGAGGAAAACATTTTTGAAAATATCTTTTTTGTTTTCGTAAAGAAAATGAAATTACAAACGCCCACAGACGCAGAGAGCATAGTACAGCAACAATAAATATCCACAAAATATGGTAGCTTTCAAAGGTATATAATCTTCATACATATATCTCTAAGTATATGAACAGATTGTGTATAGAAAATGTATCTTATTATGATGAAGAATACTAGAAATAGAAGAGGGCAGAGGGTGAAAGAACAGAACAGTACACCGGCAAGAGTTTTTCAACAACAATTTTGAAACAGAAAAATATACAAAATATACACACTCATATGTGTGTACAATATATAAATGTACGTGTATCTATGAGATCTGAAATTCCTTGATGGCCAGAATTATGTACATACATATGTACACAAATGAGAGAGATCCCAAGATACTCATACTCATTGAGTTGAGTTCAGTTGAGTTGAGTCAGTCAGTCATTTACGCTCACGCTTTTGTGTGATGTGAGTAGAAGAGTAGGGAATATAAAGGTACCAAAATTGAACAGCGGCCAATAGGCAGCAACGTACATTTGCTTAGATACAACAAGTCTGAAAAATATTTGTTGCAAAGGCTTTTAAAAATTTTTGGTTGCTTATTTTATAGCCTCAATAGTATTTTTCTTTTTCGGACATGCGTGGGCGTCTGTATGGGCTACATACATGCAATACATATTCAGAATAATAGGAGGCATCGTCGCCATTTATACAATACAATACTATGACTATCACACAGATACAACAGTGTATCTAAGAGTTTTGTTTTTATCACCCACCACCACCATCATCATTATCATCAAGAAATAGTGTTAAAAAGCATTTCATTTCATTTCTTTTCATTACATGCAATAGTACAACGGTGGAGGTCTTAGATAGCATGCTCTGCCCAATACAAACTAATGCATAGAATACTCGTAGCATAGCCAAAGCATTAAAATGTATCTAATGCATGTAGCATAAAATTGAAAAGTTATTTTTAGTGTTTAATGTTGATGGTTGTTGTAGTTGTTTTCATCATGTTGTCGATGCGTTTAGCACCTTGTTTTCTTCTTTTTTTATTTTTATTTTCCCTTTTTTTCATTTCTCTGTTTCATCAACTAAGCAGAAAATGTGTGTAGCAAGCAAGTTAACGTAAACAATATGAAACTGAGAGAGTTGTTTAACACTTTGCATACATTATCCAACTACAAAAATATACGATTGTAATATGCGGAAGGTATATAGATACTTTATGTTATGCTTGAGATATTTGCTACAAATACACTGTGCTGCTACTGCTTACGTACTTGAGACGAAATATGAGCGCTTGTAATAAAGTAACTTAAACTAAAATGCCAGCCAGTTGACGTTGACGTTTATTTCCAGACACTAGGCACACTTCATGTGTGCAAGAAATACTCGAAGAAACAACAAGATACAAATGTATCTTATACTTGGTTTTTGTTTTTTTTTAGTTTAATTTACGTCAAATTGACCGGCTGCATGAATGTTTTTATGAGAGTGCTTAATCTAAATGCTTAAAATCATCATTAAAATCAGCATCATCATGAGAATCAGCAGCATCATCATGATGAAAACAAGAAGAGATGAAATAAAAAAAATGTGCTTGAAATATTTAGCGGTATGAGTCAGTCAAACAAAGAATTTATGTCAGCAGTGCCAAAAGCGTCAAAAATTCACAATTCTTTGTATTTGTGTTTGTATAGTAAGTATCTCATTGTGTGTGTGTGTGTAGAGACTAAGAGCAAACAATGAAAATAAAATAAGCATACACACAGACACAGTCAGATACAGACAGATACATTTAAATTTAAATGTATAATATAATCAGACAAGTTGTGCATTTCAATGACCAACAACATCATCACCAACAGGTAGCTTTTTTAGATACGTAGATACATTTATATACACGCACATGTGTTCTTACATATGTGTGAGTGTGTGTGTGATAGGCAGTTAGAATATTTTGCAACACACAATCAACTCAACTCAACAAATTTAAGTTTCATTTGATTTTTGTATGCTAAAATTGCTTCTTTCTGTTTTAAGCTACTTAAATTTTATTTTCATTACTTTGGCACACAGTATTCCATACGAAATCATTTTGAAATAACACATTTAAGAACAACAAGAGTAGGGAACTGGGACAAGACAAGACAAAACAGAACAGAACAGACAAGTCATAAAAACAAAAAAAAAAAACTTATAATAAACTTCAACACCTTAAAACCAATGTAAGTCAACAACACTACAAAATGAACTTTGTTTGACTAACCTCATCAACAGAAGACAAAAAACAAGTTCAAATACGAGTATAACAATAAAAAGCAATTGAAAAGAGAAAGTTTTTGCAAACTTCTTGAGAAATAAAAACAAAAACACAAGAAACAATAAACAAAAAGTAGCGCAAAAGTACAAAATTTTATAAAATTGTTGACCAACTCAACAACTTCCGAGTCGCAGTCAAAGTCAGAGAGTCTCCCCCAAAAAAACAAGCAATAGGAGTTTCTAAAACATCAAATAAAACGAACTGAACTAATATGAAATGAAATAACTTGTTTCAATTGATTTAACTCATCATTTATGCAATGACCAAAACGTTAAACTTCCGTGAAATAAAAAACCAACTCAACTCAACACAAGTCAAGCCAAACCAAGCTTAGCTTAGCCAAACCGAACCAAACCAACTTAAGACAAGATTGAGTCGCTCAGTGAAGCGCCCACAACTGATAAGAGTGTCGCAGTCTTGTCTTGTCTAAGTCTCGTTGGTGCTGCTGGTTAGACAAGTTTTACAAATTGTCGCTTTCAGAGTATTGTAACTGTTACTATTAACTTTGCGTTTTGTCTATAAACAAAACTAGTTTCCAAGTACTTACTTAATATACTGTTGCTGAACATAATATTGTCATAACTTCATATGCATGCATATGCGTTCCAGATGTTTATACACATTCACACATGGACATACCATCCGTAGATATAGGAATAGAAAAGCAAAAATCATAGTCAAGTAACACAGGTAGTGAGTAGTAGGAGTGAGTACCAACCAACCAACCCAGTCAAATTCATTGAAGAGTCATAGTTACAATTTCTTTGAATAGTAGATACACATATATCCGCTTCAGTTATTGCAATATTATGACCGGCAACAATAGCGACACACGCCTTCAAACTTGTTGATTGTATACAAGTAATGATATGTATTTCATTACAGTTTCTGAAATTTATTAATATGATTCTTTCGTTTCTTTATAAGAAGACTATCTATGATTGAACACATTTATTTTTCACAGAAATCTATGAAATCAAAGGTGTGATTGTATAGTGAATGCAATCCTTACTGAGAAGGTTCTTGATGATCTAATTTGCTTGCAACTTCTGATGTAATTTAAAGCTTTTAAATACTTTCAATGCTAGCTAAGCTATCAAGGAATCTAAGAAAAAACAATACAATACTTTAAATTGAAATCTTGTAAACTAACGATGTAATTGGAATTAGAACCTTTGAGTTTCAATGTGGATGCGTTTTTTAGTAGTCAGATAAGATTGACTGCTCTCAGTATGGAAATACAATGAATGCCATGAGTAAAATTTCATGTTTGAATCTCAAAAATTGATTCTATGATGCCAGGGGTGTGTTTTTACTGTGAATACAATCCTTACTGAGAAAGTTCTTGATGATTTGCACGATCTACTTTGCATGTAATGAAGTTCTGCTGTTATTTGAAGCTTTAATTCTTTAAAATTTTTATAATGATAGCTTAACTATCTAGGAATGATCTTAGTATGGAAAAAAAACGAATGCCATGAATAAAATTTCATATAAAAATGTTAAAAATTACAGGAATATACAAAGACTATAAAATGAATGGACTTGAGAAATCGCTCATGAAGAGAGTGCTCTCTCTTTATTGGGTATCCTAAGGTTATCCAATAACAAATTTTGTAATCTCGGGATACCTAACAACAATTTATTAGTTAATTCTGGGTACTGCACTATGTTTATTTGGGATTATACTAATAATATCTGAACTTATAGCAAAATGGAGCTGCAGTATGTGCATTTACCTTCAGACTGGTGGATTCTGAATATTTTTGCATTTTACCTCCAGATTGCTGCACTACGTGTGTTTAGTTCCTGGGATATTGCAAATTATTGAAATTAGAGAAGGAACCCAAAGGACACGATTTCTAGCGAATTGTTCATTATATCCATGTTTTTTATTATGTGTACATCAGTCTAAAAAAAGGATCACTAGTTTGAAATGGGGGATTCATTCCTTTTTCTGTAAATCAACCATTATGGTATTTCTCATCTCTGTACTAAAATTGTAACAGCACAGAAAGAAACCATTGTAATTGTAATTTGATACCACAACAACATCAACAACAACAACAACAACAAAAAGGGAAAACATGAAAATGTACTGAAAATAATTTCATTTTCATAATAATAAACACACGACAAAACAGAAATAAAAAGACTATGAAGAATTTTACCCCATGCTGGGGCAAGATGATCATCAACAGCATCCGCATTGCCTTTTGGAGCGCGGCATGATGTTGATGTTGATAAGTAAGTAAGTAAGTAAACGCAAGCTTCTGTAAATATAGTACTGTAAATGTATCTGACGACAACGACGACATAAGAGAGGGAGAGAAAGTTTTACTAAAGCAAGAGCAAACAATATGTGTGAGTTGTGTGTGTGTGTCAGTGAGAGAGTGAGAATTCAGACAAAAAAATGCGGAAAACAACTAAAGATCAGCGCCGCCGCCGACGACGATGACGAAGAAGTAATGAAAAGCAAATTTAAAAATAAAAAGAAACAACGATAAATGATACCACAACGTGGTTTAACCAAAACAAGGCGGCATTCGTGCGGGTGTTGATGAAGAAGTAGAGAAGAAATGTAATAAAATGAAATGAAGTGAAGTGAATGAAACATTAATTGACAAAAACAACTCAAGTCAAAAAAAGATGCAATCCAGCAAAAGACATACCATACAAAGTAACAAAAGAGACTGGACAAGTGTTGTGTTTGGCGACGAAGACAAAATCATGGCAAAGAAAGTAAGTAACTTAAATGAGGAAATGTAAAGAAGAAAGAATCTTTTGATTATACCATACAATAAGGTGGAATGAACTGTCCTCGGTGTTAAGAGAGAGAGAGAGAGAGAGAGATACAAATTTAATTAAAAAAAAACTGAGAAGGTTAAGGTGAAGCAAAGAACTTATGACAATCAGAGACATCAAGTGCTTTATCTTTTTTTAAGCGTAGTAAGAGCTTGACCAATAAGAGAGTGAGTGAGTGAGTTTTATTTTGGAATGGTAAAATGATCCAGCCCTGCCCCTCCTATCTTTTCATTATGCATGATTTATGAATAGAAAGTTTACTCACCTTCATCTAAGAGACGTTCGACATGATTGAAGACATTTGGAAATGCTGCCAATTGCTTGCGATCCTTCAGGAGTTGCGCCAAATAATCAGCAATACTTTGTGTGCTTTGTTGTTGCTGTTGTTGTTGTTGTTGTTGCGAATGCTGTGGCACAGCAATGATGGGCTGTTGTTGTTGTTGCACAGCAGCAGCGGCTGCAGCAACGGCGGCTGCAGCTGCAGCTTGTTGTTGAAATTGTTGCTGCACAGCATTATTGGTCTCACACACACTCATTTTGAATAAATTCTCTGTTTGTTGATTGATACTGATTGTATTTGTTTTATATATTTTATATATATTCTTTGCTTTTGAATTTCTTTTCTTTTTTGTTGTTTTTGTTTGTTTTATTAAGAAACAATATTTTTCTTCTTGGATAATTTCTTTTTATTTTTAAATGGTATATTGCACAATTTTTATATGATAGAATAATATATATCTTTTATATTCGCTTCCTTTCTACAATTTGACTTACTAAAAATCACTTTAACACTAAAATGGTGGTAAAATAAGAAGAATTTGTTTAATTAACAAAATAACAATCAATAAAAGAGCGCGCACAAAAGAGCATAAAGAAATAACAAAACAACTCCACCCAAAATAACAACAAGCAACAAAATATGTAAAGAGACAATAACAACAAATTCAATCGAACATAATCAAAGGAAAAAAGGGGCAAAAACACAAGCCAACAAGAGAGTATAGATAGATAAAAAGAGATCAACACCAAGAGAGAGAGAGAGTGTGAATCGAAAAGGTAAAACAACAAATTCCTCAGAACTGTTGAACTGTTGATCAGTTTTTGACTACTTTGTTTATTGGTATCACATTGGTTCTTCCTCTTCTTTTTTTTAATACTACTATTAATACTTCTTCTTCTTCTGCTTCTGCTTGTGAGCGAGCACGCGCCTTTAAATCAGAGAAAATGGTCAGACTTCATATACTCTCTCACTCACTCATTCACACAAACACACGCTCACTCATGGCTCACTCCATCTGGCATACATAAGGAGATGATCACTTGTATGATTGCGTGCCAGTACTATAAACTCTCCTTATACGATATATGTTTGATATACGAGAAGAGAGCAAGCATTGTGTTGGGAGAGTGAGAGATGAAAAAGCCATGAAAAAAAATGTCAAATAGTTGCTGCTGCTGCCTACTCCGCTGGCCAGTGATACCTTTCAGTGTGTTCTGCTTTTGCTTTTGCATATTTAGGGTTTGCAACAACAATACAAAAAATAATGCAAATTAAATTTCCTTTTCCATTAAAAAATTAAGGAAATTATACAGAAATTCTTTTGAGTTGCACTAAACTGAATGGAAATTATGAAAAACGAATGCCATAAAAGGTTTAGAAACTCATTTAAATCACATAAATACACACAGTTGTTGATCTGTGTTCTGTGTGTGTATTTCGATTGCTTTGTATTTTTCTTATGCTCTTTTGAATGAGAGATTATTTTTGATTATTGTTTCATTTTATAAACTATCATTGCCGATATACACATACAATTAACTTATGTTGGCTTTAATATGAAAGAGTTCACTTGAAGTTATATATATTGTTTATGTTAAAAATTCCTTTTTTTTATTTTTTCTAAGTCACTAGAAGTGTTTATCTATTCGAGACATACGAGAATTTATTCCGAAAAACTGAACCGACCGAAATGAAGAAATGAAACTGAATGAATGGAACGATGGCAACGAATCGGCTCAAAGCGATCATAAGCAATTTCTAGTGTTGTATGTGGGCGATGGTGCTGCCATATTTTCAAAGCAATTAAATTGCTCACATCAAAAAGCATGCAAAGAACATTAGAAGTTCTTATATTATTGTAATTGATTTCTGTTTTAATAATCTAAATAAGTTTTATATCATTTTTCCATTAATTTATATTATTTTGTTTAACTTACTGCTGAATATAACTAAGTGAATAAGTTCATTCGATCTGGTAACACTGTCAAATGATCACTCAACCTCCGCAATTTGATGACCATGAGAGCAAGTGAGACAAACAATATGTCATTTTCTGTGGACAAGTTTACGTTGGCGTTAATTTGAAAAATCAGAAAATTATATGCGCAAATATTTAATTACAGAAAAAATTTACAAAACGGAAATTGACAGAAATAATTAAGCAAATATTAACAGTATATAATGATAGTCAATCGCGCAAAATCATAATTAAACTGAAATTCAATTGAACAAGTAGTTGTTTGATTCATCACAAAACTACTCACAATACTATGCATGTATTTATCTTAAAGGTGGCATATTAGGGAGAAAAATGTTTAAATAAATATGATCCTGACACCCACCCAAAAATGTGGAATAACTGAAGTTTTAAGACTTGAAGTAGTAAGTAACACTTGTTTATCTTGTCTTACCAATGACATGAATTAATGCTACAAATTTGTCTTGATAGCAAATAGATGTGGGAAAATTGGCATTGATCATTGTAGTCTTTGCCATATAAAGGCTTTTGTACAACTTTTACTTTCGCACTTTGTGCTTCCTTGATTTCTGTTACATTTTACTGTGATCAACAGTTTTTGAAGCTACAAAAATGTTTAATTTTTAAGTTGTGTTAGAAACACTTGAGCGTGAAAGTTTTTTGAACCATTATTATTATTATTGACCATAATTTATTGCGTGTGGGCTCGGGGGCCACGCACGCCATCACCCACCCTCTTTAAGCCTATAACCTTAAAAATTATGTGTGGTTTTATTTTCGAACAACAAAAAACCACTAAATATGTGTCAAGCAATCGTAAATCTATGTCTTCTTCTCTTCTCTTCTTTTCTTCTCCAATTTTTATACATGTATGATTTTGATAGGCTTCTTTTCGTACTCCCACATGTTTATGAATTGAATTGAAATGAATTGTATTTCTATCTCTTGTTTTTCTATCATTCATTCAATCTTTGAAAGTCGTGGGTCGTCAAAGTCTATGGTGATGATGATGTTATAAGTATGTAAAGTCCATAAGCTCTTAACAATATCATCATTTTGATGAGCATATGTGGGCAGTACTACTAATACTAATATAATAACAATCTATGGGTTTCTAGTCAACTTTCTAGTTTTGTCTTTTTTTTAAATATTTTCATCATAAACAAAGAATGACAAGAAAATTTTTCATTTTTCCAAAAGTCGTGCCCCGTAAATTAAGTTGAGTCAGTTGAGGCGCCAAACGTGAGTTATTATGTTACCCTATATCTGCCTCCAATAGCATATGAACATGGCTAACAACTGTCAATTGCTGTCGACCAAAAGCAAATTGAGAAAAAAAAAAAAAACAACCAACCAACATACCCAGAACATCGAATAATTCACCGCCTAAACTTTACTTAAATTCAATTCAATTCCATTGTTTTCTCGGTCGACCACTTGTTGCCAAATAAGGAAATAGCAATGAAATCTAAGCTTGCGACTTCGGTAGTCGACTGAGACTATAAATCCACATTGATATGTAATTTTTCACACTTGCCACACACACACACACAGACACACAAGCAAACACGCTAACAAGCATCCTTGATGTCGCACCATTTTGGAAGCATTGGAGTTCAATAAAGTCAGTATGTCACACGATGATGTTGATGATGATGATGATGGTGGTGGTGTTCTTTTGATTGTACATTCGATCGGTCTGTCGGTCGGTTGGTCGCTCGGTTGTTTGGTTATAATAAATTCATTCAAATGCAAATTGCTTGGAAAATGTCAAAATGGTCGAAACAATTTTTATAAGTATGAACGATGGCGTGCGCATTTATCACCAACAATGGCCAACAAACCTTTTGACTTTGCCGCCAATAAAGCGACAAAAATTATTCTAAACACCTCTTGACCCATCATACAACATACTTATGTATGTACATTATGAAAATAGTTGCTTAAGTTGTTTTTTCCAAGTTTTAAGTTGGAGATCATTTTGGTATGTTGTTCGTTAATGCATGGAAAGATTCTTTGAAGCCATTTAAAAGCTAATTCTAATTATGATTAATAATCAATTCTTATTTCCAAAGTTTTCGATACATGTAATTATGAAAAATCACGTATACGACTTTGATAACATTTGACACCACACTCCTCCGTTCATCCTTTTCAAAACTCATAACTCTACACCTCGGCTACACTCATCTCACACTGAGACATATTTTTTTAACAAATCACTTCCACTCACTTTCCGTTTCTGAAACACTAGCTTCATATCCTCTCAAGATGCACTTTCTTCAACAATCTAAGAATTCAATTTTTCCAATCCACTCATTACAATATCAGTCTCATCCCGAGATAATACTTTACTAATCATTGACTGCCTAAAAAAAGCAAATATTTTCCATCTTTTGTAGATCTTCATAGACTCTTTTCTTAACACTAGATTAAATAACCTCCTAACCTACTACACACTCTGTACATTCTTGTAGATAATGTAATAATGTAATAAGCCTTATTTCCGACACTAAGTAAGCTTAAGGCCCCATAGCTATAGCTTCTCTAATGAATTTATAGTATCTCAAAAAAATCAAGTCATAACTACTAGTCTATATTGTGTATTTGTGTGCATTTCTTAACTTGGAATCAAGAAAATGTATTACAAGTTTAAAGATTAGTATAGTGAGCTACCATGTGACCATGTGGCATTCTCGAATTCAAGTGGGTAGCGTTATTAACATACAAAAATCAATATGAAACGAAGAAATTCTCCAGAAAGGGGCAGATGATTTTAGATTCTAAATAATTACAGGGCAAAGATTGCCATTCAGAAACGGAGTCACCGTCCTCTTTGTTGTCCATGTACCCATAGTTTATCACAGTGAAGACGCTTGAGCTTCCTTCTGGAGCGTATGTTAACCTGTGTGTTTAGCCGATCATTATACCAGTTTATGTAACGGCTGATCTGCTCACGAACCGAGAGGATTCGCAGGTCCCGGAAAATTACATCATTATGCACGTTGCAAGGTGCGTTTATGATCTGACGAAGGGCAGAGTTTTCCATCTTCTTTATGAGATGGACATTAATTTCAGCAGCAGTACCAGGGGCCAGGTCCATATTATCCATATCGTCAATGTAGAAAAATTCACCACAATCGGCGCCTAAAGATACTATTTGCTATGTAAAGAGAGGTTCGAAACTTATGCCTTAGTTTGTCCCAGATTTTGGTTAATCTTTTCAATTGTTTACGAACCGAACTATTTTACTAAAAATAATAATGGACATACTGATTAATGGACTTTAATCCTAACTTCCAATAAAAGCAATTTATGTGAAAAACTTTGGCGATAACAAAGTTAATAGCTTTTCTTACTTCATTTTGAATGTTTTTGACTATTCTCAACACACAATCTCTACATAAAGATACACACACAGTAGCAAATTTCAAAGAGTTAATCAAAAGGAAGTAGTATATAACATCAGGCGACCATTTAATCTTTATCATTTGATCAGAGAATATAAAAAACTTGTGAAATTACGCACTTAAGTATAAGAAAGAAAACCTACTGAAATTCAAAAAAATAAAGATAAATAAAAAACCTGAATGAAAATTGAATGAATACATTGAATGACTCTGACAATGAATGACACCATCAGATGTTGTTGTTGTTGTTGATGGTGGTGGTGGTGTTGGTGTTGGTGATGATGGTGGTGGCGGCGGCAGCAACAAAGTTGAGCTATGTGGGCGAGTGTCCCGCTTAAGCTGTGACACAGGTGAAGTTGTTGTTATTGCTTGTTATTTGTTTGTTAATATAGCTGAGCACAATCAGACAGACAGGCTAATAGAGAGATATATATACATAAGTGTATATATATATATATATAGAGAGAGAGAGAGTGTGTGTGTTTCAGTCAGAAAGTGATAAGTGATAGAGGGGTCCAAAGTGGTAAAACAACTTGTGCAATATTGCACATAAAATTAATTACTGCAACTCATTTGGTGTTTTTCAGGTGGGCGTTTGTCTTACTGACAAACACTGTCTGAATGACTGAGTCACTAAGTAACTAACTAACAGTTGGCTTATTCAACTTGTTTGAATTTCGTTGCCATGGCACGCACTTCCATCTTGTTGTTCATTCATAAATTTTCTTGTTATAAAATTCATAATTCTCTGGCATGTGTTGTTTGTTATTTGATATTTGTTTTTCTGTGTGTTTTAATGAATGAAAACATAAAGTGTAATTGTATCAAACAAATATTTTCCAATATTATCATTCATTCAAGTATTTATAAGTAAATTTGAACATCAAAAATATGAAAAAAATGTTGGCCAAAATCCATAAAATCTTGGTCAAGTCTTGTGCCTAAAGACTTGACTTTGATTGGCAATGGCTTTAAGTCTGTTTTAATTTATGTAACTGCTTCATCCGGTCTCTTAGTATTTGTTGGCTTGTGGTTGATGGCTTTTAGTTTCCCTCTACCCACCCACGTTAGTATTAATTTGTTGCAGTAGTTGTTATTATTATTATTATTATTATAGTTAAGTCTCCAATCCGCTCCCCAGCACTCCACTACACTTCTCTTCCATGGTTGTTCTTCTGTTTACTTTGCTTTTTATAGTATTTAAATTTTTATTAATATTATTGCTCGGAACACATGTCGACTTCTTGTTCATTTGTAGGTGTTTCATGTTTCGTATTTTCGTCTTTTAAACAAGTTTCGTTTAGAAACTTTGTTGTTGTCAACTTATTTAAAATTCAAATTGAATTGTGGGTGAAATTCATGATAGAAAAATCGAACATAACCTAAAAGTATTTTACATAGAAACACAATCCAGCAAACATCTTAGAGATATATTGACAAGGGAAGAGAGGGAGCTAGTTACCTAGTCACTGTGGCTTTAAGTTTCATTTCGATTATAGCAGAGAAGGAAACGTGTTTAGTCCCATGAGTCATCATCAGAATCTGATAAAAATGCTTCCAGTTTCAGTTACTTTAGTGACAAAGACGAGAAGGAGAAAGACTACCAAATATTACTACATAGAGCCCCATGTCATCGTCAGATTCGGATAAGGATAGAACAAGTTTCAGTGTCATTTTTAGTCCTTATAATCTACCTAAATGAAAGCCCATCCGATTCAAGTGACTTGGTAGAACTGATAGATGTTCATATTTGAGTGCTCTATGAGCATTGTCAGAGCATCCCGTTTGACACTTTGACAATCGTAGGAAATCAACCTTAAGTTTTAAGGGAATTCTTAAATTATTAAGATTATAATATTCTAACACATAGATTCCGAAACTTATTTCGACCACCACCCACTTTGAGCTTTCACAAATCTGTAGTGGCTCCCAAAATTGGAACTTACCTTTTTGTTATAGATTGAATTTGGCCCAACTTTAATTCGACCTGAAGTAAGGACCTATAGATTGCATTAACGCACTGTTTTCTCTGAGCCATCTACTGTCCGCCTGAACAAGGTTGGTGATAAATCATTTCATAAGATGTTAAATCATTATTACGTTACATGCGATCGCCCACTTTTGGGAATCTACTTTGATAATAATCTCATAATCATCAACAAATCACAGTTTATCTTTAAAAGGCACAACTCAATTTACTCCATTTTGAATCCAATGAGTGGCTTTTACGTTATGCGCGCACAAACAAACAGATAAAAATTTATAATTCTATGATTCAATTACATTTGTATAGATAACAAATCTCATAATAACAACTCCTCCAACTTATACAGTCTAGGAGTTCCAAAACCTTATTCGGAGACAATTTTGTAATTTCTGTTGGTTCTATGTACTAGGCAATAGTTTCCCTGATATCAAAGTCTGGTTCAAATTAGATCAGCATAGCAGCAAATGCTATCCCAAAACAAATAACTTAACATTTTTATTGAATATACATACTTTAGTTCTAGATGTGTCGTGACCTCCTAACGCATTGCATTAATTAATCATCGATCGTTCCAATTACAGCATTTGAAATTAATTGCACTTGCATTGCAATTCCATCCTCCTATCCTTCCTCCCTCATATAGAATCATCCAATTAAAGCTCAATTTCAAATAAATTTGAAGCAGAGCATGAGGAGTGGGCGTTCAGAGATGATGTCCACCATCATGTGAACATGTGCTAACCAAAGTCTACTGTGTTGGAAATTGGAAATTAGCACAACTCAATTCATAGCATTCAATAAATAACCCCAAATTTGGAACACCGACCATTTTAATCGCATCAGATCTTTTGCTAAAAATAAAGACCACAAAGACGTGAATTTGGCGACAATAAAATTAAAACAAATTTCGATCATTTAGTATATAAAATTGGAATAATCCAAATATGGTTAAGACATCACCGATGTAGGCGACTGGGTGTGTATGCTTGTGTGTGTCTGTTTTTACGTCTTAACCGCCGGATGAGTCGCTAGCCAAAATACAAGAAATTAACGGCGCATGGAAATAAAATAACTTTTAATTTTTGTTATAATAAAATTGTTTTATTATGTCTTAGTACAGTGAAGTCTCTACTTAGAAGAAAAACTTCTAAACTTTTTGTTTTTGAATAAATTTTTAACAGATTACAAAAAATCAAATTACATAAAATAAAACCACTTATTATCGCATAAATTTCTTTTGTTTATCTTTGTTGAACTGATCACGATTAACTTGCTTGAAGACCCTTTGTTTGGGCCGTTCTTCATTCATTTGTTTATAGTGACCAAAACCACCGCCACCGACTCGTTTTTCTGGTCGTTGACGTTTCACGCCTACTTTAAGATCAACAACTGGAGGCACAAGAAAACCAAAGCTTTTGGCTACTGCCTGCAAGTCCAGGGTATTCACATTGAAAATCTGTTTCAATTGATGTGAGTCATAGGCACGTACATATGATTTGAAAGCTTCCTTGCCCGATTGATTTAGGAAGTAGTTGCGTGTTATCAGTTTTTCCAGCTACGCCACAAAAAAAATAGAAAAACACATTTAATAAAGAATTTAAATGAATAACACAACAGTGGAATAGATGAGTATTGTTGTAGTAAACTCACCTGCATTTGTATGTCTGCTATTTTTTGCCAAGAAAACTCAAATTCATTCAGTGGCACCTTCGCCGCCTTCAGATAACGCAAGAAACCTAGTTCTTCTGGGCGCAGCATGAGCAATGCATGCCCTGAACTACCAGAGCCGCGTGCAGTACGACCTACACGATGTATGTATTCGCGTGGATCATCTGGCGGATCGTATTGCACAATCCAATCGACCTGCGGAATGTCTAAGCCACGCGCTGCCACATCTGTGCAAAGCAAAATGCCAGCTTCAGCATTACAGAAATGGAAGAAGGTTGATGTACGTTTCGCTTGTTTTTGTTTGCCCTAATAAAAAAATGAGAATAATTAATTGTTGATTTCTGAACACAATTTGCTAATGATAACTTACATGAATAGAAATTACAGGTAGATCAATATAGTTGAACAATTCATGATGATATTTGACAGACATGCATGATGAAAAGAAGACCATGACCTTCTTCTTGCGATTCTTTTTAAGGAAAGTGAAGAGTACAAGTAAACGTTTCTCGGATGGACATACAATGTAGCCTTGTTCCAAGCCACTCACTGTAGCAGTTTCCTTGCTATCATCGACACCAACATAAATAGGTTCCTTTTTCAATGCCAATTTCGAAAGAGCATCGATGCGTTCTGTTTGTGTGGCTGAGAACAGCATAGTTTGTCGTCGTTCTAAAATATGAAACAAGGGACATCATTTAGTCATTGATAAATGATAGAAATCAACGAAACTACTCACTTGGAAGCAAATTGACAATTTGTTTAAGTTCTTCCTCAAAACCAATTTCCAAAATACGATCAACTTCATCGATAATTAAACACTGCAGGTTTTTGTAAAGGAAATCTGGTGAATTCTGTAAATGATCCAATAATCGCCCAGGTGTGGCAACCAAAATATTTATGCCTTTGCCTAGCTTTTCACTTTCCACCTGTCGATTTGAACCACCCATAACAAGACCATAAGTGTGATTATGATGAGCCATCAGCTCCTTTAGCACGCCAAATGTTTGCATAGTTAATTCACGCGTTGGTGATATAATAATCACTCCAGTACCATTTCGTGGCATAAATCGCAGCTTGTTGATCAATTCGATGGCTGGAATTAAAAAGGCAAGCGTTTTGCCAGAACCTGTCTGTGCTGCGCCTACCAAATCACGTCCCTGTAGTAGTGGTGGTAAGGATTTTGATTGAATTTCTGTCATTTCTGTGAAGCCCATTTGTTCAATGGCAGTCAGAGTTGCTTCCGATACAATGCCCTTGAGAGAGGCAAATGCACGATCATTGCTATCACGCTTTGCTAAAGCAGCAAGTGATGCTTCAGGTGTCAATGATGATGATGATGATTTGCCATTAGAAAGTTTGCCATTCTCATTTTTAGTTTGCTTAGCCTTTTTAGCTGGAGCACGTTCATCATCATCTTCTTCAGATTGCTCTTCTTCCTCACTAGAATCTGTAAAATATAAAATCAAGTTTTAGTGTCCTTTCTGGAAAACTCTTAATCATTAGTTCATTATTGTAAAGAACACTCAGTTCGTTATCAAATTTATATCAAGTTAATCTTCTCCAGCATTAACTCGCTGCAGAGATCAATCAAATTCGCCTTAAAAATCATCATGGTGGCACCAGGAATTCTATGTAAATTCTATTTAATTGTCTGCTTACCTTGTTCCTCAGCATCTGAATTATCTTCTTCCTCGGAATTATCTGAATTATCTTCAGCATCAGAATCTGAGTCCGAGTCTGAATTTACAACCTCAAGTTGTGGCTTCTGCTTCTTTTGCTTTGATTTTGTTGCTGGTGCAGGAGGTTGCTCTTGAAAATCATCATCTAATTCATCTATAGAGTACAATAATAATTTTTTTTTATTTTATTAAATGAATGTATTTAGAGAAATTTACCTTCATCAATCGGGGCCACCGGCCTTTGTTGCTTTCCACGTTTTAATGGCGGCGCCGCAGTTGTGCGTTGTTTACCCTTCTTCTGAGCCAATTCTTTCTTCATTTTCTCACGCTTTTTGATTTTTTTCATTAACAGTTTCTCCCGACAAATAGACATGGTTGATTATTCTCTATTAATTACGTTTAGATTTTAATTTTAAAATAAACTAAATTCAATTATGCGCCGCGCACGTGTTGAAAACTATTCTGCTTCTTTACAAAATTAACCATTCACATGGAAGTCATTAATTTTTACACCGAAAACAGCTGATCAAAGGGTGCAGTTATAGTTTTAGTTGTAGCATTCAGCATACTATAGCCGCAGCCTAATGATTAAGAACAAGCAGAAGCAATGGAAATATCTATAAACGTATTTGTTATCGTATTGTACGCTTTAATTTTATCATATTTGCAATATTGTATCAACAAATACACAATTTACTTTAGAAGTTGGTAAACACTATTATGCTCAGTTTAAAAGGATACGGCAGCTCATCCGATACTGAATCGGACAAAGATGAAGCAAACAGTAGCAGTGGAGAAACTTCGGCGACGACTAACACCACGACAGCGACAGCGCAACAACCAGAACATCTCAAACCCATAGACGCCAAGAATTTAATTTCAAAGACATTGGCAATATGCGCTGCACCAGATGTTGTGCCAATTGGTGCAGTTGCCGTTCCTCGCACATTGGATCCTACACTCAAGGAAGTGGTGTATAATCCACGCTATGAAGAAATGTATGCACCAGTACAAGGGCCAGAACATCCGAATATGACTACACAACAACGTGCGCCACGCAACACACTGGCCGGCTTTGTAGAAAAGGCTCATATTAATGCCTTTGAATTTGAAAATCAAAGACGCACATTTCACACATATGGCTATGCTTTGGATCCGTCTACTGACGAGTGTGCCGATGGGCAGTCATATGTTGGGGATCTACAGTCGGCGTACGATGACAATGGCAAAACAGTGTTTGAATCACCAAAGCCAAAAAAGAAACGCAAACAGGAGAAAAATGATAATCCTGAGGATGTTACTGGATTCTTGGGACCATGGGGTAGATATGAGAATGAAGAAACCATTGCAAAACCAAATGACCAGCAGAGGGCTGAGCTAGATGAAATACTCTCCAAGCGACATAAAAGAAATCGTCTACCAGAGGAAAAACCATTGGAGGAGAAATCGATCTTACACAGTAAGTTTAATTTATATTGTGTACTTATTTCAACCACTAATGTATGATTTATTGCAGTCAAAGATGCTTTTGATTACCAAGGCCGTTCTTACTTGCATGCGCCCCACGATTTGGGTATAAACTTGCGCACATCAGCACCACCACCAAAATGTTTCCTGCCCAAAGCTCACATACACACATGGTCCGGACACAATAAGGGCATCTCATCGGTACGTTGGTTCCCGCGTACTGCACATTTGCTTTTGTCTGGTTCTATGGACACCCGCATCAAGCTTTGGGAAGTTTATGGTGAAAGACGTTGCATACGAACATTCTCTGGGCATCGACAAGCCATCAAAGATATTGCCTGGAACAACAAAGGCACACAATTTCTATCAGCTTCCTATGATCGTTATATTAAACTCTGGGACTCGGAGACAGGTGAAGTTGTGTCACGCTTTACGGCACGCAAAATGCCTTTCTGTGTGAAATTCCATCCGGACAACAGTAAACAGCATCTCTTTGTTGCTGGTACATCGGATAAAAAGATCATTTGCGTAAGTAAAATGAAACTTATAACAGAAAATTGAATATGTACTATAGTAAATTTTTGTAAACAGTGGGACACACGCAGTGGTGACATTGTCCAGGAATATGATCGGCATTTAGGAGCAGTGAACACAATTACATTTGTTGATGAAAATCGTCGCTTTGTTACAACATCCGATGACAAATCTATGCGCATCTGGGAATGGGATATACCAGTTGATATGAAATACATTGCCGATCCTACAATGCATTCCATGCCTGCAGTTACATTGGCTCCGAATGGCAAATGGATGGCCTGCCAATCTTTGGATAACAAAATCGTGATATTCTCAGCCATGAATCGTTTCAAAATGAATCGCAAGAAATCTTTCAGTGGCCATATGGTTTCTGGTTATGCTTGCCAATTGGACTTTTCACCAGACATGAGTTATTTGGTGTCTGGTGATGGTGATGGCAAATGCTACATTTGGGACTGGAAGACAACGAAAATGTATAAAAAATGGCAGGCACATGAAGGTGTCTGCATCAGCACTTTATGGCATCCGCATGAATCAAGTAAATTGGTAACAGCCGGTTGGGATGGCCTCATTAAATATTGGGATTAAAAAGATAAGATAAAATTGACTTTATATTTTAAATATAATTGTATGAGCAAATATAGAAAGAAAGAAACATACATACATTCACACATAAACTTGAATCCTTGATGCGTTTTATTTTTGTTTACATAAAAAGCCGCTTATGTTGTGACTTCGATTGATTGATAAGAGTGGACATGCGCAAAGCCAACGGAATGCCCACCCTCTTCTTCAGGTTTCAAACAAACATATGCGAATCTTCTTTGCTTTTGTGAAAATAATCGATTTTTTGTTGCAGTAGCACAAAGAAAAACATATTTAAAGTATACTCATAAGTATTTTAATAACACATCCTGTAGAGAAGAAGTGAACCGAAAGTGCAATTAAAGGCAATTCATAGATACAATTTATTATATATTCATATAAGAATCAGCCAAATCATGTAAATGTAAATGAATTCATGAAGTTTTCTCATTCAAAAGCACTTTAACAATATCATAAAATCCAAGGTAAAATCCTTAAATCAAAAAGTCTTGTTATACCGACCAAGTGTCTTAGATAATCAAAAAAAAAATTATTAAAACGGCGTCGAAATATGTCCAAACCTCCCACGGATACTTCCGGACTGGGTTACTCCTACCATCTGCCCTCCGGTGGTTTGTTGTTACGCCTGAAGAATTCATTATCACAATTTAGCGATCTCTTTAGCGAGTTCAATAGTCTGGCGCCTGCTTATCATCATGATCGTTGTGAGCGTTCGGTTCACATGCGTCTCTATTCCATGCACAAACGAGAATTCGTAATGGTGTTCTTGGGATTCTTTACATGCTTCGGTTTGGGCATTATTATTGGACTTACCGGACCGCCCATAACGAGCACCTCGGAGATTACAGCCAAAACTATATTGGCCAATACAACAATGGCGCACAACAGAGCAGTGTTGGCCAGTGGTCCCTTCGCCATGAAATCTCCGCTTATGACAACTTATTCCCAGCAATTGTGGCTCATTGCGAAGCTTGTGACAGATAACAATGATGATGAACAGTATGATAAGAGTTTTCATGTGAGTGTGGCTATTGATGGCATCAATGAGCAACACAAGCCGCAGAGTATACTCAGTGCAGATTCGGTAAAGAATCGAACAAGACATTTGTCTTGCATACGCAATGATTGCAAGGAGTTTACTGTGCTGCATTTGGGTTTTCTCGATTATGCGCATTACATTATCACAGTGCGTTTCTATGGATTGGAATCATTTCATCAGAAATACAATATACGTGGCATTACATTTTATGTGAGTTGTGGATGTTGTCTTTTGAACACATAATGCATTCCATTTAATTCTATTTCTTTGCAGTTTAAGACTTATAGTCCTGAATTTACACAAATAGAAATCTGGTTCCGTTTTATATTTCTATCCTTTACATTTATTGTTATTGTAAGTTCTAGAAATTGAAATTTCTCAAAGCATCCTAACCTAATAATAATAATGAATCCTTACAGTGTTGGTATGCACATACTCTACGCAAGTATCCCATGTGCGATTGGTCAATTGAACAAAAATGGATGTCATTATTGCTGCCCTTATTGCTGTTGTATGATAGTAAGGACATATGGTAAATTAATCTTCTGTTTACATAGTATTCTTCTTATACATATTTGCAGATCCTTTTTTCCCACTCATATTCTTGATGAACTCATGGCTACCGGGCATGTTGGATGCTATACTACAAGCCACATTTCTTTGTGCTTTACTCATGTTTTGGTTGTGTATTTATCATGGTTTGCGCCAAAATGAGCGGCGTTTTGCGCGTTTTTATTTACCCAAAGTAATTGTTGTCCTACCCATTTGGTTATGTGCAATTGTACTTGGTACATGGGAGAAATGCAATGAACTACGTGATCCAACCTATAGTCACTTTGTGGATACAAAGAACTACAATGTAAGAGTTGCAAAAGTCGCCTGCTGTATGTTTCCTTAACTAATCCTTACAATTTACTATATTTTCAGGGATTCAAGCTGTTCTTTTACATTGCCTGCTGCATGTATGTTCTATATTTGGCACTCTTGTTACTAAGAGCTTATACAGAATTGCGTTCAATGCCATTTTTTGGTAAATTTCTAAAGATTCTTATGAGTTCCTTACAATTTAATGTTATTTCATGTGTTTCCCTTACAGATATGCGTTTGAAATTTCTAACTCTATTGATGCTATTTGTGCTGTCCATTTCTATTACTGTGACAACATGTCGCTTTGGTTTTGGTATTTTGGAAGATAACTTTGTGGCCACACTGAATACCACCTATCGCAGTTCAGCGCAATTCATGTGCTTCTATGGTCTGTTGAATTTCTATCTCTATACTTGCGCCTATGTCTATTCGCCAAATGGACGCTTCTCGCAAACAGAACTCTCAGTTACCAAAGATAATCCTGCCTTTTCCATGATCAATGATTCTGATGAAGAAGTTGTTTATGGTTCAGATGAAGAATCAAGAAGACCACTGACCGTGGGCAGTGGTAAAAATGATTATGACAGTGATTAGGTCGATCTCTAATCATGAAATCATTTATGGAATTTTGCTGTATGAAGGCTTTGTAGTTCTCTCTCTCTATTTTTCATTTAAATGTTCCATTCCAACAGTTGTGTATTGTACAAAAGAATTTTATTAAAATTAAACTTATGAAAAAAAGAAACAAACAACCACAAATTTAAGTTGGTTACCCATTTTATTAGTTTTTTATTTTTACTATTTTAACACATTGTTGTTCTTAACTCTCGGTTGGTTTTGTCTAAATCTTAAATAGCTTCGTTTACGCCAATTTTAGTTTTCGTTAATAGACCAGTGTCACCCATGTCAGCATTGTAACCAGGACGATACTTCATGCCGGGAGCCTGAAAATTAATTTATCATAATATTACTATGCATTTTTTGTATAATCAAATTTATGTAGTGCACTTACACTGTACCAGACATCACGCCAGATCTTGCTGGAATCTGCGTCACGCAAAAGTTCTGGAACATCGTAACGTGGCACATTGAAGTAGTTCATTAAATCGGGTTTCTCGTGGCAGTACTTAATGCGTGCTTCACACCATTCGGCCTCAAGAGGGAAACGCCAATCCTGCATTTTCTTGTTGTGTGGATCAGCTTCGTATTGTTCAAAGTTAATACGTTCAATATCCTCGACAACAACTTCAGTTTCGCCACCAGCTGACCAATCATAGATGAGCAATTCAGCATGTCCAGAAATGTCCTTAAGGAATTGCTGCTTGTACAGTGACTCAACATCTCGTAGGTAAGCATCGGTAAACACTGGCGAATTAACTTCATGAGGCAGGTTGCGTTCCTTGATGCGTTGCTTCACTTGTTCGACTGGCAAATCCAAATAGATAACCAAATGCGGCTTCAACAGCTCACCAATTGTATTTTGCCGAATCTCATTATAAACCGAGCGAGCACCACGCGACATATAACCATGACGGAACATTGCCTCAGCAAACACAAAATCTGAGTAAGCGCAACGTTCTAGCACTACACCTTGACCAGTAGACAGCACATGCTGCAGTGCTGAGATATATTGCTCGTAACGCAGCATATACATGCGTATCTGGAATTGAGCAGCCAAACTGTGCTTTGGATCGCTACAGAAATTCTTGATATCATAACTTTTGCAACAATCGGGCAGTTGAGGATCCAATTGACGCATATCATAGCCATAAGGATTGATATAAATCAAATCCAAGTCAACAGCTGGCAAGTAAACCATTTCCAGTTCCTCAGCCAGCTCCTTTGCAAACTTGGTCTTTCCCGAAGCAATTGCTCCTTCAACGCAAATAATCTTTGAGTTCTCATCAAGACGATGCATGGTCTTGTCAAAGAAATAATTAGCAATGGAGTATTTTTTTGTCTTGTAAGGATAGGGTTTTGCTTTAGGCACGCGTGGACCTCCACGCAATGTTTTGCCAGAGATATTGCATTTCTGCATAAATGCCGCTGGCAGTACAGCGGTTTGCTTTTGAAGCAAAGTTGATGCATTGCCGGAGGCACGGGTGGCCCCCAATCGCATCAGACCGACACGAAAAACGGCAGCCATCCTACAAACAAATGAATAATTAATAAATATATCATTAGCAGAAAACAAAACAAACGTCGATGTTCCATTAACAGAGTTAAGTGTTACATCACAGTGCATATCAACACCACGACCACCACCTCGTATGTTAACAATTACAAATTTCATATAATTTCCATATTTATTTTCATTTTATTATGGTTTGTCGTCTCTTCTGCTATATTCCACTTGATTTTAGTTTTTGTTTTGTTCGAAATTCACTTACTTTTAGCCAATATAATTAATTTTTCTTATTAATAAATTCGGGACTCAGCAAACAAACAGCTGAGAGTCTTGCTTCTCGCTCTCACTCTAACAGCGCTTTCAAAATCAAATTGGTGTGTGAGTGAGATAAAGCTAACAATTGAAATCTATGAGTGAGAATGAGTACAATAATGGAACCAACAATTGTTTTTTACTCTCTCAAATTCCAACTAAAATTTTATACTCTCTCTCAAATTCCAACTAAAATTTTATACTCTCCCTCAAATTCCAAAACACTTTGTCGCTACGAGATCAACA
Organism: Amiota communis; assembly: GCA_037043315.1. NCBI lineage: Eukaryota > Metazoa > Arthropoda > Insecta > Diptera > Drosophilidae > Amiota > Amiota communis. The sequence continues at coordinate 377,538 of JBAMAV010000680.1, forward strand.
ACGAACCGAAACGAAATTGGAAAAAGCAAATTCTTGCATTTTTTGTTTTTGAATCAAATTTTTTGAAAATTCAATTAATTGTAATTGAATTTACTACTAATAGTAAATTTAATAAATTAATATGTGTGGATGGCAATGCCGCAATATTACTTTGTAGTACTTGTTATCTACTGGATCGCGGATTGATTAAATGAAAATTGTGCAAAAGAGTGAAAATTCTGAATTAAATATAAAAAACAACAAATATTCTTCTTTGATTTAACAAATTACCTAAAGAGGCATTTATTTAAAGCATAAACTATTCGATTTTCACAAATCACAACTAATTAATTACGCCGCAGACATCATGAAGTACTAACAGTGCAATTCCGGTCAGTAAACAAGTCTTGAAAATAAGTAAAAGAAGAAAGGTGGAAAGAGGAAAAGAATATAAATCGTATTGTGTGAAATTTGTGAATTCATATAAATCGTAAAAATGGCTACTTTGCCTCCACGCAAGAATCCTACGCCAACGCGCATATCAAAGCAGCACCTTACACCGCTACAAACACTGCTCCAAATGGGCTTTCAGAAGCAAAGGGCGTAAGTAATAACGAAAAAACGAATCACCTAAATACACTAAACAATTCTATTGTGTCTGCAGTGAAAAAGCTTTAGCTTCCACTGGAAACCGTGGCGTACAAATTGCTTCCGACTGGTTGTTGGCACATGTCAATGATGCGACACTGGATGAATGTGCACCGCGTGAATATATTATTTATGCGTGTCCAACAGGTCCGTTCCTACAGCAATTAGAGGAATTCTGGACAAAGTCACGCATGTTGTGCGGTTGGAATGGAGCGCACAACTATGTGCCACATATAACACTGGTGTCATTCTTCAAGGTACATACATACAATACAGTAGCATAAATTTGTGTTTTTATATTAAAAATTGCATTAAATTTCAGGCACCCGATGAGTGTTCACTGCAATTATCCAAGGCTTTGAAGCAAATTGTTGACATGAGTGGAGCCCTATTGGATCGCCCTATTAAACTGGAACCATATATGAGCCAGAACTTTATGGGCTTCTTTGTGGCTGAAGACGATGCGAACTATTTGAAGCGTTTAGCGTTGCAATACGTCAAGGAGGTGTCCAATTCAAGTATGCAAATGCAAGTGGGCAACTTTTACTTTTGAATCCTTTTTTGGTTTTAGTTTGCTCTATGCACACTTTGGTGGCCTTAATCTACTACTACTACTACTTTTGGTGGTGTACATTCTTTTCTTATATTTCGTTAATTGCTAACAAACAAACAAACGCACAAAAAAAAACACAAACATGCGACTGTTGTTGGATTGATTGATGATTGATTGATTGGTGCTTTGGGCAATACTTCACTTCCACCTCCTGCTCCTTACTCACTTACAGTAATTAGTGACACCTATGAGCAATTGGATGCCATTGTGGCATGTTTCCCATGGTGCGGCGCAGTATCCTCCGGCACGCGCTGTATACCGCGCAGCAGTCGATGTAAGAGGCAAAAAATTGAAATTAAAATTGAAATTCTTATTTGTTGATTAACTTTTTTGTTGCATGGCTTTTGTAGTTTTCTATTTTACCATTAAATCATTATCCATGCCATGGTACTAATCCATTTTTATATACTTATGTTTATACACTCTAGCGATTTCACTTGAACCACATGTCAAAAGCCTACACCTGACTTTGGGCTATCAATTCCCACAGGCACAATTTAATACATTGAAAACGCTCGTTGAATCATTGGATGCATCTTGTGCTTCCAATTGGGAATTACGTTTGTATTCACGTGATCCACGACTTGCCACCAAGCAGGTTAGTAAAATGTTTCTATAAGTTCTTTGAAGTTAATACTTGCATTTCAATTTTATAGGTGCAAAAAGTTGTATATCCTCACAGTCCCCATGAGACTGATGAACTTGAGTTGCGTATTGGTGATTACATTTACTTGAATAGCGATGCTGTCGACAATTCTTGTGATGGTTGGGCTGAAGGCATTTCTTGGCTAACAGGCAGCACTGGTCACTTGCCAGTGAACTATACAGAACGTACAGCAGAATCGGATGCTTGGACCTTACATCGTGTTGTGCAATTATCAAAATCCATAACACCATCACTGACTTCAGCAGAAGAAATTGACATAGTCGATGGACGCAGCATATCAATTGAACCGGATGAACGACATCGTGATCTACATCATAGTGAGTTACAAAAAGATTTCCCATCGATTGCATTATTACTTTCTCATATCTCTAGTTGGCTTACTACATCCGGATATTATTGAAGGCTCCTCCTTCACTGAAGAGTCTGAACAAAGTGTTGAGAAGTATTTGCGTAAGACATTGCAACCTTGTTTGGAATTACCCACAGTACAGTTGACCAATAATCATGTGGCCCATCAACATAATCCCAGTACACCAACAATTGAGATAACGACCAATATATCTGTGACTGCTTCGTCAGTCCTTAAACAGATCGATGAAATCCTAGTTGAACCATCGCCACCACAGGCACCCAGAGCAGATGATACACTCAGCTTGCACTCGGAACATTCGTCGATCCACATGCCCCAAGAGACATGCAATACACGCAATCGGAAAGTCTACATTATGAGGCATGGTGAACGAGTGGACTTTACATTTGGCACTTGGATTCCATATTGTTTCGATGAGTTTGGCAATTACATGCGTAAGGATTTAAATATGCCAAAAGTGTTGCCCAGGAGGTAAAGGCTAATCAAATGGCATCAATCAGTATTTCATACCTTTTATTATTTGTTATACTTAGGAAAAACTCTCCAGAGGGCTGGCAAAATGATTCGCCATTGACCAATATGGGCTTATATCAGGCACGTCTTACCGGTGAAGCTTTATTGGATGCAGAAGTAGAAATCGATCATGTTTACTGTTCGCCTGCTTATCGTTGCATACAAACATGCATGAGTGCCTTGGAAGGTATATGATAGTAACTGAGTTCATAGTCTAAATCTATATAATCTTTGATTGTTACAGGTCTCAAAATGAGTGGCAAACACAACATAAAATTAGAGCCAGGACTCTTTGAATGGATGGCCTGGTATCCTGATGGTGTGCCCGATTGGCTGAATAAGAATGAATTGCTTGAGGCTAAATTTTATATTGATACTGATTATAAACCTGTTTTGGGTGTCTCACAACTAAATGATTACATCAAAGAGACTACAGAGGAGTTTTATACTCGCAATCATGATGTCTTGTGCAAGATTATTGAGCAAACAAGTAAGTCACTTGATAATTTAGTTGATAATCTTCATAATTTCATAATGTATTCTATAGCTGGCAACATTTTATTGGTTGCACATGCTACCACTTTGGATACCTGCTCGCGTCAACTTATTGGGGAAGCAGCCAGAAGCACAAATGAATTACGTCAAGTGATACATAAGATTCCGTATTGTAGTTTAGCAACACTTGAGTATATGGATGGTACTGGTTGGAAGCTTGTTGAACCAGAGTGTTTACCTGTGACACACTCAAAGAATCCAAGATTTGAATGGACTGCATTGACAGCCACATAGTGTCAGTGCTTTGAGCAGTTTCTATGTGCACATTAATTGATGGATTTTCTTAACTAAAGCACATGGTTACTGAAAGAAATTTTGTGGAACATACATATAAATATACATATATATATTTACACATTACACTACACACTCACATATATATTTATTATATACATAGAACATATATACGTAAAATGCGATCTTTAGTTTTTAGAAATGTAATTTAAACGCCTATTTATTTTGATTATTGCGGGCGCCCACTTTTGATGCATTTAAATTAAGTTGTTTGCCTAAGGTTGTTTTCATTTACATATTTATTGTATTTTATTATTTCATTTATATACAAATACATACATACTCATACACATATATACGAATGCCAATTAAATGTTTGGTGAATTGATGATCAGATGATCCAAAGTTTGGAACGGAAAGCCTTAAAGAACTGGGAAGAAAACGCATTTCAAATTAGTTCAGAAGAATGACAATTATCAGGAATAAGGGTAGACATTACCCTAGACACATGGCCAGTGGTAGATGAGTTTTCTGCGGAAATAAGAGATGTTTCAATGAGGATATCGGACTGGCTTTAAGTGAAATACAAATCCAATCAAAATTAGTTAGTTACAATGTTACAGACTCTGCACATGGCCTTTAACACCTAATTGGATCAAAACAAAGAAGGCTTCATCAATCTGTTATAGATGACATAGGCAAAATCAAGCTGCAAATAGATTTTGAACTGTGAAAGTAAAGTTTAAGTTCTGTTTTTCATTTTGCAAACATTTAATTGAACATCCGTGTGTACACTACACTTTGTGGTGGTGCATAACTATTATCATATACCATATACACAACACATGGACTAAACTATTAAAAATATTAGAAATGAATATGCAAATGATTTGGTTTTGTTGCAACATAAATTAAATATCTGTTATTGTATTACTAGTATAGTCTGCATATTGTTACTGAGACAATTCAGCAATGCCAAGTTAGGTATATACATAACTTGGGATTCTTGCAATCTACTGCCAGCCTTTTCTTACTTAGCAGCAGTTGTCATTATTATTATGTACTACTATTATTCTATTAAATACAAAACTATATACAATATATGAAGAAGGTATTCTTATAATCAGAATAGATACTTTTTATACAAATAAGTACAATATTTATATGCTCTCGTGCTTAATAACAATAATCTATCATCAATAGGAACATATGGTACATATAGTGAACTCTTCCAAGTGATGTTTCATCATCAAAGCCTCAATATTATTATCATTATAATGCTTACACAATATACTTACTAGTATACAAAACTTAGAATATATTTATAGTAAGTAGCTTTTGCGATCTGTTATTATTGTAGCTTAGCTTAGCTTACCTTAGTTTAGTTTAGTTTAGTCTATTGTAGCTTTAGAAACTCTGAAAATGATTCAGGTGGAGATGAAGTTTCTTTAAATTACAATTTGCTACTCATTTGCTTGCTTGGGATTTTGGCACTCAATACAAATTAGAAACACTTGGTCTTTAACAAACAAAAAGTCACAACACATTCATGTATTAAATAAAAATCAAATAAAGATATCAATATTTAAAGTACTCCAAGTACAAGTATCTATTTATTTATTTTGTTCTTTTTTTATTTCTTCAGCAATTTGTGGATTCTTTGCTATCCAGTCTTGTAGTTTTTCCTTAAGAACAGATCTACTCTTGGAATCAGACAAACTTGGCATCTCACTATGCATTAGAGTTGTCCAATTGAAATAAACATTTTTCGAATGAGTCAATGGCAAACATTCGGGAGTGACAAGTTCCCAGGATTTACCATCTGACGTTTGTTGAATGGAGGAAACACCACAAAATGGTACAGCACGCACAACTTGAAAGAGTGACTTATAATCACGGGCTTGTCCCCCAGTCAATAGCCTGGTACATGAATCCAATGTTATGCCATGAGCTACCAAAAGTATATTACCAGCTGAAAATTTACACATAGTATTGTATCAATTTCCATTTAAAATGTCCCCAAATCTATTCACTTACTTGTTTGTTTTAGAATTTTACACAAGCATTCATGATTACGTGCATAAAACTGTGTTGTACTTTCTGTTGCACACTCATTTAATTGTGCAATACTTGTCATGGCTTGATAATTTGTATCAATATTGAAATTGGCTGCCAACAGCTCACTTTGGCTAAGATACTCTTGTTTGCTACGCTTGCCATACCAACTCATCCATTCGAACAAGGCTGGTTCAACTTTAATCTTTAGTTTGTCACTCAATTGTAGACCTTCCAGGACACTGGCAGCTGTCTGTATACTCCGGTAAGCAGGTGAGCTATAAATATGATCGATTTGTACTTGTTCCTCCAGTAAAGCTTCACCAGTAAGACGTGCCTGATGCAAACCAATATTTGTAAGCGGTGTATCCCGGTCCCAACTCCATTTAGCATTTGTTCTAAGCACAAAACAAAAAATAACATAAGTACTCTAATTTGGTATATGAATTTCATCATCACTTACCGCTTAGGTAACGTTTTAGGCATATTCAAATCATCACGCTGATAATTGCCAGCTTCATCAAAGCATTCCGAAACCCAGTTGTGAAAATTATAATCTACACGTTCACCATGACGCATGATATAAACTCTACGATTGGCAGTTGAGGCAGTCGGTGCATTAGAGGATGATTTAGTAGCCATGTTAATTACTTTATTAGAATTTTCAAATGGAACAGATTGAAAATGAGTCACGTCACCGAAAACTTGCAAATTTTCTAGTATTCTATTATTTGGAATGCTACTATGTTGTTTCTTCAACAGAGTTTGTAGATAACTGAAGCCATATGCCAATAGAACATTGTATTTATAGTACAAACAATAAACGCAAGAAGGTTTTATAACAGTTCCAAAATTTCTATTCACTAGACCAAAGAAAGCTAAAGATGATAAGAAAAGCAACAACGATTTACATACATATTTACTTATGTGGTTCGACGTCTATATCATGTGTCTGTGTGTTGGTATTGCCAAAACCCACAATTATTTTCTATGATTTAACAAATCATTTTTGAATTTAGTAAATGAGATTAAATTCTAGAGAATGTTAAATCCATGCTTTTAAGATTTTAAAATGTTAATACAACATACATATGTTCAAACAAAATTTGTATCGTCTTGAAGTGACTTTAAAATTGGTAATATTTCTGATCCAAAGACGGAACTCTACACCACGCATCTCTATGTTTTCTACGGGTTTCAACTGCATCCTCAACATACGTTAGGTGCTTAAGCTTCTTGCTTCTTTGCGGTTGAAAAAACCAGTCCTTTCCTGAAACAGTTGTATAACGTCGGAACGCGAGAGAAAAGTTGATGCCAAATTTGTTCGAACAAAGGCCATTAACTACATACATACTTATGTATACATAATTAGTTAAATCCGTCTCTGACCCGGATGGGGAAATTTATTTGCTAACCAGCTAGCTATGCCCCTACTCACAGCCATGTGTGGTCAAAGACATACTTATGTATAATCGAACTGATGCGCACCAAAGGCAACCGGGATGGGTTAACCAATGAGCGACGCTCAGTCGATTCCCTTAGGTAGCGAAGGACGATGATGGTAAGCGCAGAGAGCGTTATCTCAGGCGAGAGGACGTCATTATACTTATTATAAAACGTGCATAAAACTGAGAAAGCATCATATATAGCATAATTAGTTCAACGTCTATTCAAGGCTACAGGCGCAAAGTTTCTGGTAGAACAAATGAGGGTAAAGCTGACTGAAGATCACAGGAGAATCTATGTCCTATGAATGATTTTAATCCCTAAAGCAATCTTACGACGCACAAGAGATGGAAGACTGATGAGAATTAGCCTATCCGAATAAAGCAACCGGGAATTATGATTCTAGTTTAGGCCACGAAGGTAAACAAAAGAAGTTGCTTCTGAACAGACTCAATTCGATCTTGATGCTTTTAATATTGGGGGCGAACAAATGCAAGAGAAGTACTCGATGAGTTTGCGCACGAGAGAAATGAAAAGAATTACTAAACCAAAAACGCCATTCGCCTTATTAAGAACGCTGGAGATATGCCTGATGAAGCTTAGGATAAAAAAGAACACCAAAGACAATAAATGTGGACACAGGCTCAAGTTTGACATTATCAATCGTTATTTGAACCTTGAAATTTTTGAGTGGAACCGTGACATTTTGAGTGAAATAATTTTGAGAGCGAACACAATTTCGTAAGCGAATTTTCCAGTTTATTTAGTTAATGGTTTTTGGTCCGACAGCACTCTTCGGAGTTTGCTTCATAAGAATCATTCAACTTGACACGTACTCCTGAATCGCGTGGTGTGGAGTTCCGCCTTAATGCTGAACATACACTGGGTCAGACAAAAGCTCTTTCTTTGTTTGATGTAACAAAAAACTGGTACACTGGTACACAAAACAACTTGTACCTTGCAATTATCGTTGATTCATCTTTGATGTTATTGCTTTGTATTATTAGACTCTCAATAATGAATAAATTGTGGTCTTTGATACGCAGCAACAGTTACCCCAAGCATGCTAGGTTCCCTTCACAACAAACAAAAGCTGGTATAGAGGAATTACTAGCAAAGTTGCTTCGGTTTAAAAACAGTCAAAGCAGACAAGCCATGTTTTTGTCTGACACGTCTCATAACTGGTCATTGACAAATACATACATACACACGTCTTTTTGCATATGGGGGCCAACACATACCGAATCAAACATGTCTGTTTCGATAATTGCATTGTTTTTTAAGGGGCCCATACACCACGCTTGAAGAAAAATCATAACACATACACATACATTCATCATTTGCAATTAAATTTAGTAGAAGAAGGTTTTTGCAATATGGATTTGTATTTATTTCAGAAACACAAAAGTACTAATTTTAAAAAGTGTTAGCTCAAGCGACACTTCAATCACTCAGTTATGACCCGTACACGGCTTTCAGCATGCCATGATTTGTAATCATGATTGCCCGTGTATTGGCCCTTAAGTCAAAACAAAAAGACAAGACCACAACTGAAAACATGTCTCTTTGTTGTTTACTGGCCTTTTGTTTGTCGTGGAAGACAAAAAGACAAAATTTCGATCCCGTTTCAATTCGTTTTATTTTAGATGACGAGTTTGGCAGCTATGGAAGTTGACGCAAAGAAACTGATATCTTTAATTAAGGCAAGAAGCACAATATATAATTCTAAAGATAAGGGGCATGCCGATCAAAATAAAATAGAAAAACTGTGGATGGAAATAGCGGCCGAAATGAATTTTCCAGGTAAGTTCATTGTATTTTATTTTTTAACTGCAGTGAGTAACTCAGCTTCTGAAATATTCATAAGTACTTAGATATTCATAGGCACTCATAGACAGAAGCGGAGTAACAATGCATCTGAGGGGTGGCCATCTATTGGTTCGTTTTAGGTTTGTTCATTAAATGGACAAAGTTAATTTTTTTCAACGAATTTCGCTTTATTTGATAGAGTGATTCTTCTAATTAAGAATGCAATTGAAACCGGATGACCTTTCGTAAAGTTTACGCTTCCAAACCAAAATCAGACCAATAGATGGCCCACCCTATAAAGACTAGACAACTCGCTCACAAAATCAATGCGACTTTAATGCTTATCCGGTTGCTATTATATATGCTTGCATGAATTTTGGTTAATTTTGTTTAATATGAAATATACAAAAATTTTTCATTTTGCAGTAACGGATTGTAAAACGAAATGGCAAAATTTGCGCAATTCCTACGCTAGATATTTGAGGCAAGAAAGAACAAGCCCCTTTTCATCGAGAGGCAAGCCGATAAAAAAATGGTATTTGGCAGATGAAATGTGTTTTGTAAAAGACTGTATCAATCAACTACGATATAGTAGTACTACCAACAGTTTAGATAGCCCGGACGATGACGATATTATAGACGGTATATCGGAAGTTGAGTTTCCGGCTACTCCGAACGAAAATACACAATCACATACAACGGGGACTGCCAGAGACAGCCCCGTACAATCCAAAAAGAGGAAAATTTTGGCATCTGAAATGCTAGCTGGACCAATGATTGAGTTCTTACAATCAAGAACCAGAGAAAAGCAAGATAATGCAAATTCATTATTTTTTAAGAGTTTGCTTGGTGATTACGAAAAACTGTCCAGCAGAAGGCAAAGATCATTCAAATTGCATGTCATCAATAAAATGAATGAGTTACAAGAAGAGGAAGAAAATGACATTATAAATGAAGCAACTGCATTCAATGCTAACAATGATGGACAACAACAACTCCAACACCAACAACACTCCACCTCCACTCATTCAAATGCATCATTTGCATCTGATACAACTATGCAGGAATTCTCAGTCATTGAAATAAAGGAAGAACAGTATTAATAATAAAATATTGGCTTCAAACATATTAACATATTATAGATCCTCAATGGCCAATCAAATATGTATGTATATGGCAATATCAAATCCAAAATGTATGATTATAAGATTAGGTGCAAAAAGGAAATTTATAAGAATAAGATTAAGTCGCAATTTACCATATAATTTTACTATAATTTATATTTAAGAATAATATAATAAAAAAATAATTTATTAATTGGAAACATCACACAACTTAAGGCTATAAAATATTATTGTGAAGACTATGAATATTTACTGGGAACGAAGATCGGCCGGTCTCTACTAACTTTAATAAATAAATAACTAGTATGATTCCTCGTGCTGGACTTCCTCATTTTCCATCTATTATATAAAATCTTTCTGACCGAAAATGGATTTATACGGATGACTCTAAAAGTAGCACCACAACTACCTTTGCAGTTGTTGACTACAATGATCTAATTAAATCAAGAGGCTTACTTCCCGAATACTGCTTGGTATCCACTGCCGAAGTGGTTGCCTTTGTAAAAGACTGTTTTTCGCCTAAGCGAATAGGTGGTCCGCAGTTTGTCAAACATTAAAACGGGCAAGTTTCCCACACCGAACATACTCTACGCTTGGAACTCACACTTTCTCACCGGCGCAACTCTGTTCTAGAGGAGTCACAGGCTCCATCGACTTTGTAGGTATCTGTCCAAGCACCACCATCAGAACTTTTAAAAGAATTATCTACGTAAGTACATATATATGTAAATATTGACTTAGTTTATAATTTACTTCTAAATTATAATTAAAACCACCCATTCTAATCAAACTAAATGCATCTTACCATATGGTAGAATCGTAGGCCCTGGTAGCTAGTAATCTTGTAATTTTAGATGTAGTTTTATACAATACTAGCGTTCCCGGTGCACCTTGCTACGTCCACGTCTTGAAGTTGGTGCGATATTTTTGTAGTTATTGTTTTTTTATAAATAATTCAACATATTTTTATATTCCAATCGCCATATATCCGGAACACAATTTTGTGAGCAATTTGTACAGTTACTCAGTTAATGACATAGGCCTGCAAAAATTTTGTTTTTTTTTTCCCTTATGTGTTTATATAGAATGTATAGATTAGAAATATGACGTTCGTTTTGTTGTATCACATCACAATATTTTTAAATCACGCTTAAACAATGAAAATTGGACAAAATCGAGATATATAACAGTAAATCTGATTGATTTTAAATTAATTCTCTAAGTTTTATATACAAAATTTTATCCAACCATTTCTGGGCAACTGAGTGTCTGATCCGCACCAAACTTCACAAGAACATTCACCAGACTATGCTATAGTTATAGTTAATTAAAGTTATATCAAAATCGTATGTATGGGAAAAGCTTTTTATTAAGCTGGGCAGCACGCTTTCACGCTTATTTGGGTGCCAGGTCATTCCGTTCTCCAAGATAATGAGATGGCGGACGAATGTGCCAGAAAAGACTCAGCACTGCCTGTGGCTCAAGCAGCTGCCGATATTTACAGACCACTACAGGATATGTTCTTAGGCCTGGAAGCCAAAACCAGGGATCTAGCAGGCAGAAAGTGGGCAAATGAGTTTGGATGCAGTGTCGCTAGGACACCCTGGCCTTGCTATCAACCAAGGAAAACCTCCAAGGTCCTACACATGAACAAGAAAAGGATTCGGACGATGACGGGAGGTATAAAGGGGCACTGCACTGTATGGCCTACAGGAAGCAGGCTCCACATCATGACTTTTGTCGTTGCTGTGAAGAGATGAGGAGGAAACGGAGAAGATTTAAATCCTCCTCTGTGATTGCCCTGTAAAGTGTCCTTTGGGGGACTCTGGCTCAGGTTGGTTTTAGAGGAAAAACTGGAAAAGGAACTCACCAAGAATAGTTGGTTTGGTTGAATGGTTGAAGAAAGCTCAGTCACTCTTCAAAAAAGAGTTTGTCTGGAAAACGCTTTCAACAAAGTTCAGACGAAGCAACAAATGATCATCGACTTGATAACAATAATTACAATCAGTGATGGCGATAGTTTCGGTATCCATAGAGAATACGTACATACATCCAATTTTATATATATATGTATAAATAGATAAATCTTATAAATAAATAAAAATGTAATAAACATATAGTACAAAAACATTGAAATTTTGTTATTAAATTTTATTTTATTTTGTTTCTTATTTTCTTTCATTTTAATAAAATTTTATTCATTTGTATTTTCATCATTATTATTATTATTTTGTTTTTTTCTTTTGTTATTACAAATTCATTTATTGTTTTAATTATTTATTTAGCTCGTTTTGTATTTTGAGACTTATTTTTATTTTTTAATCAATTTTGTTTTTTGTATTATATGTATGCATTTATTGTTTTATTTAATTAAATTTAATTGTAATTGTAATTAAAGAGGAGAACAAGATTTTTTCTATTATTATTATATGTTATAATTGCTTCTTTTTGCTTGCTTGATTGCAGAGCATACTTTGTATATTTCTAGTGATGAAGGAGTCAGGTGTTTGTTTGTTTTGTTAGTCACTATCACCATTATTACACCATCATCATCTTCATCATTAACATATTTTGTTTTTTATATTTTGCGCATTTTCTTTTGATTTTTCATTATAAATTTTATTTCATTTTATTGTTGTTTGTTTGCTTGCAGTTTTATTTTATATAGAAACTATTATCATTATTTATGAATTATACTAATTGTTTTATTTGTTTTGTTTTTGTTTTTTAATTTAATTTATTGAATAGTAGAAACCATAATTGAGCGTTAAAATATAAATAACAAAAATGTATTGCTTTTATTTTTAATTAATTCTGTTTTTTTTTTTTGTAACTTAAACGGTTTGTATCTAAATTATAATAACCAGTAATGGTGTATATTGTTTGTTAATAAATGTTGTTGATAAAACAAATTACCTAAATGAAATTATTAAAATTTTTTATTGTTAACATTTCTTTGAATTAATTGGTTTTTTTTTTTAAACTTTTCTTCTTAAAATTACATACACACATGCCAAAGAATTACTACACCTTACACTATGCACATCATCATCAGGATCATACTGATTATCATATATGATTTGATTGATTTTAACTTTACAAAATACATTTGTATTTCTTTTCAAAAATTAAACATTGAATTGAATTATTAATAAAAAGTTAATGTTACATAAACAAATTTGTAAGTGTGTTTCTGTGTGTGTGTTTGTATGTGTGTATAATCAAAGAATTACAATAGAATAAAGAATCTTCTTTTTAACTAATTTAATGTTGAAATTTGTTTTGTTTTTAAGTTAAAATAAACGAAACAAAACGAACCAGCGATCGATCGATCGATTGACCTGATGTTTGGAGGATGACATTGACATTGAACGGTTGTAATGCAGCAATTGATATTGGAGGCGGCGGCGGCGGTGGTAGTGGCTGTATATAATGCAACCAACAAAAAAAAAACACAAAAAGCAGCGCTCAAGCCCAACATATTGTTCATTAAATGTTATTGCCGACGAGCGGAAGAGGAAGAGTAGTAGATGTTTCCTCTTCCTACATCACTGTTACTATTGATGCTGCTGCTGCCATATTCGATAAACAAATAAAACAAAAATATAACCACCAGCACAATGCCCGCCTTTAGCCATCATCACTCCCGTTGCCCAATGGCTCATTGTTAGCATTGGACCTTACAATATTGTCCACGTCGCTCTACAATGTCACGATATTCGCGATAATGCATTTGAATCTCTTGCGAACAATATCGCGTTAGTTTGATTGATTTGCGTGTTTCTGGTGTGATGGCTGCACGGAAGCCACCTTTCCTGAGTAAAGAATCAATGGTTTGCGTATGATCCCAGCCTTGCTCGGTAGCCACCTGAGGCAAATACGTAGCGGTGCGTTTGCAGCCACGTTCATTCACGAACTCAATGCGTATTCCATGTACACCCAGTTGCCAGTCGAGATGACCCTGAGCCTCTTCGAAATTTTGCAATATCGAAACGGATACCGTCAACCGGGGCAGTTCATCGCGTGAAATTGGTGCGAAACGCGAATCTTTAAAGGCGCTAGTAAGTGCATATTCACGCAGGCCATTGTGCAATTGCATTGCACTAAAAGTACCGATGCAACCGCGCAACCGTTTATCACGACCGATCTTCCAGGTGACAAACAGTGGATAAGCATCGTTTGAGAACATTGGCGTCGCGGGCGCTTCCACATTATTGAAATGACAGTCGAGCACCTCAAAGCAGAATAGGCACATATCCGGTACAGCTACACGATTCAAGGGCTTAAGGCCATTATGCCCATTCATGTAGCGATGTGGTAGTGGAGCATGCTGATGGCCATGATGATGGAAGTCGCCGTCTCCATTGCTGTTGGAATGCAGCGGCGCCTGATGCTGTTGTTGTTGATAGTTGTTATGCTGTTGTTGTTGATGGTTATGGTCATTATAATGTGCGTTGGACATGATGTTACACGCGCGTTTATTATTTATTTATCTTTCTTTATATGTATATATGTATATATCTTTAAGTTATTGTTTCCTTTGTTTCTTTTTGTTGTTGTTGTTGCTGTTAAATCTATGTACTCTAATTTTATATATTTACTATATATATGTATATATATATATATTGTATATATAACTTTATATATAGATCTGTAATTTGTTTAAAATTAATGGCAGTGCGTGTTGATGATCTAAGTTGTTGTTTAATGTTTGTCCTAGCAAATCCGAAACATTACAAACTATCGTCGTCGTAATCTTCTTCGTCGTCACCTTTGCCTATGCGTTTTCTTCGCTTTTGCTTGTGCTGTTGATGCTGCATTCGTTATTTTGCTTTTGTTGTGGTCCTCAAATTCATGCTACACAACTACACAACACCACAATCGGGGTTCAATGGTCCTGCCTTCTTTTTCTTTCTTTTCTATTTATTACTACCAACCAAAATTCATTAGTGTGACGTTGGCACAGGTAAACGCATTCAATCGGTTTCCTAACAACGCAACGTGTGTGGGCGGTCAAAACTGAACTGCAGTGTAATGCATTCGTTGCTGGTTTGCTGCTACTGACTGCTGTTTCTTGGTAGTCGACAGCGGCGTTGTGAGGTCTATCGGTCGGTCGTTCTGCTGCGTTCGCTGCTGCAATAGTAAAATGAACGAAACGTTTACTTGAGTTGATGTTTTGTTTCTACTTTTTTTTTGTCTCTTATCGATAATTCTATTGCTGCTTTCACGCACCACACAATGTCACCTTTTGGCTTTTTGTTTCAAAGTGACTGCAATCTCATTGCTGCGCTGCTGCTGGTGCTTCTGTCTTCTGTGAAGTAGAGGAGAAAGCACCATTCATTCAAATATTCAAATACATAATATACAATTTTCTTTCTTTCTTTCATTTATACCACTGCCACTGCACTTTTCACACTCTCTTCTTTCTGTTACACTATGCTGGTGTGATAGATGGTGATGGTATGGTATGGTGATGATGATGACGACGATGATGAGGAAGCAACTCTACTTAATTACTTTTTCTTTGTTCCACGCATTATTAAATTCATTCTATTTCAAATATTTTCCATTAGCACACTAACAACTAATTACCAAACAGTTTTTCACGTTTTTAAATAAACGTTTCTAAATTACCTTTTCTTTTATTACAATATTACAATATAAACATTTTACGTCGTCTTTAGCTCTGGTTTCGTTGTTGACCTCTTAGTTAGAGATAGAACGATACGAGTAAATACAAGTACAGCATCGAGTAAAAGTATCGATATTATAGTGGTATCGTTCTATCCCTACTCTTAGCATCGTCTTCTTCTTTATTCTGAATCGCACCAGCTGCATATTTGCTGTTTAATTCGCTGTTGCCAACCATTGCAATTCATAAGTGATTGGCAATTCACCACGAACAGCATTCACCACGGATTAACTAAGCAATGTGCAGCACTGAAGAACAAAAAATGTAAATAATAAACAAATGTTAAAAACTTCATGAGCAGTTAAGGAAAATATCTACAAATTGTTAACATACGGTCAATAAGTCTTTAGAAAATCCAACAGATAGATAAATTGAGTTTAGATCTGTTATTAAACATTTTCATATAAAAGGCTTAACAGCAAAGGAAATAAAAAATGAGTTGGATTTAGTTCACGGCACATCTGCTCCTTCACTTGCAACTATTTATAACTGGTTAAATGAATTTAAACGTGGTCGTACATCAACAAAGGATGAACCACGCTCAGGACGCCCTGTAGAGGTGACTACGCCAGAAATGATCAATAAAATCCATGATATGGTGTTAAGTGATCGAAGATTAAAGTTGAGTGAGATAGTTGAGATTACAGGGATATCAAAAGGTAGCGGCATTTCTATTATACATGCAAAATTGTGTATGAAAAAGTTTTCGGCAAGATGGGTGCCGCGTTTGCTCACAGTCGACAATAAACGCAATAGGGTGGTTGCCTCTAAAGCTCTGTTGTCGCTCATGCAACGTAATCCGAATGAGTTTTTTCGTCGGTTTGTGACTGTAGATGAAACATGGATTCACCACTACACTCCCGAAACGAAAGAACAGTCAAAACAGGGGATTTTGAAAGGCGAACCATGTCCAAAGAAGGCGAAAACCGTAAAATCAGCTGGTAAGGTTATGGCTACTGTTTTTTGGGATGCACGTGGAATTATTTTCGTTGACTATTTGGAAAAAGGAAAAACAATAACAGGGGAGTATTATGCATCTTTATTGGACCAGCTAAGAGAAAAAATTGAAAAAAAACGGCCTCATTTAAACAGAAAAAAAATCCTCTTTCATCAGGACAATGCCTGCGTTCACACATGTTTACGATCAATGGCTAAAATTGAAGAATTAAAGTTCGAATTGGTCGACCACCCACCGAATTCGCCAGATTTAGCTCCCAGTGACTTTTTCCTATTCCCAAACCTGAAAAAATGGCTCAGTGGACAACGTTTTTTTTTTTTGCAAATGAAGAAGTCATCGATCAAACAAATGCTTATTTTGAGGACCTTCCAAAATCTTATTTTTCCGACGGGTTAAAAAATTAGAGAAACGTCTAACTAAGTGTATAGAGCTCCAAGGAGATTATGTTGAAAAATAAAAAAAAAATTGTCAATGCTTTTTTCTAAGGGCTTATTGACCCAGCCTCGTACCATATAAAGACATTTAAAACAATTTAAGAAAAAAAAATAATTTATCTAAATTGATAAATATGGAGATGCCTTTAAGAATTGACTATATGTTTTGGTATACAATAATTTTATTTATATTGGAAAAAATATCCCACATTTTTAATGCGTAACTTATATTTAAATTTTACAAATATTGATATATATATAAATAGGTAGTATAATACAGATTCAATAATTGTGGTTAACCAAATTACTTATGTAAAAGGATATGGTAGCATTAAGCTACCATCCACATTGCTTCGCATTGCTATTACAACAAAAAGGACATGACAAATTAAAATTAACAGACAAATAAATATAAAAACATATAAGATTATGAATTCTTCATGATCTGATGACAATAACACCACAATAGGTTTCAACTATTGGTCGTTTTCTTCTGTACTACTTGCAGCAAGAATGGGTGGCGTCGAACGACCATCCAATTGTTGTGAACTATGATGATGTTCATTGACCAAACGTTGACGTTCTAAATACATGGATACCTTGATATTGTGAATTTGATGATTGTTGATAAGCTTTATCAAGGCAATAACACCAATGCCCACTGATATTGCAAATGATCCCCAAGCTCCAAATTGTGCTGTACCCATTTCAATGTAAAAATTCGATGTATCAATTTTATCTGTATCGCTGTGTATGATATTTTGACCGGCTGCTATTTCACATGAAGGGAAACGTTCGGTCATGCCATCACACCAATCAATAAAGCCCAATGTTATGAATATAGCCGATAGTATGGACATGGCAAACATCCAAATGCCCACGATGACATCCAGGAAGAGTGCTAAAAAGGATTCCTCCTCGTCTTTCATGCGAGCATACCTGTGGCAACAAGAGATAAATTGCATGAATGGTCTGTACGTATATGTGTGTGTATGTGTGTTTGTATGTTTACCGATAAATTTGCACAATGGAGACAAGCAATAATAAAACGCCCGTGGCCACTGGAAAGCGACAAAACCCATTAGATGCCCAATGAACATCAAACATTCCATCCTCTTCACGCCATTTACCAGTTGCAAACAATAAGCAATGACCGCTTAAATATGCAAATCAAACAGAAACACAAAAACAAATTTGTCATTTATCATTCATAGTGTATCAATTGAAAACAATCGATTTACCAAAATTCGTGGTGATTAATGCTTAGGGGCACTATGATGCAAAGCGATAATATAAATGTTATAACATGACCCGCGATTTGGCTAAGCAGTAAAACATTTGATATAACCATTTTTAATAAATATTCTAATTAACGCGTAATTAACAAACAAAAAAAAAAAACAACATTCACTGCAACATAGAATTCTTGTTTGAGAATCAGCTGTTATGTTTTGCCATTCACAGCGAACAGCATAATTATAATATTGTTAAAAAGCTCAGTTCATTGTAAATGGCAAATAGTAATTCAGGGCTGCACACACAAGTAAATGCACATTTTAAGAAAATGCTTTATTCGCCTAAATTAAAAAAAGAATAACAATAAAACAATAAACAAATTAATTAATTAGCACGCACAATATGCAAAAGTTGAAGGTTAGTATGATTGTTTTATATAATCAATTGAATGCAATCTGCAAATGATATGTTTTCTTTGGTAAATTTTAGCAAAATTTTCCATGGCGCCGACATTATGCCGATGAGCTAAAACAGAAACAGGTGACAAAATGAATAAATAATGATATCATAAATTGATAAAAATTAACATAAATTAAATATTTTCGAAGGCTATCACAGATGCTTTGTTAAATAAAATACTCTTTTCGAAGCGTTTGTTGGTCGATCATGTGGAAGCGCTTGAACAATGCATGCAGCATTTTCAGGTGCCACAGACCCCAACAATCGATGAAGTTGATGCTGGAAGGAAGAAGAATGATTTTGGAACTAAGAAAAAGTGTAAACCAATTGACACACGAAAAATACAAAATGAATTGTTTACAACACGCAACACATGCCTTATGCTGGGCAGTACAATTGTTGGATGTTTCTTAACGCCGAAATCTTTGCGGCTAACGCTGTTACCTTCAGTATTATTGGCCAGTGGCTTTGGTGCCATGTATGTGGTGAAAAATGTATTTGTATTTCGTAATAAGTTTGTTGAACGAGAGCTGACACAATTGATCAGGACAATTGATGAATTTGGCAATTGTATACGAAGGAATATGACTTATTTTCAGGCGATCATCATTATGAAGCAACAGGAGTTGATTGAGTAAGCTTGAGATTTTCTTTGCTGAGTTATTAAATTAATAGAAGAAATCATGTTTAGATCACGACAAATTGAAAGGGCTTGGGATTGTATAACAGCAGCCAAAGAAGTCACTGAAATTTTGTATGATGCCACACGTAAATTGGAGTCAGACTATCCTCTACCAGCAAAATACAGTCACTACTATGCACCCATGGAGGAACTGAAAGAATGTGATTACTTCAAGAACAATGTAACCGATTATAGTCCGAAACACATTAAAGTGGGTTTGCATTAACAAATTACAACGCATTTCGAACATAATATTGTTAAAATTCTTCTTTAACAGGATTTCCACAATATCTTTGCTTATGTACAATCTCAATTCTTGCTACGCTTGGCTCTCACCATCACAATGAAACCATCAATTTCAAAACTCAATGAGGAACTTGTCAAAATTGATAGCCTCATACGTCAATTGGTACTGGAAGAAGAAAACCATTTCACAAATCTAGCTGTTGATATGAACAAAAAGAAACAACTAGAATTGGAAGAGTTAAATGCTGCCAAAGTGGTCCAACAACGCAGTGGGCCCATAGCAGTTCTACAGAACTCATCATTGAAACTAAGCGCTTGCATGGTTGCCGTGGCTGGCGAGTGCCAAGCCTTAGATGTGACACTGCAACGACTCACTCAAACCGAAACCGCGCATAAGGATAACACAAAGCAACTGGTTGCTGTGGCCAATAATATGCGTGCGATTGAAAATGCTCTATCAAATTGTTTTGATGATTTTCAGCGTTTAATGTTAGTTTACAATAAGTTTCTTCATAGTAAAATGGATAATGACACTGGGACACCAAGTGAAAAGGATGATACACCCAAAAGTGAGTTGGGTGAATTTCCCGAAAGCATTTTACGAGTTGAAATACATCCGAATGAACCACAACAACGTGATGATTTCTATGCCTATATGTATGATGAACATGAGGCTGCTCAAGCAGAGGCGGCGGGCCCTCAACCAAGTCCTGAAATGGAAATTCTTAACTTTGAGAAACGCTTAACAAAAGGAAAATTCAAACCAGTTCTTAAACAATTAAAAGATCGCATTGATCCCATAAGACAAGTGATGCTAGAGAAAGAACGTGAAGTTTTACAATCAAAAGGTATCAATGTAGATGAATTATTTGGTGGTAATACAAATGAGCAGAAGGATATCGCAAATCATTTGGATAATCGATATGCTGATAAAGAAAAAGCCACATCATCCAGAATAGCAAAAAAAGTTAGTTTTTCCCATGTGGATGATGATGATGATGATTCTGATGAACAAAGCGATGACAGTTTTGGCTCTGCTGATCTTGAATTTGAGAAACGCAGCAAGAAACTTAAGGAAAGAGACAATTTTGCTGAAATGAGAAATTTTCTTGCCCAAAAACAAGCGATCAACTTATTTAAACTTGAAGAAGCGACAAAACCGCTCGCCTTTCCAAAAATGACCGGTGATGAAGATCTTTTGGAAAGTGAGTGCTAATAAAGGCATTTGTATGAAATTAATGTAGGTTTAAATTATTGGTCTTAAAGACTTTGATGATGATTGATTTTAAATCTCATAGTTTATTTTAATTGTTTTATTACTTAGTTATGTTTATTTATGAAACCTTTCTATTTTCCGAAAGGACGATAAGAAGTGTGTAATTTATGCTTTAACTTGCTTTTGATTATGCTGCGCAAATTAGCACACTTTAGTGTCACTATTATAATTAAGATATTTGCTTAGTGTTTGAGCCGTTTAATTTATTTATTTCCAACATTGTTATATTTTACGAATTGCTATGAATATTGCTCCTAAACTAATGAAATTTATGTGTCTTTATTATAGTTAAGATTAATTGTTTCTTCTCCTATTTTTATTCCTTCAAATTATTGGCGGAATACTTTGTCTATTTACTTATTTAATTTATCTCTGACGACTTCTACTTAATCTTGTAAACATTTAAAAATTTAA
Source organism: Amiota communis (assembly GCA_037043315.1). Classification (NCBI taxonomy): domain Eukaryota; kingdom Metazoa; phylum Arthropoda; class Insecta; order Diptera; family Drosophilidae; genus Amiota; species Amiota communis. The sequence continues at coordinate 398,948 of JBAMAV010000680.1, forward strand.
ATAAATTTTATCGACTTTTTAATTATGTATTTAAATTAATTTTCATCCACTTGCGACTCTCGTTAGAGTGTTAGTCTCCTGGATTCAATATTATATACGATATATACTGCCAATTAGGGTTGTAACGGAGGTCATTTTAGCGGAGGCAGAATTCCAGAATTTGACCTCCGCAGGATTAGATGTTAACGAAGGCAATACTTGCCATACCTAACAGGTTGATAGTAGAATATTCTACCCTCCTGAAAATTCAATTCAATCAATTGGAACATAAATTTCATGTGGCGCTATGCGAAGCGGTTGATCTTGCGAGATTTGCTACTTCTGTTATGGTATATGGTACTTGTAGACTTACAAGGAGCCATCTCTCTCAGCGATATTGATGAAATTAGCTCACTGCATTTTTCGGGGCTAATCTTGTAGCGAGTCTTCTTCTTCTCGAAATTGTTCAAAACAAATGGATATTGAAAGGTGAATAGGTGAATATGAGATGAAATTCACCACTTCCAGTGCTATCAACATCTTATGGTTATCAATGGCTGCTATGAAGATCAGCTGATTGATTTACTACCGCGTATTTCAAAGTCGGCGTCTCTTTATTGTTGTGAAATTGTGTTAAATACTTATTTGTGAAATTCTAATTATGTATAAAAATCGGAAGATTGGTAAAAATGCGCAAGCTAAAAAAGATAACAAAAAGCGGTCTTTGAATACAATTGATGAAGATACAACAATAAAGTTACCTGCAATAAAAGTATTATAATCAATGAAGATCTTTCCAGTATCATAATACATAATTGAATCATTTTCAGCGTCAAATTTTGGCAGCAGATATCAGTGACAACAATGATGCGTCAACCACATTAAATGATGGCAACGAGAGTAGTGAAGAGAATATTCCTGCATCTCAAGAACAAACCCAACGTTATCTCTCACAGCGAAGCTGTCTGGCTGCTACTTTGGGTCGTACCCAGTCTCGTTCTAATTGCACCACCAGGCCGCCGAATACTTATTTTGAGCTTGTGCTTATGAAAGCCGGCGTAGAGTTAGATGAGGAGCAAAGTTTTGTATTGTCCTGCAATCATGTGGCATTTGTTTACAAATTCCGAGATATTTTAGTGCGTGCTCAGAACTATCCTGAGAATTTGAAGACTTTCAAAGTTGGCTTGGCTAGTGCACTTGATCCTAAATCAAAATATGCAATGAAATTGCTTAGTAGTTGCATAATCAATGCACCCGGCGAACAAGAAGTCTTTCAATCACAAAACAGTATGTTTGTTAATTTCCTAATGATTGATTTTTTGCGAGATGCTTCAGTCGAAGTATTACTTGAAAAGATCGAAGTTGCTTCTCGTAATAAGGATCGTGTAACCATATGCAGTGAACAGATACTTTTGTTGCCATTGATGTTGACCCAATTGCGTTATGTCACAGCCACACACAGTGAGCAAATCTACAGCCGACTCAAAGAACTATTTGTAGAAGCAACTGATTCCGCCAAATCGGATATTATTGGATGTTCTGAGTATATACTTGATGCAAGCAAACATGATCAATTTACCGAGTTGTTAATGTGAGTAGAGGAGATTATCATCACTTGTTTTAAATAAGTTATTTATTTCTTCATGTTAATTTTTTTGTCAGTGAAAACTATTCGCAAAGCAAGGATTTATTTCATAGTGATACCATACCAGCCTTGACCAATTTGTCTCTCAGTGTTAAAATGCAAATTCGTTTGCGTGCTCGGATGGTGGCGTTTATCAAGGACAACAAGTGTCCCAACTCGGTTGGTTTGTTACGAATACAATAGAAAGCTCACAAATTGGAACCATTTCAAGTCATGTGACCGTTTCTTGGCTCTTGCATAATAGTTGTATTATTGCTAGGCAGCTCTATACATAGTGTGTAATAACATGGAAGTCACTTTACGAAATTAGCATTAAATCTATTGGACGATAGTTAGTTTCTTTCCTACTGCGAACAGAAAACTTGCTACTTGAAATATCGAGCAAATCGGACGCAAGTTAACTTTACTTAATCCAGAGACACGAAGAATAATAGAGTAGCTAAATTCTGCATGCTAACTAGATCTCGTAAAAGAACTCAGGAATTACTGGGACTGGTCTTTGAAAGCTGGCGCTTGTCATTTGCCCTACTTGAAGTCGGTTTGCTCTTTTGTTAAAATTTTGTACTTGTGTCTGATTCTGTTTGGATCAATTTCCCATCATATTACTTGAAGGAAATTAACTTCTATTCAGGTTCTAATAACTGGAAAATTATAATTTTGAATTGTTCTAATTTGTGAGCTTCTATTGTAATTTATTTTCTTATATTTTCTATATTTTTATCTTACTAATGTTTATATCGATATATCCTTTTGTAGACTCTTCCATATCTTATACAATTTATGCTTAAAATTTTAAGCGAGGGCTCAGATGAAGCAATGAGAGAGGTAAGTTTTTGCCTTTTGAAGTAATCATGATTTTAATACCAATTATCATTATTCCAATTACAATATGTTCTAGCTCGTTATAACCTTACGTGAAATTTTTAATTGGCGCACACATTCATCATCATCGTCATCATCAACATCATCTAATGATAATGGAATGGATGGAAATACCAACAGCAAACAGACAGAGTTGGAACTATTTAAATTCATTGAACAGGGTCTGACTCGCTCCAAACGTTTCTATAATATTTGGCAAAAGACTATTGCTGGTTTAGCAGCAGCACAGTTTAAGTCCTTTGACTTTGTTATACTGTTAATCCTTGTACACATCAAGGAAGACAATTCCTTGTATATTGAAAATATTGTAAGTAGCATTTGAGTTGATTTGATTAGCAAATGATGCACACAGTTTGTTTGTGTTTTTAGTTACGACGCCGCATTAAATTAGAGCACATAACCATTGACATTCTGGAGGAGATTAAAACGAATTTTGCTTTCATTCTGGAACAGAATATTAATATTTTAATGCGAATTTTAGATGATTTTATGCGGGAAAAACATAAATTGGTATCAGATTTTGCTAAATCAGCTTACAGGTAAGTGTGCTTGTGCTCAAATCATTAAGATTATCATTGTAAACTCCTTTCACTCCTTGCCATTTACAGTTCATTATTCAAATTTTGTGATTCAATACAAAAGCAAATAGTTAAGAAACTTTTGGAACTCACTTGCGACAAATCTGCTCAACATATGATTAATATTGCTTTGCATTTACTGAAAGATTTGCAACGTAAATATCCTAGAGAGATCCAAAATTGGGGTATGTTGTTGATGCCCTTGCTGGATCGTTTACATGAAATGACATTATCACAAACCCGTCTCATAATGGAGATACTTTGTTCAATTGCTTTTCCGCCACCAAGTTTAACTGAATGTCCCATGTTGCAAGATCAAATTGATATGCTGGTCAAGAAGCAATTGATTAATCGTACGGCTTTTGTGAAAAAGCAAGGAATCATCAGTAGTGTGCAGTTGATTGATAGTATAGCGCGTATTCAAGAAAAAGTGGTTGCATCAAGTGAAGAGTTCAATGAGTCATATAACACGCTAGGCGATTTGCCTGATGGACGCGGTAAAGTAGCTGCAAATTGTATAGGTGAGTAAAAATAGAAATTAGACTCTTTTTATGTTGTATGTATTTATATCTCGTATATCGTTTGATAGTTCGCACCCAACTTGCTGCTAGAGATCCAGAGACTTTGGCTTTGTTCTATGATGAGCTAGCTAGTGTTTGTTCTGCCTCCTCTTCTCATGGACCAAATGAAAATAATGAAGTACAATTGGACAAACCATTTGTTGTTTGGCTCTGTGAACTGATGACTTACTATTTCCAGAGCAACTTCATTGCAGAACAAGATGTATCTGTTGTTAAGTAAGAAGTTTACTAACTAAAGCAAAATTAATTCTGACTCTAATTTCTGACTATTTCCAGTGGCATCCCTTTGGAGCAAAAAAAATGTCTGAACTCAAATGAAGATATAGTAACTAATTCAGAGGCGGATGTACTTAACATAGGCATAAACATAGCTGAACTAGTGCTGAAACCAAGTGGAAAGTAAGCAGACTTACAATAATATATATTATTTCTCTTTCTGGTCTTTTATTTTATTATTCATTCTACTAGTGTCAGCTCATCGATTCTTGTGATGGCCCCATTATTCAATCTATTGCGTGCTCTTCATTTGCATCGGTTCGAAGGTAGCTTGGAGTCGGTTAATGCTTTGCTGGGTTGTGCTATAATTTTACCGAAATTCTTTGATGATGCCACACCTGATTCGATTTACTTTGATTATGATATTGAGCAGCAGAAGCAAATTATGGATATTTACTTTCATACTGCCAACTGGGTGCGTGTCATTGTTTGTGCATTTGCTTCACAACGCGAGCAAAGAACTCGAAAGAAGGTCTTACATCGTTTAGCTGATTTAATACAAATTGAGCAGAAGATTAAGTTACTTTTAACAATTGCTCCAAAGGACTATGCACCACCACAGAGTCAATTTATATACTCATCAGCTGATGCTACTACTAAACCAGGTGGCAGTGGAGGAGGAGGCGGAGGCGGAGGACGTGGTAGAACTGCCAATGCAAAAACGAATCGCACTCGAGGCCAAGCCAATAAATCTAATCAACATGAGACAATTGCAAATATGACATTTAATGATCTCAGTAGGGCACCAGGTAATAATACCACAATAAAATTGGCAGCTATTGGGAAAAATAGCAACAGCCATAAGGGCACGAAAATAGATTTCGATCATTTGTATGGTCCTAAGGAACGCTATCGCCAATTGGATACTGATCTTATGCTATTATTGCATGAAGAGTTCTCCTTAAAGTATCCCATGGAATCGTGTGACATTGGCAAACACTTTGGACTCTTGGAATTTCGTTTCATATTAACCGATTTGGTTAACAAACTCGATTCAGTGGTGGACACCAATAAGATGATTATGAAGACAGAGGGTGACATTGTTGCTCAATATATAACTAAACCAGTTTACTTTATATCTGATCTATCAAGATTTCTATCCATCATATGCAAGAATACACAAATGGTAAGTTACACTTCTCTTACACTTATTTATGTTCTTCAATTCTTCAATTCATTTCAGCTTTTCAATGAGCTCAAGTCTCAGCTCATAAATGTAAACTTTGTTTACAGTAATTGCGATCTATTTACCGAACATTTCAATTATATGAAAGTCTGCTTTGGCTTAGGGCTACGCCTAATGGCGGCATATTTTTCATGGCCAGGATTCAATGATGAAACTCATGGGGATTTGCTTAGAAAATCTTTGTTAGCCATTTTACCCTTGGAGGAATCACAAGAACAACTCAAACGCTCAAATCGTAACAATAAAGCAAAGTTAGCATCGGCAGCATTCGATTGTTATGTAAAGTATGAGTTATCTGTGGTGCATCTGGGAACTGCTGTACATTTACAAGAGTTACTGTATGCTTTGCGGCGACATGGCATTGTCGATGATGCCGATCAACATCAATGCATCGAAGAACAGGCGCAAAAGATAAGTGAGTTTAAAACCAGAAAAAATGTAATCTTTGGCTAAGCCAAAGTTGTAATACTCTTCACACTCCTGTGAATGAGCATACAGAAATATTTTTATATTATTGATTTGGCTTACGTTTAGGGTAGGGTCATACTGCATTTCAATACACTACTAATCATATGTAGATGGCGCTAAATATGTGGAAACACGTCATGTGGGCAATTCATCTTTGGCCGTGTACACGAGACTATACACCGAGAGCGCATGATCATGACCCACTTGTGATTGAGCAAACATTATTGATTTGACTTATGTTTAAGGTAGAGTCAGTATTAATACTGCATTTTAACATTGAGACCGGGAGCAATACGATCCAGTGATCATAGGATCTTGAAATTTACATGGTTCTTGAATATTGGTCAGAACCTTTTAGTTCTTCTATGAACTTTAACTCCTAGTGGTCCGCTGATTCCGACAAATGTGCAGCGTTTAGTAAAAAGAAAACTTTGTGCATAAGTCTATAGTGTGGTCAGTGGGGTTGGTTTACTAAGACAATTGAAAAGGTGAAGCGTATTGTATGGAGAGCCACCACTATGTCGACAGCCATTGTTGTCGGAGAAACGTATACGTATTCTGTAGCACTGGATAGACCATCCCGAGTTTCACAGAGTTAAGGTAGCTACATGTAGAGGACGGCTCCCTAACGAATCACTAATGTGGTGAGTAACACAACTGATCTCCAATGCAACCCTTCACGGCTCGATTTATAGTGACTACTATCAAGAGTTTCGCTTATTACAAAGGCTTTGTCTATCTCTCTCGTAACGTCTGATGTAATGACGGAACAGATATGTTTGGGGGAAACAACGCCCTCTAAGAGTGCTGTAGTTGGGGTAATCCAGAAAATACAGCTTAGGAATCAGTTTATTATGTTGAAAAAAACCCATAATATTTACTTTTTTTTACTGGTGGAGATGGTTATTATTTGTCTGACACTTTTTGAAGGACGTTTGTGTTACTTTTGAGTGTCCTTGGCATAATTTAGGACTTTGTTCCTGTAGTTGCGTATGTTTTGTTTATCATATTGTATTACATTGCAGGAAAACTGTGTCGAACATTGCTCTGTCGTAAATGGTATAACTATGAAGGAACTATGGAGAAGGGAGCTCAATGCAATATATATCTTGATGGTTTGGTCAAGGGATTTCTAAGGAATTCTGATATGAAACGTCAAAAGGAAATATTGCGTATTCTCATCAACGAATGTGCATATCTAAATGGCAAGGATGGAGTCTTAAAATCATTTCCTAATTTCAAAAAGTTTGTCTTTTGATTGGTTACATAATTACATTTATATTTATTGATTATTTTCTCTCGGTAGAGCTAACTTCCCGCTGCTGTTTCGTGGACTTTGTGAGATACTAATAACCTCATTGAATGATATGCTTTTACATCATTACCAAATGGACAAACTGAAAATGTGGGAAAAGAGTTGTAATCTATTTAATCAGTTACTTGAAATTGTTCATAAAGTTGAACAGCCACGTAATTTTTTACTGTTTCTCAAGGTTTGTTTAACTATCCATATATCTAAATATCACATACAATTTTCCTTAATATTATCTATTGTTTGTATGATCAGTACTCCCATGTTTATCTGAAACTTATGCTACAACATGGCCTAGGATTATTGGAAATCAATTTACGGTTGCAACCTGAACGTGTAATTGCTCTATTGAAGAGTTTACAACAAATCACAAGGTTCTTACATAACCTGTGCTGTCACTCAAAAGCTCTTAAGAATCTGACCATCATAAGTCAGATACCCTTTGTACGTGAAACTGTTGAGAATTTAGTTTTTCGCGTGAAAGCCTTATTGGCAGCCAATAAATGTCATGATGTCTTTTGGATGGGTAATTTGGTAAATAAGGATTTACATGGTGACACAATTGTCTCGGAAAATGGAAGCTTGTTAAGTGCAAATAATAATGATGGTGAAGGCAGTGATGCAGAATTACCAGAAGATGATGCCATGGTTGATGAAAGTCTGTTTCCAGCAGATGAGGAGGACAACACAACAACAGCACAAAATAATACAACGAATTTAACAAGAATATCATCAAGGAGTAAATGTATTTAAAGTGAATCATCATGAGATCCATTGTAATCCATTCCTATAAATTTAAGTCATACGAATTATAAGTTTAGATTTAGTAAGCTTTGATAAGAATATCCTATAATCATCACATCCACATATATTTTGAATAAAAATTGAATTTTGTTTAAACTCTAAAAAATTTCCATATTTCTGCTAATACTTAACATTTCTTATACACAATGTCCAAGCGCGCTCGCGATGCGGAAGGAATCAAGAGGAAAAAGGAGACTAAGGCACACTTCCGGAAAATAGTCCGTGCCGTGATCTTGAATAGCACATGGCTTATGGATTCCGGAGATCAAAAAATATCCTTAAATGTGAAAAAGAATATTGCCATGCTTGTGCGCACTCAACGCAAAATTGGATTGTTAACGGTTGCTGTAAGTGTCATAACTCAATCAATATGCACCATTGAGAGGGTCTTGAATAAATGCTTTAATTTTAAAATAATAGGAAAAGTCACTTTTACGGACTCCACACTGGGTTCGTACTGTTGCAGAACGTAAGAAACTTTGTAATTTATTAGCAGGACTAACTTGTTTTTCGCGCATTCCACCCGTAAGTTTACATCTGCCATTAATAATTGATCCACTGTCATTAGCAATTATCAATATGGATATAGAAAATAAGAGCTCGTTTGGTACCAGTTATTAAATTTATGGTACTTAATCCCGGTAGAGTTATCATAAAAGAAAATGATATTCCAATGATGGTTTATTTTATACTCATGGGAGAAGTGGAAATGACAAAAAGTTTCTACGATAAGGTAAGAGTAATTATGATCTGATATCATCTGATTGGTGGTTTAATTATGCAACCATAACCAAATTAAATTAGATGACGCGCAAAATAGTACAAAAGTCAGAAGCAATTTTTGGACCTGGTGATTGCATTGGCGACATTGAAATGGTAGAGGATTGTTTGAGGAGAAATACCTATATAGCTGTTTGTAAGTCAATCACATACTCGTATAATTTAATTAAATTAAAGAATAAAATTAGGTTCATCGGTTGATTAGTCTGTGGACTACTAACTTAATATATATCCTGAGTAGGGTTCTAAGAATTTTCAGGTTATGACCCCCACTTATTTTGCCAGACTTCTTGGAAACTATGAGAACTACAAAGTTGGGTATGCGAATGACATTGCGATAGTTGCGGTAGAAAGACGCTAAGTGAGGTCGCGTCCCGTTGGAGCTTCAAGAAGATGGCTTAGTCAGAATCATCTTTGTCTGTCGAAACACAAAACCGAGTTGGTTTTCATGAGCTCCAGAAAAAAGGTGGAAAAGTCTCAGTGAGAGTGGGGAACTACGTCATCGAATTGAGCCCTTATATAAAGTACGTGGGTGTACTTTTAGACCACCGGCTGTGCTTTAAGTAGCACCTAAATGATTTAGGCAAAAAATTAGCATTCGTTTCACAAAAATTGACTAGGATTCTCCCGAACTTAAGGGGACCCAGACAGCAAACGCGGGTTCTGCTAGGTTCGGTGAGTGGATCCATACTGCTTTATGCAGCTCCGATCTGGACAGGAACCAACTCATAGAATCAGGTCAATTTGCAAATGTTACAGACTGTTCATGATACCAAAGAAAGGTTTTCCGGAAAAACGGGTCTGTTTTCCAAAAAAGCTGATCAGTCACATAGGAGAAGTTAGGAGCTATCTGATTCATCTCCATAACTACAACAGACGTCTTGGTGGGAAATCCTTTGAGGCATTAGCTCAATGGTGTAGTGTCCCTTTAAGACTTCCGTCATCATCTGAATGCTCTCCATTAGTTAAGTTAATCCACTTAGTATTAAACCATTTGATTAGAAAGCAACACTTGATTGAATTGAAAAAATAAATTTTGTGCTCTGAGTACTAGTACATCAAACATACTTCTTAGTTCTGTGTTGTTCTAATTATGGTATTATGCAAATTTTCGCATGTTTATTACATCATTTTATTATTCATTCAACATTCAAATTATATAGAATCATCCACCCAACTATAATCAGCAAATAAAATTTCATTAAGTCCTAATTCGATTCAATCAAAATACATAAGTATATTGTACAAGTACTACATAAACAAAAGTATTTGTATCTCCATTCTCATACCATCGTTTACTATGCTATGGCGCTATGGCGCACTTTTCGGTAGCATCGCGCGACGACTTTAATACTCGTATAAGTAAATCAAGAACAACAACAAAAGAAAGGAAAAGGAAAACAAATTGCAAAAAAGTAAATAGGTTGTGCTTGTTTAGTTTTGGCTAGGTTAGTACTTCCACTACCAATCGTTTGTGTCAGTCAGTCATTGATTCAAGCATGATTCCAGCGATGTGATGCACGCCAACACTAAGCCAAATTCAAAGCAAACGTCATGTCGTTGTTTCGTGCCTGATGGGGCTGACTAAACTGGCTAAACTGCCTAAGATTGTGCCACCGTTTAAAAACACATTTTTTGTTGTTTGCTAAATAAAAAAAAAAAAAAAAAATTTAAATAAAATAAAGTCGAACATTTCCATTTGTGTAGCACAGTGCGAGCTACTCGTTGTATTTGACTCTGACTTCAATGATATACTTGGTCCTTATATGTCCAAGCAATGGTCGGATCTGAAGAGAGCTGTAAAATCACTTGATTATTTCAACTTTTTAAGTGATAAACAGGTAAATACATACATACTGTTTATTATTTATTTGATTTCTGTATGTTGTTCTCAGGTTATAAGTGCATGTACCTATGCACAATTGCGACAATTCGATCCTCTCGAGACCATTTATTATGAAGATAAAGGTTCAGTGAGTTATGTTTATTTTGTGGTCAGTGGAGAATGTGAAATATTGCAGTGTCTAAATATGAAGGTTTGTACATAGTGCGATTACTGTACATCTTCCCTTTGTGTTCTGTTCTTCGTCTGTTATGATTTTTCCTTTTCAGGTTACTCAAAAAGGTCCTAAAAAGACATTTGAATTAGAAGATTTAAAATCAAGTACTATGGTCTTTCAAAATCTTACCAAAGATGAGGCCAGGAAAATCATGCGTGAAGAGGATGACAAATTGAATTTGAATCTTATAAGTGAATTAGACGATGAATCAGATGAAGAGAAAAAAGAACAAGCCATAATGAAAAAGAAAACTGTAAGTTTATAGAAACTGCAAAATGATTTATTATTCTTGTACCATACTTACAAAACAATTGTTCTGTAATATATTAGGTAAAAAAATGGGATCTAAAGACAATTGAAATTAATTGTGGTCTTCGGAAGCCTGTACTTTTCGAGGGTCAGGATAATAAAGTGTGGCCTTTGGAGGATATGGATGAAGGTGAAGCGGAAGTTGAAACTGAATTCGATAGACTAGGTCCAGAAGCAAAAATTGAAGAACAAAGCTCAGGTTACCAGGAATTTGATCCATCATCCACGCTTATGGAATCCGAAATTGAATTGGTTTCACAAACTGAATCAATGATTGAATCAAAAGAAACATCATCACAGGGCAAGAAAAGGCGTAAAGATGAAGTTGTAAGTTCAACATTCATTGCATTTGATTGAAGCTCCTATGTTTGTAATAATTTTCCCTTGTTTCAGATTGTAAGACGAGAAAGTCATTTTATTGATGTTGGTTCTTTGACTTTTGGTGGCATTTTTGGTTTGGGTGAAAAGCTCGAGCATCGAGTTATTATGGCGCGTACAACAGTTCAATGTTTAATGTTGCCACGCTTCTGGCTTTTTGAAAAGAATCAAAATCCTGGGAATGTTTGGCAACGCAGGCGATTCTATTTGGACTGTACAATACCATCAAGAGAAGTCTTATTTAAGGATTTCCTTAAAACACGCAAATGGCAGAAGTTTAAGCATGACTTCATTCAAAGTAATCTGGATCAAAATCAAAAGTCTAATGATACAAAAATAGATGATATTCCCATAATATGCCGCATCGTTGAGCCGGTGGCTCAGCAATAATAAAATCACATGTTATTATCATTGGTTATATTCACTTACATTAATTATCCTATTTCAAACAAATTGTTAACAATTGTAACGGTCACAGATTTTAAAGAAATCTACTTTATTTTCTATTAAACATTAACTTTGTTCGTGTACTTTTCACATCTTGCATAGTAGCTGGGACAATGAAATGAAACTTACTATCTTTTTATGTTGATTTTCGGTTATTAGCATAGTTGATTTGCCAGCAATATTGTCCCAATTTTTGTATTGTGCTTTAAAAAGTTTTTCGATCAATGGTATCCGTGGAAACGAAATATTGTAGTATATGAAACTTTAATCCTAAATACTTATGAGTAGTATGAAATAAGTTTCTATTTCTCAGTAAGCAACGAGTTGAGGCAGGTCTATTTATTATCTTAGTTGTCATATTTGATTGTAAGTATTATAGCTGTTATCATAAATATATACACTAAACACTTCAAAAACCAAGGGTCAAAGTGCGGAATGAAAGTCACCTTAAGTCTGTGCCTTTGTTTGATGCCCAGCAGTATGAATCACTGGTCTAAAACTAGTTCGTGGCTTGTCCTTTTTTACATATATTCAACTGGTGAATTTAACATAGCCACCATTAATGCGAAAAGGGGCTGCTGACTTATTATGGAAACTTACCCTCACTGATTCACCTCTGCATAACCTGCGACTAATAAATTCACTAGCCACCAGGTAATAAGTGAATTAATAACGAAACAGGGATTATTGCCACCAAGCATACTGCAGGGTTACTAGCGCACACATCGATTTGAACGTTACTTAGCAGATTGCAAACTTGTTTAAAGTAAATCAGGCTTCTTATGTGAAAGATTTGAAGCAATTGCTGGCCAGAATTATTCGTCAGACTCTAGAGCATAGGCTCCCAAAGTGGGCGATAATGGTTCATTGTGGGTGCTGGAAGCTTTGAAGTGGCTGTAGATCTCTCAATTAAAGAAATTAGGCGCCATTAAGGCAATCTAGAGTGTCAACGGAAGAAAAATTCAGTCTAAAAAAATGAGAATAAAATTTTTTGGGTGTACTAGAATTCGATAAACACCAACACTGTTTGAAAGATAGCACAGATACACGTATGTATTTTTTCATGGAGAAGGTTTCAAGTATGCTACGCATCCAAGTTGTTGTAACTTGCCAAACATTGTTTATAAATTGACAATACTCAATTTGGAGTCCCCAACCCGTCATTCATCCAAATATTTACTTTATAGATAAAGGGCAGTCGCTATGCTTTGCTGGATTAAAATTGGAAAATCCATGTTTTTCGCACGGTCAACGTAGCTTGCTCTAGAGTAGGCATGTACTCTAAAAATTCTGTACATCTATTCGCCGAACAAAAATAATGTTTATCCACAACAAAAGATTTGAAATAATGAAGTCTTAGCCTTATCAAGTTAGGTTTATTCTAATTTTTGTACATATGTATCTATTCCTCTTCGTTGTCCAAATGATAACTTCAGGTTTTTTATAGATCTGTATGGTTGCAAAGAGTTGAAGGAAGGCTCAATAAGTGAAGGTTATGTCGATGGTAGCCGATAAGGTCGAAGGCGAACACTGATGCGCTAAGAGCTGTCCAAACCAGAGATTACAATGAGCTCAATTTGTAAAATCTCCATTTGACGATCAAGCCTTTCTATTCTATCGGATTCTATCTTATAGGAACGAAATAAAAGAGAGTGTAGTTTAGGTTTTTGGCATGTTTATACACATGCCATAAATATATATATATTGTTTATTTAAAATGTATATATAAATAGTTTTTTATTGTTTTTCACATAAACATTTTGTAATTGAATAATTTCATGTCAACATAGTAGTAGTACGTACATATAAGCTAAGGAATCATTTTCTTTTTTTTTTTGTTTGTTTTAAATGTTGTTTTGTTGTTAAGTAAATAATCATATAAATTGTTCCAATATAAATTGTTAATAATAAAAGAATATACGTGGTATAAAAACATACATAAAGTATAAAAAAAAAAATATGTAAATAAATTTGAAAAAACATAAAAAATAAGTATATAAAGAAACTTATTTGTATAAAAAATGTAAACAATTTAAAAAATATTTTTTTTTGATTTATAAAAAATTTTTTAAGATTTTTTTTCTTTAATTTTTTGCACATTTTTTGTTTTTTGATTTTCTTACTTTTTCTTTTGTAAATATGTGAATCCCTCCACTCTTGACTCTTGGTTGTGTTGGGTGGGATTCTGTGCTATGTGATTTCAAATTCTTGCACTAAACTTAAGTAGTTTGGATAAATGTATGTTTTTTTTTCTTTCATATTTTGGTTTTTTGTTTTTTTTTTTTTGTGGCATTTCTATTCTTTTTTTACTACAAACAACATGAATGATTAAAATGCCCTTGGGCTTGATCCTGACGACGACTACGACTAATAATTATATATTTGTTTCTTTATAGCTAGAAGTAGCTCTATTCTATACGATAGTATAACATATTATAGTATGGTTATTATAAAAAAAGTTTGATTTGTGGGTATTGTTGTTGCTGTATCTGAATGAATAAACATAATATAATGGATAGACAAACAAACAATCATACAGAGCAAGCAAAACTTATAAGGTACACTTAGATACTTAGTAAAAGACATTTCCAGCTGTATTATGTATAACAAATTGCTAATGGCTTATGGAGAATTTTATTATCACGGGTGTCTAACTGTATAACTCTAGACTGGGAGTAGAATGGTGGTGCTCCAATGGCAGTTAGTGGGAACGTTTGAAGTGGTTACGTTTAACTGCTCGCTTCAGTTTGGCCACTTGCCATTCATAGCGTTTAAGTTCTGCTGACAGTACCTGATTGCGATCCTCCAGTATTTTTTCCTGTTCGATTTCCTCCTCTTCCTTTTGCTTATTCTTACGACGTGAAACTCGACTGGCTTCATTATTTTTTGCACGATCCAGCAATGATTTACGTTCGTTTTCGTCTAAGGTGCTTAAGATTTTCGGATCAGGTAAATCACTATGTTGTTTTGAAGGACGACCACGTCGCTTCTTATTCGATGTAGATGCACTGTTACTTGTATAACGATACTGAGATGTAGAACAATTTGAGGCTGCTGGCGATGTGGGTGCAGTGTTGAAACTGCCCGTGCAAATAGTATTATTTGTGTACGTTGTGGATGATGTTGCTGAAATGCTGCTCTGTGGTGTGTCTGGGGCGTAGAGTTCGGCGAATGTACTGATATTGGTGTTGGCTTCATCATCATCCACGGCGAACTCTTCGACAATGCTATCGATGAGAATTTGTGTGATTGATTCGGTGGATGAATGGTTGCTATTTTGGTTAAGCAAATGCTGTGGAATAGAATAAAAGAAATGCTATAATAAATTGTATAATGTAACCGAAATTCTATTTAAAACTAACCTCTCCTGAACTCATGTTATCGATTAAATTGACAACATCAGGTGTGTTCAGTGGCATTGCATTGCCTGCTTGAATGGGAATGCGTAGTGTGGTGTCCAATTGAAGTCTTCGACGCTTTTCGCCCATTGCTATTGTTGGTAAAGCAGCTCGTTTCAAGCTTCTGCAACCGATCCCCGAATTAATCATGCCGCCGCCAATATTAATGCTGACCACTGTTGATGCATCTGATGTTTGTATGCCTGTATTTTCATAAAATTCTGATTTGTCATCATCGGCCTCCAGAAGAATGGGTGGAATCATTGGCTGACTGCTCATATGGTATTTATAATAATCAGAATCAGAATCGAAGTCTGGGGGCAAATGTGGTTCTGCATTTGTAAATAACTGTTGGCTATTGTTGTTTATTGTTATAGTTTCTGCTAGGAGTGGATTTATTTGGGAACTATTCAAATATTCTGACAAAGGGAAGTCATCATTTGTGACTTGGGTAATGTCAATGGCATCCTTGTTGAATGGATGATCCCAAAGGTTGAGATTAACCGAATTTTCATCTGAGAGAGCTTTTGGTGAGATATGAAGATAATCCTCACATTTGATTTCAGTTTTAAACATAGTCATGGTTTCTTCGTTGTTGTTGTTGTTGTTACTATTGGCGGCGGCAACGCTGGTTGTATTATTGTTGGCGGTATTGATGTTGCTGCTGCTGTTGCAGCAACCCGCATAAATATCGAAATCGTAGTCATTTGGATTTATCATCATGTTGTTGTTATCGTTGTCGATGTAATTATTGTTACTGTTGTTGCTGTTGTTGGTGGTGGTGTTATCCTCCGCAATCATACCAATATCAAATTCAAAATTATTAAACGCTTCGTCGTTTTCTATATTCAAGATCTTTTCGTGTCCGTTGCCGTTTTCACTGGTTGTTGACGTGGATTCTAATTCTTGCAGATATTCTATAAAATCAATTTATATAACAAAATTTATTAATTATTGTTATTATATTAAAAATATTCATAAGCCCCCATACACATATGAAACATAAAAACACGACAACTAGATATTAGTAAAAAACACACAAAACATACACAAATTAATTGATGCATGAATCCCTAACATTTTGTTAACATTAGGCAAATTAAAAAAAAAATGTTAATGTTAATTTTCTGTAAGCTGAAAATCTGCAGAATCTGAAGAATTGATAAATATGTTGCATACTTTTGGTTGTTTCTTCAATGAAGAAGAACAAACACATGATCGACAATCATGTATAGTTGTCTCTATTGCACTATTATTATTGTGAAATACTCAAATGAAGAAAATTTAAAAAAACAACAATTGGGAAAAAAGGAGGAAAAAAGAAATACTAAAGAAATTTGCAATAAATTGATTCGTTAAATGAATTTTATGTAAATGAAATAAGAAGTGAGAGAAAGTTGAAAAAAAAAAACAATAATAAAATCAAAATAAAATAAACATCGATCAATTCGATAAAGTTTCCTTATAGGATGAGGATAGTTACAAGATCATAAATTTTTTACAAATAAAAAATTATTATAGTTTTTAGTATCAAAATGAAATTTTTATTAAAAACATGAATTTTCTTTTCAATAAAATATTCGACACAAAACTTTGTTGCTGCAATTTGTTGCCTAAAAATTTGTTGCAACAAATTTAGTTGTTGTTAATACTAGTTAAACGTTTGCAACCAATTGCCTCCAACTCATTACTACTAAGAACATTTTATATATTAATAAATAAATTTAAATTTTGTTTTAATTAAAATTGGGAAAAACACGATTATGTTGCCGCAATTTGTTGCCTAAAAATTTGTTGCAACAAATTTAGTTGTGGTTAAAACTAGGTAAAAGTTTCGAAAAATTTTGTTGTTGTTAATACTATGTAGTATGTAAGTAAACGTTTGCAACCAATTTGCCTCAGACTCATTTGTACTAAGAACATTTTATTTATTAATAAAAATAAATTAATTTAAATTTTGTTTTAATTAAAATGAGAAAAACAAAAATTTATTTGTTGCAATTTATTGCCTTAAAATTTGTTTAAACAAATTTAGTTGATGTTACATGCTACCAGTTTGCCTCTGACTCATTAATACTAAGTACATTTTCACTGCCTACATTAAGTGTTGAACATGATTTAAAAATTGAAGAATTTTTAGAATTTCTAAATTATGTTCATCAGTAAATACATGCAGCATTCTATATGCTGATATGCGAATGACGTCAACAATTGTACCATAGATCAGCTCTATAAGAATATACTAGCTCACTCTCAACATGTTTAGGAAACATTTTGTATCTCTCTTAATTCTCATAAGCGCACAAATACACAATAACAACATCATCGACGAAGAGGCATTACTAGCTCTATACGTTTTTAATTCATGTATCTGAAGCAAACGTGAGAAACAAAAGTGTGCATGATCATTCATGTTCAAAATTCAAGCAGTGACAATATTTGTTGTTTTGCCGGCAAATGTACAATACAATAATAAACTGTTTAACAATTTTGTGTAAATTTGTGTGAAAAATTAAATAATTCGATTTCTTGTTTAAATTTCATAAAATAAATTTTTTGCATATATGTAATATTTTAATAATTTTGAACATTTTGATTGATTTTTTGCATTTACAATTAATTTCCTGTTCCAATTTAATTAAACTAATCAATGCATTTGAAAAACTTCCTTCTCTAATGTCTAAAGAAAATAAAATTTTGGAGAAGAAATCAATTATTTAATGCCAATAATTTAATGAAAACCAAATTATTTTAATAAAAATATTTGTATAAATTTTGGTATATTTACCTTTGGTTTTTATATGAAATGGTTGAAATGTTTAACTTTGGTTTCAACTAAGTATTAAGTATTGGAGTATTGTTTCAATCCGAATCAGATTTAATGCACGACTTTGCTATCTGACGGTTCTCAGACGAATAAACATGCGAGTTACAATTTGCACAATACCAAATAATACATTTGCTCACTCTCTCTTACTCTCTCTCAATCTATGCTCTTCCGAGTGTGCACGTGTGTGTGTGTGTGTGTGTGTGTGTGTGTGTGAGGGATAGATAACAGAATGCGCAACATGTATGCGTGTGTTGTGTGTGCGTGTATGCGCAAGTGACAAAAACTGTTAACAGGATCGCTAATTTTCAATGTATTTTACACGGTAGTAGGGTTTTCTTTATTAGAAAATTTAGATAAATACATGTTAATATATGTCAATACTTTAGAGGGGGTCTACCAATGTTGGTAATGTGAATAGCCATTTTTAACTGGATAGAAATGGTGGAAATTATTATTAAAATACTTTTTTAAAAATGAGTTGATTGATTTATCTAAGAATTTGATAATGTATCTATTATATTTCTTCGATTTTCAAGCTTTCAATTGAAAGTAATACGAATACTTGATGATGGGAGAAGTGTTGTCAATCAAATTATGTTAAATTTTAACATAAAATGTAAATCAAATCAAATCGACATCTGTGTGGGTGTGTGAAAGAGAAAGAACAATAACACATATGATTGAAAAAAAGGGGTAAGTAATTGGACCTAACACAATGACAATGCAATAGCATGCCCGTAATGTGAAACAAGTGGGTGAGAGAAGAGAGCTGTGTGAATGAAATAGCAATACACATATGGTCTCTTCACAATATTAATAAGAGTGTGTGTGTGTGTGGGAGAATTAGAGAATGGTCTGACTCTCTTGTGTTACGCTCTCTCTCAATTTTTTTGCATCTCATGAATGAATTTCACAATTCTGAACACACGATATTCTTTGTTTAAAATATATTTGTTTTAACAGGTGACATTTAATTAATTAATCGATCAATTGTTTATGAAAGTAAAGTTTTAATTAATAAATAAATTAAATTAAATAATATACCGGTAATTTAAGATATTTTTATAGAAAATCTTATAAGGGAAATTCTAAAGTGTGTTTTTATTGGTTTTGAGTGTATATTCTGAAACTAGGTCACTCACATAATGATAAATGATCTCTGTTCCCTCATCTTTTCTACTTTCAAACATGATAGACAATTTTACATTGCTTTTGTTAAATAACCCTTAAAAACACATGATTGGATTATAAAATATGCATCCTATATAGTATATATCATATGGTATATTTGCAATGTAGTATATTTGATTGTACATTTGCCGGCAAAACACCAATTTTAATTGTACAAAATTAATTGATAAGCAAAATTACCCAAATATTAAAGAAAATGCATGTCCATATATGGACTAAGTAAGTTTTTTGTCTTAAAGAAATATACATTTGACTCATTTCTATTTAAGGGACGAAGATAAAATTATATATGTATATAAGTTTAATTTTTTGCACTTTAACAATAGGTTTGTTTGGTTTCGTCAGAACAAAGAAATGATCAGTTTATGTATAATACGAGTAATGACACAGAAATAAAATGCGTTTGATTCTATCTAATATACTCGTATAGTATATATCTATAGAATGATTTGTTGAAATTTAATATTGTCGAACTATAGGTCAATAAGTGTTTGAGAACTATCAAAGAGTTGTAGGAGTATATAATTTCTGGCGTTTCAAAATTCTCTCTCAATGTAAACCTTTTCATTATAAATTCATAAATTCTTGTGCACGTGACTCATTTCATATTCTATTTCCTTTATAAAGACAAAATTCCTTTACTTTGCCAATACTAAAAATTCATAAATTACATCATTTGAATAATCTTTTCATTTTAAATTTATACATTT
Organism: Amiota communis; assembly: GCA_037043315.1. Taxonomy (NCBI): domain Eukaryota; kingdom Metazoa; phylum Arthropoda; class Insecta; order Diptera; family Drosophilidae; genus Amiota; species Amiota communis. Next base: position 418,762 of record JBAMAV010000680.1, read on the forward strand.
TTATAAGATGAAAATTCCTTAACTTTGCCATCACGTTTCCATCACTACAGATTTGTCTTTTTCTAGTTTTAAATAATTTTACAAATGTCTTTTACTTTTATATTTCCATTTCCTTTGTTAGCGGTTAATATTATTATTGCCACAGATTTTTGATAGATACTGCGCAATTATTTTTTAGAAAGGAAAGAAAACACTGCAATTAATGGACATTGAAATACTTAGTAAATGAAGCATTTTAAAAAAGCTGACGTCATCAACATTGTGATGATGATCGAAAGACTTCTGCAATTTCACAATTTGATGGATAACAATAATCCATTGGAAATTATTTGCGTTTAATTTAATAAGTATTATATAACGTACTTCTTTGTACAAAAAATCTATCAATACTCGTGTACCCCCACTTTCGTTATCTTTATCTAGTTTCTTGTTTCAGGTGTCTACCTCTTTTTCTATTTATATACGTGTAACTGAGTTTGATGAATCATCATTGCAAGATATACAAATAAAAGGTACATAAGAATATCATAGGAAATCTGTAAATTATGAAGAAATTATAATAAAATATGAAGACGCATCTACTATATGCAAACCTATGAGTTAGTTATTCATATAGGTAATACATACATATACATGTTTGTACTACAAAACTGCTATTGTTCCACTTTTGAAAGGACTTCAAAAGCCATGGGTCATTGCACTGTATTATGTACTCTACATATTTATACATTTCTTTTCATTTGTTTTTTCTTTTCTGTACAGTATTTTCAGGCTGATGTATGTTGTATGTACCGCTCTGTATGACGATCATTATGCAATATGATGATAATGATTATGATGATGATGATAATGATTTGGTTTTTATATTATTAGTGACATATACACATATATTAAATATCATAATCATGATCATCATTGCACAAAGATTGAGCACATTTGAGCAGAGCTTATGACTTGTAGTGCTAGTATGTGTTAATATATAAATGTATTATTTGCATTGCTTTGATTGAATGACTCTGACACTGACTGATCCGTACGTAAAACCCATTCTAGGAATAGGAATGCACAAGCGTTTAATAATACATATATATACACATACATAAAGGCACAACAACAACGATAACACAGTACTCACCATCAATGAATACCGGAACATTTATCTCTTCAACTGTAGCAGTAGGCATTGCTCCACTCATATCCATTTGGGATATGTCCGCTTCTGTCAATTGAACTCCAGCCATAGATGTTAAATTCATCGTTGTTGGCCTCGAAACCTGCACTCTCATATTCGTTTCTTGATTTCTTTCTGTTGTCTCCGTCGTCAAGTGGGTAGACGATAAATTGTTTGGATAATGGTAAAACGAGGAATCGCAGTTGTACTCGTCTGCTGTTGTTGTTGTGATCTTCGGTTGAACCGGTATGGAGTAGTCGGAGTTTATCAAGGTATTCACCGTCGGGGATCGAGTCACCGGAATTGTATGGCTTACTATAGTTGCCGCTGTTGGTAATGTACGTTTCACTGAATACATAGTTGGTTCCGACCCTGGTAAAAAGGGTATTCGAATATAACGAGTTTGAGGCACTTTCTGCTCTGTCTGAATTGTTGTTGGCTTCGTACGATTTGTTGGTACTCTGATCAATAATATTCTTGGATTCGTCTTCGAATTTATAACAATGGGTATTGTTGTTGTCGACGACGACAATTCTTGTCTCTGTGGCGTTGGGGTTGGCGCTGTCAAAAACGACGTTGTCGCTGTTCTTATTGGGGTCTGTTGAGGCACTATCCTGCTTGTTGAATTCTTCAAGTTCACTTTCTTCAAATTGTTTAAAATGATTGTGCCAGCCGTGGCAATCGTCGATGTCTCTTGTAAATTGTTGCTGTTGTATGTTTGCTGATGTTCCGATTCGTATGTTTGCGGAATTTCTCTTACTGGTTCCTGTATCATCAATATTATATCTCTGGGATTCTCCGCACAAGTTGTTGCTTGCTGTTGTTGATGATGATGCGTTGATATAATAATCGGCGTTGTCGTTGCTCTGGTTGATGTTCGTAGTATTGGGGCTGCAGTAGTTGTTGTTGTTGTTGATCTTTGATTCGCTGTTGGGCCGAGATTGGCTAGTTTGGACTTCGACGCTGAATGCCATTTTGAACGGGGCTATAGTTTCGAACAAATTTTTGTATTTGATTTAGTGCAATTTTTTGGTTTCGGTTACACAAATGAAAATCATTCAATTCGTTTTCAGTTCATTTGATTTTTGACAGAAATTGTTGTTGATATTGAGTGGAGCAAACGCGTTTTTTGTTTTTGTATTTTTTTTTTTTTTGTTGATGTGGAAGAAAAAAATTAAAGAAAAACAATTGGTTATTACGATTCGAGGGTTTTTCATGTTGTAGGTGGGTGTTTTTTCTTTTCCTTCGATACGATTCCTTTGTCGTATTTCAAACTCGCTTTACTTATAAACAATTTGAGCTTCAACGAACTGAGGAATCGTTCTTGGATTAGCAAAATGTACAAATGCAAATGCGTAAAAAGCTACGTCGAACTAAACGAACGAACTACATACAATATTTTTTCAATATGGCGAGATATCAACGTACATAACTTCAACAAATATTGAATACAATTATTCATGACTACTATAATAAACTACAATACAATACAACAGAATAGGAGTAAAGAAGGGCGCATATTCCTGGTTAAACGCTTGATATCTCTGACCTTGATTGAAAAAATATTTGTTTGTTGAGGTTTGTGTTAAGTTGTGATAAAGATGTGATAAAGTTGTGTGAATGTAAGATGGCGGATGGATGATTTTTTTGCTCTCTTTCTTGTATTTTTTTGTCAATTTTCCTTTTTTCCTTTTTTTTCCATACTTTTTCCTTTTTTTTCGTGATTTTTGGATGATATTCCTTTTTTCCTTTTTTTTTTGTTTTTTTTTTTTGTGTGTGTTGGATTCTTTTCCTTTTTTCCATTTTTGTTCTTTTTTTCCTTTTTTTTTTTTAGTATTTTTTTTTTTAAATATTTTTTTTTTTTAATATTTTTTTGTATTGTTTTTTTTTTTAAATTTCTTTTCTCTTTTCTTTTTTTCTTTTATTTTTTTTTTAAATTTTTTTCTTTTCTTATTTTTTTTTTTTAATATTTTTTCTTTTTTTTTTCTTTTTTTAATATTTTTTTTTTATTTTGTCTTTTTTTTTGTTTTCTTTTTTTTTTTCTTTTTCTTTAGCTTATAAATTATTTTTTGAGCTATTTATTTTTTATTTTTTGAGCCAATAAATACATTCATGTGAATTTTTATCTATTGTACCAAGAATATGAAAATAAATAATTGGGTTTTGTATACTCACTTTTAGTTGACCGTTGGAAAGAAACAATGAAATTGTTAGGAAACCTCTAAACAAGCTCTAAAAGAGTCTTCGACGCTATTTCCCTTTAAACTGTAAATAAAATAGAAAATAAACAAAATTAATTAAGCAAAAAAATATTGGATTAAAATCTAAATAAAATTAGAACAAAATACATAAATTAGTATTTTATATCTTGATTGGGTGGAGGGGGACAAATATTTTAAATTACTTCAATAAGCAACATAAAATTATATAATCTCCCTATCTCTAGAGAGAATTAATTATCTATGTAGTATGTAGTATTTCCTAGTTTGATATCACAATTCATGTTTGATAATAATATTGATAGGTGAGTGGACACGTGGCGGGGTGCCTAGATCTATTCAGTACAAATGTACATATAAGCCATTCATATCATCATATTATACATGTACTTAACTGATCTATTTAATGTTAAACAAATATAGAATAATATTAGATCACTAGAGCAGAAAGCCATGGCGCCTAGTGCCTTTAATTGTAAGTAGTTTAAGAATATATAATAACAATAGCTAGCTAGCTAGGTACGAGCAGGAGGGCAGTTGCCTTCCGTAGCTGTTTGTAGATATTTTATTACTATAGTTATACGATATTTGGGAAGGTCCTCGAAGATTACAAGTGTAGATGATTAGTTCAATAGCAGTCAAAACCCTGGTCCTTGCCAATATTAGATTTTTTTTATAGATATCACAATTGAAAGATCAAGGTAGTTGATATTTATTACCCAATTGGTTTTGATAACATAATCAATTGGTCAATACATAAAATGGAGCCCATAATCATTGTAAATATTTATAATTATTTAAAATGAATTTCTACTTGGGGTCCTAAGATTCTTTATTTCTTTGTTAGCTTTTCTTACTTGCAAGATGGTACTTAGATGCTCCCCAACTGGTATTTTACAATGAATTGGTCAGTATAGAAAATGGAGTTCATAAGTTCATACACATTTATAACTGATTAATTAAAATGAATTTCTACTTGAGGTCTCAAGATTCTTTGTTATTTATTCTTACTTGCAAGATGGTAGATGCTCCCTCTAACTGATATTTCACAATGAATTGGTCAATACAGAAAGTGTTGTGTATGACTACTAAATATTTTTAATTATTTAAAATCGCTGCACACTTGGTTTCTTGCTTTCTTTGTTATATTTACTTACATGAAAAATGGTACCTAGATGCTCCCCAACTGGTATTTCACAATTATTTGGTACGCACAAAATGGCGTCCAACTACATAAGTAACTACTATATATACACAAAATGGCGTTTAGGTTCCGTCCTAAGATTCTGGTTTTCTTTGTATGTATAAGTCATAGTACGTATAGTACAAAAAATTCAATTTTTCATATTCTCTCATACCATCATTCACTCTCATTCACAGTCAACGTAGATAAGAACATATGAATCTGTATGACATTCATTTTTCAGAAATGAAACACAACACACATTCACATCCACTACAAATAAATGAGTGAAAACTCAAACACATTTTACAGCGAATGATTCATAAGCCGTTTTTAACGCATTCACGCTCATGTCTAGTATGGTGGCATTCTTTATTTTCATAAATTGTTTACAAAAAGAACATCTAAGTATTTTGTGTATTCAACACCCTGTAACTAGTTTTGTTTTTTGAAAAGATAAAAAAAAAAATCAGTAATCAGTCACTAGCAACAAAAGCCCTACGCTGTTGTTTGGGTTGTACAAAAGCTAATAATTGCCATAATTAAGATAATTACAAAAATTAAAAAAAAAAACAACAAGACCAACAAAAACAATATAAGTAGATGACGACAATCATTATGGGCTCGTGTTATCTGCTTCTGATATAAGTAGCTTGAGATAGAAAAACAAAGGAAAGCTTAATTAATTATAGTATTATATAGATAGATATTATATAGTATATAGAATACCAAAAAGCTTCTATGAGCATGTTCGTGCATGTAAAATAATTTAGGGAAAATAAATTTAATTTAAACAAATATGTAATGTCATTATAAAATAAAAAAATCTGTTCATGCTTTGAATTCGACGAATTTATTTATTTACAAACACTCACAGACACAAGCACACAGATGCACATACAACACAAACGAAACACAATCACATGTTTCAGCATGTGTAATTACGACAAGTAGTTTTGCGTTGGTGTCTGTCTTTTTTTTTTGGTGTGAGTGTTTTGCTATGTTTGTAGGTGGTTGTGTTTGTGGTTTTGATCGCAATTGTATGTGTCTGGCAATATGGCGGCCGGTTAGAAAGCTTTATTTTTCGTACTTTTTGAATTTCATGATGACTAATCACAAAAGAAAACTATGCATATATGCAATAACTAACTAATTAACTTAGTATAGTTCAGTATATGACTTCTGTCATAAGTCAAATAGATTTCTAATTGATTTTTTTAACATTTTTTAACCTTCTAACAACTTTGAACTTTGTCAAACCTTATTAAAGTAAAAGTATCTTAATATTATATTATTTATAAAATGATATGGAAAAACTTACGTAAAAACTTTAGAAGTGTCTGCAGATATGAAAGTTGGTTTGCACCCAACAAGTATTATATGGAATTTGATGTAAACGTTTACTTTGAGTCGCAATTCGGGTGGCAAATCCGGACCACCACTAGAACCATAACCGTTTTTTCCTCTTTTTTCTTTACTTATAAAATGCGCACTTAGTTGTTTCACTAAACAACTTAAGAACACACACAAAAAATACTGTTTTTATACACTTAATTAATTTAAGTTTTAGTCTTTTAAATTCACAGTTCTTTTTCCTTTTCTTTAATTTCTGATTCTAAAAGGAGTTTCAACACTTTGTAGATTCTTCTTAATATGTATTTATTTATATGTATCTACAATACTTTATATAGTCACACACAGCGTATTGCTAATATTGAAGAATATGAGCACAAATTCTGAACTGCGTTGCTTAAGTTTTCACTGAAAAGTGAACTATAAAGAAATGACTTTTTCGACTACGACAACGTTGTGTTGACTGAAATGAATTTAGTTTCGTTGTGAAATTCATAAAAGTCCACAGAAACCAGTTTATTTGCTTGCTGCGAATGTATGTGTTATTAGTATCTGTGTACTTGTGTATAAACACAAAAGCTTTCAATATACAGATACATCACACACCAGTGTGAATTTATTGAAATTACAAAAACAAAAATTTCCCTCATTGCTCAATCTCTTTGCCGCACACTTCACTTATTCTTTATTCTTAATAATAACATCTGCTTTGCTCTACTCAACAGGCCCCAAGCAAAGCATGACAAAGTGAGAAAAGTATACTTATGTATCTGTTACTGTAGTACAACGACACTTTAAACGCTCAAGTTGAAGGTTCACATTTGTGTTGTTTTGTACCGGCAACGGTTGCCGGTAAAAATATCCCATTGTAGAATTTATTGTATATATGTAAGTAAAATACAATACATCAATTTGTGTATGGAATAAGAAAGTTGTGAACAAGTTGAAAATGCTTATTCATTTTATTTGTCACTGACCTATCATAGCGTATTTGTATTTTATTCTTATGACATAAGATTTATTCTATAATCTGTTAAACAAAAAAACTAAAAAATACCCGTATACATTTTTCTTTCTTGATATACAATTATTTAAATATACTTAATAAAACAAAAGTTTATAAAACTGATTTCATTAAAACGAAACTTATTTTTATTTGCTTAAAGCCTCTGATTACTAAATTATTAAATAAAAAATTATGAAAAGATTCGAGGATTACTATTGTATAGTAGCTAATAATAAAATTATGATTTTGTTTATTTTGTAACATTTTTTTAAACTTTTTTCGTTCAGTATAAAGTAGAACAAAACTTGTTTGATGATTAGAAATTTTGTTAATTCAATAGTAAAGATAGTTTAAACTTTGAATTTTTGAATTGTAGAGCCCTTTCCGTATGTTAGGTACTACATTTTATTACAAGATTGTTGTTGTATATAAGTATAATAATCGCCTGATTCTGATGCTAGTAATGAATAGAACCTTACATGGCATGTTAAACACAAAAGGGGGACACTACAACCTTATAAGGGTAAAAACTTTCCAATTACAAATATTATTGATACATTTTTTTGAGAGAAACCCTAAAATAAACTATAACAGACAATTGAAGAAGTTCACAACATTGCAATATGGAGGATTTGAACCTAACAGAAATGCTGATGCAGTCACGTCTTACATTGTCATAATTATGAAAAACTTCTAGAGATCGAAGCATAAAATTTATCAATTTCTATAAGAATTAATGTACGTTTATTGGTCCAAGAAGCAAGCATAACCATTCGTATGGGAGTTGTACTTAAGTTACTGTCAAAATGACCAGAAAAGGCGAAAATGATTCGTAAAATATTGTCACAATCCATTGAAAGTATAATGAAGATAAGTATCATTATAAAAAAGTTCCAGCTCTTTTTTATTACAGGTAACCTATTCTATGAACAAGCTTGTGAGCAAAATTATGTTCTGACCAATCTTCAATCCGATTTTTTCAATAGTGGTGTTGGGTGCCATGTTCTCATTTTTTTCCGAAACATTGCCTATTAGAATTACAAAGATGTTCGACATCTTGCCTCATTTCAACCAAGCATGCACATAGCTCGCATGTACTAAATGATGCATTTTCTAAATGTGGCATGTGGCAATAGCGTCTCGACCTCATCCAGCAATTACAGTATCACATTTTCAATTGTCATATTTGTTTTGCTTGAGGAGTCATATCCCCAAATTGCAAGGATCGCTTGATTTCCGTATCAACTGACAATTCAATTTTTTTTTTTGTCTAAAACCGGATTGAAAAATCTTATTAATCTATGGCAAATAAAAGGGGTCAAATTCTACATAATGCATTGGGACTCTTACAACGAAACCAAGTTCTTCCAAGTTTTTCCTATACAAATATTTAAGGAAATTGGTATTTTGGGAATATGTATTTCCAAAGAAGAAGATAATTAGACTTGCCAACATTTTTGCTTTCACCAGTATGAAAGAAAGGCAAGACTGAAAAGGTAATAGTATTATCTGCAAAGCAGACAGAATTGAATTGAATTGAATTTGGGCATGAAAAGTATAAATTTTTATTTTGTAGAAATGCAGAATTATCATGAGAAGGCACTTTTTCTTGATAGTCAAGAAGTATTCAAAACAAAGTGGCAATTAATGTGATCTATTTGCATATACACAGTATTCACACATGGGTCAGTTTGCATATGTAGATGTTTGCATGTAGTATTGTGTAGTATATATATTCAATGGACAAACAAGCCAAGGGGAATTTTTTCTTTAAACAAAGGCAAAGCTTTATACAAAAAGCTTTTAACAAATACCAAAATATAATGTATGAGTAGTTGTGTGCTATGACTATGTATTGGTGTATTTGTGAATTAAAAAAAGCTCAATTCTGGGAATTACAAAGCTTTTCAAGTGGTAAATTATATCAGAGAAACGATATCAATTAGATAGAAATGATGAGTCATGACCTGAACGCCACTTCTACAAACCAACAACAACAATCATGTGACAATTTATAATCAAATGTGAGTGAGTACAAAAGCAATTTAAACATGTTTGTGCATGCGCTTGGATACTTTGACTTTGCTATAAGGTTTGACACCTTAATACCATGTAGTATATAGTATATTTGCACCTACATACCACATGGGTTTGTTCATTATCTATAGGTAAAATTATAGTAGAAGGTAATTAAATAAACGCAGTTCTTGGAAAAAATATTTTAGACGATTGAATATGGTGCGATAACAAAGACCCAATAATAACAAAGCAACTCACTCAAATGCCAAACACTTAAATATTTGGCCATTTTTGTTTAAATAAGTACATACATATGTATATGTATGTATCGCCAATATGTCGATTGTTGTTTTTGTTGCTTGTTGGCACCGATCACAGACAGGCACGAGATTTGAGTACGAAGAAAAAAACCTTAATCAAAATGGTTTTGGGTCCAAAGATGAATGACGATGAAGAAAAATGGGTAAGAGGAAATTCGCAAAATGAGACCATTTTGGCAGCCATTGCCATTGCGCTGGTGTATCTTCTTGTAGGTCTTGTTCCCCATTACCCATTTTGCCATTATGCATACAACTTTATAATGAATGATAATATAATAATGATCATTAAGATGATTTGAAATTTTTGCCTTGTCATTGGACCACGTAAGTATCTTTTACTTGTTGTTTGCTCGTATGATTTGTTCGTTGTTATATCAAGTGAATATTATTTGTGGTTTGTATGAGAATGGAAAATATATAGTAATTATCATTGAATTGCTAGAGATATTACAATAGATTTATTCAGATAAAAAACTATCAGACATTTCACTTAAGTTATGCAATTTTTTGCTTAAAAAACTAAAATTTGGAGGAATTTCCAAAAAGTAGGCAACTACACAGTATTTGTTATCAAATAAGTATATTTCATAGATAACAAAAAATAATCAGTTTATGAACCATCATTAGAGGTCAAGAGCATAAACTAACCTAGAGGACTTATCATACATTTTTATGTATCAACATAGCAACAAAAATGAATTCATAACCCAAAAAAATGTGTGCATAATAAAACGTGCTTCCTATTGGTGTCAATGTCTGCCAGTTTATTTATGTCAATAGATACAAAATAATGTTATTACTTACCGTTCATCATGTTGCCGAAACAAACAGATGACGCAATTTCATTGAACTCCTCCTTTCATTCACCACTTTCTTAACTTTCTTTCTCTGTTGTCTTCTTCTTAGACACGAACGATGTTGTTAATGACGACGACGGCAACAGTAGCGATGACGATAATAAATGTTGACACTGACGTCACAAACGTTGCGCTTCTTTCGTAGCAAACACTTGCGATGCTTCTTAATTGCCAAAATGTTCTGCAACAAATGTTGCTTTGCTAATGCCTTGGTTGTTGTTGCTGTTGATGTAATAAAAATGTTGCCGTCGCCGCCAATAAAATGTTGCCAGCCACGCATATGCATCAAATTGTTATTGTTTTGCATGGGAGTTTGTTGCTGATTATGTTGCTGAGAACACATCGACAAATGTTGCATACTTTTGTTAAAGTGAATATTAAAGTCTTTTGTATATGTTGCTATGATCGTGTCAGAGACAATAGCCAACATAATAAGATTCACAAATTTAAAACACAAGAAATCCAAACGCTATGTAAGTTTACAAAAAAACACGCGTAAAGATTTTCAATGAATGTGCTTTAATAATTTGTTTTTATACGTTTTTTTCACTCACTCACTCACTTAATCACTCTTTGTATCTAGATAAAACTTATATCTCAGATACTTTAGTATTTAATTTATTTAATGTATATTTTGCGTCCCTCGCAAATTATTATTTATACAAATTTATATTGAAATGAAATATTTTCTGTTTTAAGACTCCGGTGATTTTTTGTTGTTTTCTTTTATAAAAATTTACACATAAATAAATTTATTGAGATATGAAAATAAAATCTTTATAACGCAGTTCACAAGCTTTTGATGCCATTAAGATAAATAGATTTTTTGCACTTAAGTGAAAATTAATTTAATTTTTTTATATACTTTTGGATTGTTTTTTTTTTTGAATTTTTCAGACTCTGACTCAATCAAATGAATTTCATTAAGTTATCGTAATTTTGCACTGCTTAGGTCGACCGATTTAAATTTCAGTTGTGTTCTTGCTTTTACTTTGCTTGAAAACGAAAAGAGAGCAATAGAGAGACTTCTGTATTAAGAAATACGCGCACACACGATGAGTGTAACTTTGTTACTAGCAACTTTCACATGAAGGAAATCCAAAACGAAAGAAATTTAAATGTTGCCATCTGACGACACAATGTTGAGATGTGTATGTTTAGCAACATTTGCTGACGTATTTAACAGGTTTTTGCATATCTTGTTATACGTTTTCAATAGTCTGAATGGGACATGGGACATTATACTTTGTCATGATGTTTACAATGAATGAAACATTAAAGATTATATTATAAAGTGGTTTTTAACATCTCGTAAAGCTGCTATGTATGCTCTTCTATTGCTATGCAAACTAAGGTGTAAATCTGCTGCAATAAATAAGTATGTAACATGTTTCATGCAGAGTTGCCCGATTACTGGAAGAGATACTTAAGGCTTAAGGCACGAAAATGAGCTTAGCAATTATTAGTCAATTGCATAGGCTCCCAAACTTATATCGAGCATCACCCACTTTGTCCTTTGAAAAAATCTAGAGCCCCCAAAATTATTGTAACTCATCTTTTATTTTTTGTAACAAGAATTTGTCCCCATCACAACATACATTCGAGTTTTAACCACATTCTAGTGCCCCCAAATTTTATTTTTTGTTAGAAGATTATTACATACTTTATATCGCATGAAAACAATGATTATGTTACACATTCTTAATGTTCTGGGCGGTGGCTTTATTACATGACGTTTTAATCGTCGAGAATCCTGACTATTATCCAGTAGATTAACAGCTAAGTGATTACTATGATTAGTGCTTATTCCACTAACTTTTGCTCTGACCAGAGATAGATTTGTTTCTTTGTGCAGATTTGTGTTGATTACAAACCATGGCATTACTGAATTTCTTGCGGTACCCCAAAGCTGCATGCCATAGAATAGCTTTACAAAGAAGTACAGAAGCTTTGATTTGTGACCTAATAAAAACTTAAGCTACAAAAATATGTTTCTATACCAGAAGTTTAGCTACCTATAGAGCAGAAAATCGAATCAAATGGCAATAAACAAAACATATTCATTTCTTTAGCTGGGGACTCTTAACTTCTTTATTAAAAGATTATCCATACAAAAATAAATAAAAAATTAAATATTCGGATTAGTATAACTATTAACTCTCTAAGCTGTGAAAAGTACTTAATAATCAGTGTAACTGATGCTCTGTTATTACTTTATTTTGTTAAATTTTCTTATCTACAATAGACCAGTATAAATTTGTATAAAATTTTCCTGCTTCATTTGGTTGATTTTGAGGTTTACTTTTTAATTATGACTAATATTGTAATTAGCAAATGTACGCCACAGCCACACTTTTCATAATTTGTTTTTACCTACATATATACCTTTCATTCATATATCATATACATATAAAGGTAAATGGGTATATAGAGTTTGTTTGAGGCTCCATACAATAAATATATAAATATTCATTATCAGTATGACGATACAAATAGATGTAGACATGTATGTCTATTTGCATGGATGCCTTTTTCTGGGAATCTTGTCCTCTATTTATGTCCATGTACAAGGTATCTGATAGTCGAGCTCACCCGATCGTTCATGCATAATTGTGCACAATCATGATGTTATTTCAAATTTATAAAAAGTTTTTAATTCATTTAAATTTTAAGACATCAACGACCGGTCAATGGCCTGTATTCCAGTAGATAATCCTTAAAGATACATTATCATTGAGTAAAGTATTTAAACTCAAATGTATCTGTTGTATTTTAAGAAGTTAATTGTGCATTTTAATCATGTTATATTTTCGTATATATCATGTTATATTTAAAATGTATTTCATATAGCACGCGCCATGCAAATGTAGCGCACCCAAGTGTTTCAAGAAGTTATTATTCATGTGTATACGAGTATACTTAAAGAAAGATAAGCGTTATCTTTTAATCGACTTGTTTTAAGTACTTGGCGCACGTCCGTTGATAAATATGAAAATTATTATTTCTGTTAGTAATAAAATTTATTATTGAAATAAATTTATTCAAAAGCTTTATGTCTCTTAGTGAGATTGTAGTGTGCTTACTCTACACTCTACAATGAATCAGTTTTTAGTCTCTTGTCTCTGCAAGAAACTTCATTTAGTTGCCGAATTGCCATATGATTTTACTTCGTTTCGTTCTTCGTATGGTATGGTGGTAGAAAAAACTCTTTCGCTGTTCTGCTTTGCTCTTTGATTGGTGGATTTGCAAAAAAAGATGATGCAATAATATTTTATGTTACACCAGAAATGTATCTGATAGAAAGAGGCCGGTCCGGTCACAGCTGAGGTGTATTATATGTTGCTTATGCTGTGAGTTGGCAACATGTTGTTGGACCAACATTTAGCAACAGATGCTGTGACGTAACAATCCTTTGTGATTTCATTTGAAAAAGCTTCTAAAGCTTTACAATCATAATAAAAGTAATTTCTTTTCATTCATTAAGCTATGTTTATTTTTTCTAAAATTGGATCATATACATACATACATGCATATCTTATGAGCATACACACAAACATTATTTTCATATTCTTTAATCATACACATAATTTCATTTCTATTCATTGTATCTTTTGTGCATGAAGTTGTCCGCTGTGACTTTGTTTCTCAATCTGAAAAAGATAAAAACAAAGTGAATGGACTATTAAATTTCTTTACAGTTCACAGATACATACGTATGTTGGATACATTGATCTATCTAGCAACGACATCCAGCTGAGCTGGCAGCTATTTATAATAAAAACGCAAATCACGTGCGCTGCAGCAGTTCAGAGATTCAGAGCTCAGTTTAGCTTAGCTCAGCTCAATTCGTAAAGATAGAGAAATGCCATTTAAAATGTAAGTGGAATGATTTCCATTGGTTCAGTTAAGCATTGACTTTCGTCAGTTGGACTTGTGTTGTTAGATCGAAGGAGTGCGACTTAATGCAAAATTCATAAAAGATTGTATATAGTATCCGGTTTGGAGAATGTTTAGCATCGCGGTTTTACTTATCGCTGTCACAGCCGCTGGCACAGCTTCAACTTCATCAACAACACAAAATGTTTTATTGTTATTAGCTGACGATGCCGGCTTCGAAATGGGGGCCTATCTAAATAAGTACTGCCAGACACCAAATCTGAATGCTTTGGCAAAGCGTGGCTTACTTTTTAATAATGCCTTCACTTCGGTAAGCAGTTGTTCGCCAAGTCGTGCCCAATTGTTGACTGGACAGGCGAGTCATGCGAATGGCATGTATGGTCTTCATCAGGGTGTACACAATTTCAATGTGCTACCCGCCACCACTTCGTTACCCAATGTGCTGCGTGAACAAACCAATGGACACATTTTGAGTGGCATCATTGGCAAAAAACATGTCGGTGCAGCAGCAAATTTCCACTTTGATTTCGAACAAACTGAAGAACAGCATTCGATTAATCAAATTGGTCGTAATATAACCAAAATCAAGGATTATACCCATGAGTTTCTAACTCAAGCAAAGCAAGAAGCTCGTCCCTTCTTTCTTATGGTTGCATTCCATGATCCGCATCGTTGTGGTCATATTACTCCACAATATGGTGAGTTCTGTGAACGTTGGGGCTCTGGCGAACAAGATATGGGTACAATACCCGATTGGAAACCCATCTACTATGATTGGCGTAATTTGCAAGTACCCGAATATTTACCAGATACTGATATTGTTAGACAAGAACTTGCAGCGCAATATATGACAATATCTCGGTTGGATCAAGGCGTTGGTTTAGTGTTGCGTGAATTAAAAACCCTTGGTTTCGATGAGAACACTTTGATTATATACACTTCGGATAATGGACCACCATTCCCCGGGGGACGTACAAATCTCTATGAGCATGGTATACGTGAACCCATGATAATAGTTTCACCTGAGCCAAAAGCTCGTCATCATGAGACAACAGCAGCCATGACAAGTCTTCTCGATATATATCCCACAGTGCTCGATGCTTTCGGATTAAGTGTATCAAATACTAGTAGGACTCATTCACTGTTGCCGATTTTGTCTGAAGAACCAACACCTAACGAAAACGATGCTGTCTATGGCAGTCAATCGTATCACGAAGTCACAATGAATTATCCAATGCGCATGATAAGAAATCGTCGCTATAAACTCATACATAATCTCAATTATTGGTCATATTTCCCCATAGATCAGGATTTGTATACGTCTCCAACATTCCAGCAAATCATCAATGCCACACTTAATAAACAACAATTACCTTGGTATAAATCTCTGTTAAACTATTATCAGCGTCCCGAGTGGGAGCTGTATGACATTAAGGTCGATAGCCTAGAGACCAAGAATTTGGCAAATCATCCTCAATATCAAGCGAAATTAAAAGAACTAAGTCAATTGCTCTACAAATGGCAAGTTGAGACAGATGATCCATGGCGTTGTGCTCCACATGCTGTCCTACAAGCACAGGGAGTCTTTAAGGCGAATCCAGTTTGCTTAACACTTGCACATGAGGCGCTTCATCAACCATTGACCGAGTATGAAAAGTATGTCATTATCTAAAAGAAGGGGCTTGAGATTTAATGTGTTTGAGGTGACAAAAAATAAAATTCAAATTAGTGATAAGATTTATTCAAATATTTAGAGAAGGCATCAAAAATTAGAGCACTTCTAAAATTATTACTATGTTACTGTCTCATGAGGAGGTGTGGAAAATGTATGATAAGATAAATATATAATAATGAAATCACATTAGTCTTACCTTGGACCAATTCGGTAACCTTTGAAAATAATCAACATAAAATGAGAAATATTTCAGTAAATCAATCAATCATAAGTTCCAAAAGGAATCTTCTATCATCAAAATCAATTTAATATATTTTTTTATAACATGATGTAATCTCAAAATTATTTGATAAAGAATAAAAATACTCTTGTAATCCTCCTTTTATTGGCTCGTGACTAAAGGACGCCTTTGTCGTCGTCGTTGTCTCCATTGTTTGTTTGGAAAAATCGAAAATTTCAATGTTGCCAGTGGCATTATAAATGCTCCTTCCATTCCCCCTCCCACCACTAATAATGTCGTCATGATGACGAAAGAAATATTTGGTATGTTGAGGAGAAGGTTATGCCAACGCACATGATGGTGTTGGCGCCACAGATGCTACTAGAATCATCTGATGCCGCCCACCTTGTATAGTTTTTTTCTCGTTTCGTCGTTTTCTCCAATGTCACAGCCAGCAGAGGCTCTTCACGTGATTTAGGTGACTATGACTATGATGGTGTTATACAATACAACGCCCGAACAGAACAGAACGGAAAAGAGCAGAACATACAAGAACATCAAGCATCAGGGTTAATGCCAAAGTGGGGCCATGCTGTGGGATTGTCATGGCTGTGTGACTTTGAGAATAAAAGAGCAAATGACTGAAATTCTTGTTGAGCAATTTTGTTAGAGGATATAAAAATGCAACAAACAGAATGTGAAATGTGATGAAATCAGATGGGAAAGTCATGTGCAAAGATAAAGGAAATAGGCAACAAAGAAAAGATTAAAGAATTTTATGATTTGAACGAAAGACACATTAAAAATTAAATTTATTTTTTTTTGTTTTGCATAAATTTTCTGTTTTCAGATGCATGATTTTTTTGCGTTTCTTTTTTTTTGTTTTTTAAATACAATTTCTTTTGTTAAATTATTTAATTAATTAGTAATGTATACATATATATATATATAATTTTTGTTGTTGCTTTTTTATTTTTGTATAATAGTATTTTTATTTTATTAATTAATTTATTAATAAACGTTTACTTGCACAAATGCATAAAATAATTACAATTATTATTGTTTTGAATTTCAACATCGTAATCGTCATCATTCTTTCGCCTCTTCTTCGTCATTTAAATGGGGATACACACATATACATATATCATCTAAATACTTGGATACCTTTCACACACACACACGCACATGATACAATATAATATTTTGTAATGATTTAAGTACAATACATAATTTTCATTCATGATGAAACTAATGAAGGGAGCTTCTTATAGTGAAATTGATTATATTTTGAGAATTTTACATTGAGACACTACATTAATCTAGAGATCAACAAATTGAACCAATTGGATCTGTGACACAGTGATTGATTAATTGGCATCTATTATTTATTCTTGGTAAATATATATAACAGCTTCCGTCGACTAAGTCATATTCAATCTAATCAACTAAAGTTATAATTAGATTGTGTATACAAGATAGACTAGTATAACTCTCTGGATATAAATGGATTATTCAATTTATAAATAAATGAGTGAACTTGAGATGTGAAAAAGTGTACTTGATCATTCATCATTGATGTGAAATATGTATATATAGGTTTATTCAAATTTTAAATATATTAATGAACTTAGTGGGAGGAAAAAGTGTGCTTCGACTATCATTATCTGTGCTATTCCTCAGTTATAAATTGATTATTCAAATAAAATAAATAAATAAATAACTTAAAAGCGGAGAAAAAGTAAACTTCGTCCATCATTGATCTGATATATAAATAGGTTCTTCAAATTTTAAATATATTAATAAAGTTAAGAGGGGGAAAAAGTATACTTCGACCATCCATTGATCAGTTTTGTAAATATTTCAGCTTCTGTAGACTTAGTCATATGCATTCTGATCATATGTTAGGCAAGCATATTCAAGACTTTAACAAAAGTTATAAGTAGATTGACAGAAGTGTATACAAGATATTGATTCAAAGTGGAATAGTTAGATTAGTATAACTCCCCGACTATAAAAGGGATTATTTAAATGTTAAATATATTAATGAACTAAAGAAAGAGGGTGAAAAAGTATACTTCGACCTCAATTGATTTGTAGAATAAATGGATCATTTGACTGTTAAATATATTAATGAACTTAAGAGGTGGGAAAACGTATACATCAATCATCTAAAGCATTCCCTAGTTATAAATGGATTATTTGAAATAAAAATAAATGGGTGAACATAAGAAGGGGAAGAAGTATATATTGACAATAATCATTGAACTGAATTAAAAATGGATTAATTGAATTATAAATAAAAGAATAAACTAAAGTATAAATATATGAATAAACTTAAATGGAGGAAAAAAGAATCCTTAGATCTGTGGTATTCCCTAGTGTATCCCTCAGTCCAAACTGATTGTAGATTATATATTCAAATTTGAGAGTTCTATAACCCAAGTATTTTCATTTGATCTGTGCTGTGAAAGGTATATAATGTTCGGTGCAACCGAATATGTTTTGGTTATTATTTTGGTATTTTTTTCGCCTTGACGTTTTATTTCTTTATAATTTTTGTTTTCAAAATCCATTTTATTTATAGTTTGTTTTTTTGCTTTTTTTTTTTTTAAATAATTTTATGAACGCAAGACATGATTTTTATTTTTATTTTATATTAAATACTTTTGTTTTTTTGTTTTTTTGCTTTTAAACTTTTTTATTTTTATAATTTTCATAATTTTTCTTTTTGTATATTTTAAATATATTATTGTAACTTGTTTTTCATCTTGTTCTCTTGTATATATTTATATATTGTGTATTGTATTTGTTAAATTTATATTCCAACATGAGACAACATGAGTTGTTGTTATTGTTGTTGGTATTCTTAGTAATTGTTGTTACTTCTGCTGCAGCTATGCATGTTGACTGGTATTTCTTTTTTTTTTTTAATTTATTTTATTCTTTTATATATTATATAATTTTTACTAGTTTTATTTATAATTTTCTTTATTTGTATTTGCATTTTCTTGTTTTGTTTTGTTTTGTTTTTTATAGGAGGATCCTGTTACATTTTTAGCATTATTTATATGTTTCTCTTTTTGTTTTTATATATTTTTTTTTAATTTTATTTTTATAATTATAATAATAATAAATACATAATAATAATAATAATAAATATACATGTAGATAATATGCTTAAAATACATAAATATATATATTTATTTATTTATATATATATAAAATAACAACGGAAATTAATTAAATAAAAAACAACACACATACAAAGGAGCAAAAAGTAGGATTCAAAAAAGTATTTGGATTATAAAATTTCAATAATTTTCATTTCATTTTCCATTTACCAATTCTCATTTCATTTCTCATTTTTTTTTTTTATATTATAAATATACATTAATACATATATATATGTATATAAAAAAAAAAATATGTTCAAAATTATTAATTTTTATAAGTATTTTTTTAATTATTGTAATTTTTATTTAATTTTTTTTAGCCCAACATTTATTTTTATATTTTATACTCATATGTTTAAATGTACTTTGTTTTGTTTAAGGTTTTGCTTTTCATTCTTTCAACATGTGATTAGAGTAGTTTAAGAGTATAAACATTGATTGAATTGAAAATTATAACAAGTAACAAGTATAATAATAAATTAGAGAGCGGCGGCGAGTTGTATAGAGCATATGAAATTTTTTTGCTGTTGCATAGCTTCATCAATTATCATTAATTTAGGATTAGGATAAGGATACATCCAATATTTATGTATTATATATGTTGTATGTAGGTATATAATAAATAAGTATTGCATTGTTGTAGGTTAGGTATGTAGGTAAAAGGTTTAGGTTAAGGTTAAGGTAGGTAACAAGGCTTTTCTTTTCATTAGCTTTAGATAGATTTTGTTTATAATAATAATAATCATAATAATAAGGAAGAGTATTTATTTTGTTAATTTTGTTTTGGGCAATTGATAAACGGCATACTATAATATAGCGCATAAATTACAAATATGTAACATAAATTTTATCATACTCATTATCATCATCATCATCACCTTCATTCCCATCATTGTAATCATTATGAATAATTTTTAAAATATTTTTTTGTTGTTGCCATTGCACATTGAAACATTTAATAATACAATAGAATTCAATTTGTTTTTAGCTACTTTGTTTTACATAATTAATATTATTTGAGTGGGGTTTTGGTGGTAATGGCAACAACAATCTGCTCCTATGAATTGGGGTCTCTTTGTATTTTTTGTTATAACATATTTTTCTTATCATTGATTGATCGATTGAATTGAGATTGAAGAACAATTGAAGTTGAATTGATTTGAGTTGATTAGAATGAACATTAAATTTGTTTTTTTTTTAAATTTAGTTAATTAATTTATTTTACTTAATTCAAATAATTTGTTTTTTTTCTTTTTTTGTTTACTTTTCTTTCTTTTCTAATTATTGTTTTCCCAACTAGTTTGCTTTTTCTTATGGCGGAGTATATGTATGGCCACCAAAAAAATCATTCATACATTAAATTTTTCATTTAAATTTTGTTGTTTTGTTTTTTTTTACTAATAATTTGCATACCATCGCCTAAATTTTCGTTCGCCTGCCACAAATCATTTTTCCAGCCTGCCAGACAGTCAATCCCTCCGACCGCTGCGCCAACGAAACCTTTCTTTTGTTTAGTTGTTGTTGCTTATTGCTGTTGTATATTTTATATATGTATTTGTTGCTACTCTCATCGTTGTTTAATTGCCATTTGGCAATGGCACCACAACTTGGACGTACGACTGAGGAAAATAGCCAGTGCGTCCGTTGACTGAGCCTTCATACCAATTGTCATCGACACGATTGAGTAGCGTTATGATATCGTTTTCTTTAAAGCCCAACTCACCGGGATTTTCTGGATCGAAATCGTATAGCGCCTGGCAGTAGGGTTGCTGGCGTTGTGGTGTTGCGGCCATTGATTTGGCAGGCGAACGCATTGGCGATGGTAGCGGAGAGGCGCTCGACGCAATATGCGACGGTGTACCATCTTCGCTGCCACCGTCTAGATTGAGATCGAGAAAAGATTTGGGTACAAACTCAGATCGAGGCCGACTTTCGGCCTCGGTACGTTTCTCTTGCAGCGTCTCCTGTAGGCCACGCAGAATATCTGCGCATTGAGAGTGAAAATCGTATAGCGCCTCGGCAAAGGTGCAGAGCTGCGACACGTGTTCGGTGTCATTTTCAAGCAAGTTAAACATGCCCATCTGCGCTAATTGCAGAGATTCGGCAAACTTGTCCTCGGCGCCACGAATTTCATCATCTTTAGCCTTCTGGCGGCGCTTGCAATCGAAATCAAGACGGCGACCCTGCAACTTCTTACGATGATGCATAACCTCTTTCAAATCCTTAGTCTGCATATGATGCAGTGGTTCCAGGAAGTTCTGCTTGATGTTATCATCTAGCGAATACTTCACATCTGCCATTTGCTTTAAGCCTTCGCCAAACTCGACAAGCGCCTGCGCGAATACACTATTTTCTTCACCAAGTTTCTTACCATACATCAGCATACATTCGGCAAGCAGACCTTCGGGTTGAGGGTAGGTGTTCGATTTAGCTTGACCAGACAGTTTCGAAATGCCCTTGACTGCTGCCATTTTCGCACGTGCCGTTGGATTCGGTTGCAGGAACTCTTTCGTCTTCAATTGCAGCTCCTCGACGAGCTCGACAGTTACATCTGTTTTACGCTCCATCTCCATGAAGTCCATGTCGAGCTTGGTGCCCTCGGCGCCACCCATTTTCTCCGTGACATACTGGTTCGCTTTGTTGATTTGTTTCTTCAGTCCGGCGAATGCCATTTTCTATGATTTCTTCGGGTTTTCGTTTCGTTTGTCTCTTTCTTCGATTCGTTTCAATAGCCCACGCTTCTTATTTTTTTTGCAACTGCGTCCGTTGCGTTTCACTTCAAATTTCACTTTCACTACTGGTTTATTTTCTATACTTTTTCTGTAAATTTAATGATGTATTTTCACTTGATTAGATTTTCTTATGCGCCTTCGACGCCAACCTGATTTTATTTACTTATTTGACTATTGTGAGATCAGCTTTACCGTTTATTTTAACGCTCGCTGGACAAAATTTCTTGCGTTTAGCATTTATACTTTGGATGGGGTCGTTTTTTCAACTTCTTCTTGGGGCCAATTGATTTTTCCCTCCGTTGGCTCCTTGGTCACTTTTTCTTCTATAACAAATACACGATAGCGCATGTCGATAACGACAACATAGAAATGGTTCGATATTCGATATCTGCAAATAACATGAGAAGTGTGCAATTGGTCTGAAAACAGGATGATTCGTTTACAACTAAATAATTTTTTTGATACAAATCAAGCGCCATCTGTTGAGTGATTTTTAACAACAACAGATGGCGCTGTTTTGTATTTGAAAGAAGCAAAGACCATTTATACGAGTATATATTTTAATAGTCTTCAAAGAAGTTAAATGTTTTATCAAGCAGCGGATATATAGTATGTGTTTTTCTTTCTTGTCTTATCTTATCTACCCTTTTTCACACCTCAAAGCAAAGTCATTAGAATTTATATGCTTATTTATTATAACAAAAGAATAGTAGGGCGCCCTTGTGAGCAAATGACGTCATTAAATGATGCTGCAGCTTTTCTTACTTGAACATTGCGTATGCAAACTTATTTGCCATTTTTTTTGTTTTTGTACAGAAAATGCATATTCCAATTATTGTACTTAACAATGACACATTAATTTATGTACAAGTAAACAATTACGCACAAGTATATTAACCTGGATATGAATGATTATGACAAACACTATGACTGTGGTGGTAGGCGGCAGATAAGAAGGCATTAAAGATTCAGATAATTAGATAACAAATGCCCCGATGAGAGATGAAGGACGACGACGAAGAGTGTTTGCGTGCCTATAAAAGCAAAGTTTTGTTTTCAGTAGCAATTAGTTTAATAACGAACGACAACAATTTTCAAAGATCAGAGCAAAAACACTGAAGTTGTTGAAAACATAAAAATGAGATTCTTAATTGCTACAATCTTTATTTGCGCTTTGGCTGCCGGAGTTGCACAGGTAAATACCATAGCTTTCTTTTAAAGATTATGTGAATTTAATTAATACAATATAAATAATCATAATAGGCTGGATTATTGGGACCATTTGGTGGTGCTTGGGGTGGTCCCTGGGGTACTCCTGTTGGTGGTGCTTGGGGTGCTCCTGGTGCTGGTGGTGCATGGGGTGGTGGCTTTCCATCATCACAATTCTTTCAACAAATTGTTCTCAATGCAGAGGCCCAAAAACTACTTGCTCAACCAGATCTTCCAGCCGACTTACAAGATCGTGTATTGACTGTTTTAAGTAATGCCGAGCAAGGGTTTAACGATTGTAATACTGCAGCCACTAATGGAGCATTGCCCTGGCTACAGATTCGTTGTGTTACCGGTAACTTGAAATTGGCCAAAAACGAAATCAAGGCCATCGACGATGAGGCAAAGGCACGTGCTGCCGCAACAACAGCAGCCCCTGCAGTCCCAGCAGCTGGCAGTGCTTAAACATATTTGACCAATTGAATTTCTAAAACACTTATTTTTTTTTACATATTTTATTCCCTTCCATTCACAAAGTTGTTGTGCAATTCATTGTTTTTATTTAATTTAAATAAATTTGCATTCTCTTAACAAAAAAATAAAAACTGAAGTTAATTTCATAGGAAATTTTGCAATAAGTGTTCCATCAATTTTCTTCAACATCATCAAATGAAGGCAATCGGAAGAATTTCCTTGAGATTATACTTACGAAAAATTGACCCGCAATGCATTTAGATAAATCAAGTTATTATTTTTGGTCAATATACATATGTACTTAGAAAAATTTCTTATTTACTTTGGCAGCAGACAGTAGCATAACGTCTTGGCCTAAAAAGGATATGAACCAAAAGCCGAAACCCAACCAAACCAAACCAATCGAAAGATGCAAATTTTGACAATATAAAAAATGAAAATTGACTCAATAAAATCAAATATTTTTTGTGGCAAATAAATTAAATAAAATCATGCAGAGGAAATTCAACAAAAGAAGAAAATAAGAGGAGAAAAAGAAAAAAAGTATATATATTGACCTGCCAAAGTTTTCCACTAAAATATCCATTGAGAATTATACGCAGACCAAAAATGAGAAGAACAAAAAACAAAAAATCTAAGAAATTCAAATATTTAGTCAAGTGCGAAGCCTCGAACGCACATTAACATCCTCGAGTACGCAAATCAACTCAGAAGAAGAAAAGCGACCTCAGAATGAGAACAAAGAAAGATTTTTACAATCGGTTCTAAGCATCCAACAAATGCCCTTCTATTAAGAAAGGATTAAGTAGTAAAATTGTTAAGTGTAACATTGAACCTTTGAAGTTAAAGATAAGATGAAGATTCTTGAAGAATTGTATTTAGATCAATAAGTGAAAGTTCGGTATAATGGGCATCCAAAAGATTAAATCTAATAATTAATACTAAACTTCATACTAATTTAAACGTGAAACTAGCTGTTGGCCCTTCGACTCGCGATTTAATATTATTTGTGGTCTAAATTTTGAACTTAGAATTCATAATTCATTTATAAAATTTTGGAGATGTTTAGGGATATTGAGGTTTTTAAGAGTTGGAATGGGACTTGGGAACCAATGAGGGAAGCCCTAATGCACCACAAGCTTTGGCAGGAGCTCAGAAAATGGTCTACGGTGAGGTCGACTCCGTTGATCAAACTTTTTTGTTTCTTGTCATATCGAACTGATATTTGGACGCTATAAGTGCCTGATCTACACTCACAATCCATGTCAATTTCAGATCCTAGGATGGGGTACCTCCCATACAAACGCGAACTCATTCGTGTCATTGTTTGTGGATAGGTTGATTTTTGAATACGTCTGATTGATGGCCGAGTAACACTGGGCCATTCTATCAGCTTCTTCGCTCGAAGGTGATGGGCAACGAGGTTCTTTGAGTCCTTGGGGCTGGCGGATGTAAAGGTGTGAGATAGGGTAGTACTGAAATTCTTTATTGTCGCACATGCTCAAGGTTTCTAAGAAACAGAAATCTTGGTTACACTTGCATGCCTTTGTCAATATCTCTAGGCAAACTAATGAATACTTTATGGGTTCTGGGTGTAACATGGTGTACAACCATTAGCTATATATGTACATACCCTATTTTTATTATAGGGTGTAAAAAGGATTTTCGACAAATGACGCCAACGAAGAAATATTTCTTGGCGTAATGTGCGTCAGGGTCTTGAGAGAAAAAAGGGGAAATATGTAATGTGTGCCTGTGTCAGTGTGAGTGTGTGCGTGTGCAAGGCCTGCAACGAAAATTTTGCAAGAAATTTAATAAAGTGAAGTTATGTTGGGCATTCGAGAGAAAAATAGACTAAAAGTACTTATAATAACAAAGAGTTGGAAGGGGGACGAACGAAAGAGAGAGTGAGCGGATTGTGAGGGTGGTGACTTTGGACAGCAAACATTGGTCAAGGTCAATATTTTGTTAATTTTAAAGGCCAAGGACAGGAAAAGAAACTTCTTTCTACTTATGAGTAAATAGTACAAAAAAAAAAAAAATATATGTATAATAAGACAAGCCATTGTTTTTAATATATTTCAATAAGTATTATAAATGAAGGAACATGCATTGTATCATTCCATGATATTATTAAATTTACAATGAACTTATGAACAAGTTGTGAAGATATATAGGATATTAAATTAAAAATGATTGAATTATATGGTAGGACTAGGCTGCTCTATTGATCAATAGAACTTTCATTTAGCATAAAAACAGTCATATGTATGAACATGAGTGAGTGTTAATGCATATTGTATCTGCTCATGTTAATGGATGGAGTCTTCTTTTTAAGTGATAAAATAAAATTAAAAATTTCTTAAAATTGTTTTCTGTTTCATTACTCTAGACAATTTTCGAAAGAACAAAGTTCTAATGCATGTCATTAAATGTAATTGTACATGATGCCCTGGGTTATTCACACAATCATCGTACAAGTATAAACAATATAAGGAATAATGGACAACAAACAGGAAACATGCAATAAACAATTTTCCTTGCTTCCATGTATGAAGAAGTAAGAACGAAGAACACATGAGTCCATTTTATGATTAGACGAAAGTGCAAAGTTTCGTCACTTAATTGAAAAATTTGCCTTAAGATTTAAAACAATTTTCTTATACCCTTCACAATTGATTTATAACTGTGATGGTATTAAGGTCTTTTAAATGAATAAAAATTTAAATTTTATCAGGTTTCTATGACCAACCACCTATTCACCTAATCAGTAAACTTTCCAAATATACGTCCATTTATTCATCCAACTCTCCATACATTCGTCCATCGATATATCCATCCATCGATACATCCATCCATCGATATATCCATCCATCGGTATATCCATCCGCTCATCCATCTATTCTTCCATCTATTCATCAATCTATTCATCCATCTATCCATTTATCTATACATCTATCTTTCCATTTATCCATCTACATGTAGTTCTCCATCTGTCCACCTTTTCATCCAACTATCCATCAATCTATTCATCCATCCATCTATTTATTCATCTATCTATCCATCCATACATTCATCCGTCTATTCATCTATTTATCCACCCATTCATCTATCTATATATCCATCTATCTATCCATCTCCTCATTTATCCAACCATCTATCCATGTAACTCTCCGTCCATCCGTCTTCTATTCATCCATTCGTCGAACCATCTATCTATCTACCTATCCAATCTATCCATCCATCTATCCATCCATCTATTTATCTATCTGTCTATCTATCTATTTATCTATCTATCCATTCTTCTATCCAACCATTTATTCATCCATCTATCTATCCATTTATTCATCTTTCAATACATCTATCTTTATATAGTATCCAGTCAGTGTATGTGTGTGTTTAGCCATTCATCTGTTCTTCCATCTATCTATTTATTTTTCTTTATAGGAGGCTTTTAGGACTATAAGATGAAGTTCTTATATAGAAGATCTTAAAAAAGTTTTGAAACAGTTTGACTGTATATCAATCTTTGCATAAGTTCATTCAGGGTATTCAACATTCGAATAAATCCAATCTAATGTACAATATTTTGTTTTTAATTTTTACTCTTGGTGTTATATTTTGCTATTCTACTACATACATATATATGTATATAAGTACGTGTATGTTTTGAGTTTCAGGCAAATGAACTTTGAAAAAGTTTGTTAAAACAAGTACGAATAACTGAGTTTCTGAGTAACTGAATGCTTATTGCACAAATGAAATCACTTTGAACCACACAGCTCGAGGCAACAAAAGCATGGAAAGCAGTAACATCAGATTAACCACCAACAGATTAAGTTATAAGCCGCAATTCACATTTCACATTTCACACTTAGAATAATGCAAACACTTGAAACTTTTCTTTATGGAACATTGCAGAACTGAGTCATTTCCTGTTATGCCTAAATGGTTTTATGGTTTCCAATAAAGACTACCGATCTTCCACAGTTCTAAAGTTAAGAATTCTTATCTTAAAAAAATACTTACTTACTTTGTTGTCATTCTCTGTTGTTTTATTAATTGTTTTCTATTTAGTTCAGTGGCTTTAATGTTAGTACAAAAATGAAAAGACAAATGCAATGATTGCGAAACTATGTAAATATCTTAAATCTTATAGTAATATAACTTGAGTATATTTAGGTTGAGGAAAGTTTTTTTCTTCATATTTTTACAAAGCTGTTATTTTTTACAGTTTCCCCTTATCTTATCTTTAGATGAGCATGTATCTACAATATCTTGTCTATCCGAAAACAAGAAATAATTTGTCTGATCTAAATTACCACAAAATTATGATGATGATATTCAGTTGCATTTACAATTTTAAGAGGAACGGTTGCGGTCTCTCTGTGTTATTTTTTTCAATTCAAAATCAAGATGCTTAAGAATATTATTGTAATCGCTTTGATTTGTTTTATGGCGGTAAGTTAAATGAAAGACTTTTCAACTGTTTAGTTTCAATATTACTTTGTTATTACTGTTCAGTTATCAGGATATGCTCAGACTAATGTTGCAACATCAGGGGCAGGTGTGCTAAGCAATGTTACAGCATCCGCCCCTGTAGAGGAAGATCTTGGTGACATTGTTATCCAACGCGTTGAAGAGATTGTTAATAGAGGTTTACCGCCTGCTGCCAGTGCCGATGGTCAACAAATACTCGAAGAGACCAAGGCTGGTGTGGCATATTGCAAGCAGGAGCTACAACGTAATGGTGTTATATGGGAGTATAAGGTTTGCTGCACAGGCCAATTGCGCTTAGCCACACAGGCCATTGATATTGTAAATGCAAAGTATTGGCCAAGTTATCGTTCAGGAGCAGGACGTCTGACACTTTTCTGGTGAATAAAAGTCGAGAAACAAATGCATTTATAATATTTGAGAGATAAAAATTTGTTGGTTTCTTGAATAAAGTCAAAGTTTGTTCGCTTATTCAAGTTAGTTTTGTTTTATTGTTTCTGCTTAATTTTTTACTGAGCTAAATTCTGGATTTCCACTACTTTTCTACTTCTACTCTTCTACTTATTCTTTTAACTACAATCACTTGACATGCCTACTTTGTCATGCTGTGTGCTGTGGCTGGCTGTAGTTGCTGCTTGCAACATGAGACACTTGACACTTTCAAGTAGTGGCACCATTACGATGCATTCATTTTGTGTAACATTTTAATGCCTTTGACTTGGCCACAAGCACAAAATTCAATTCACTTCCATTACACAAACATTCACTGAAGTAAATCCACACACACACCGAAAGAAAGACTGTAAGAAGAAAAACATGAAGCATGGAGCACAAACAGTGTCAACATTGCCACTATCAAGTGCAAGAACAACGATAATAATAACAACAGCAACAGTAGTCACAATGATAACTTTATATGAGCAAAGATATCCTGCTGACTGTTGAATACTTGGGTGGAACTAGTAGTACATACATAGTAAGTGCGTGAGTTGTATCTTTCTTGTGCTTTGTAATAGTTCATGGCATCATCATCATCAGCAGCATCAGCATGGGTGCCACTGTTTGGTCATAATCATCGTCATGAAATCAGAGTGTGCAATCCTACTCTAATATCATAGCTCTGAATACTGAAATGACAGTCGTCGTAGTCGGTGCAGAGTAGAGTAATGCAAAGTCAAAGGAAATGCAACTTGTTTAACGTTGACATGCGACACATGCAACTTAGGTTGTTGGAACCATTTTGCGGGCAAAAGGCAACGGAAAACATGGAAAAATGTCAAAACTTGAAATTCATATCAAAAAAATAAAAAAACTAAAGATTAAAACTTGAGATTCTTGGAACTCATGCTAAGTAATTAAGATTTTATATACATAAAATATTATTATTTTGAGCTTTGAAAATGTTGTCAGATTCATAATATTGAATTTTACAAACATTTCGTAGAAAGTCAAATGAAAGCATATAAAAAATAAGAAAAAATAAAAAATATAAAATTTATTTTTAATCAAAATTCTTTGTGAAAGTACTTTTCGGAAAAAAAAGAAATAAAAGACTAATTATGTCATTCAAAAAAGTACTCTTTGTTTGTTTGGGTAAGTTCCGGGAATTTCTTTTTCCCTTTAAGAGTGAGTTAAATTAATTTTGATTGTATCTTACTGTGGTTTAGGAAATTCGTGTAGTTCACCAATGGCTGAAGCAATTCTACAAAATCTTATGATTAAAACCAATTTGTATTGGGAGGTAGGCAGTGCAGCTTTGCGTACTTGGAATGTCGGACGTCGTCCAAATAAGAAGTGCATGCGTATTCTAAAGGAACATGGTTTGAGGAAAGATCATTATTGTCGCTTGGTAAGCATCTATTCTTTAAATTTAGTAACATAATATTATATGTTATGGTTTCCACAGTTGTCCTTGGAAGATTTTCGTTATTATGATCATATAATTGCCATGAACTTAACCGTTTATAAGGAGCTTCTACTTTGGGCCAAGCAGGTACGTTCCTCGAAACACGTTGAATTAAATATGCTTAGCTGGTTTACCCTAAGTGGTAAAGAAGCTTACATACAAGATCTGTCGCCAGTAAGTTAAATTATCATTATTAAAACAAAATATACAATATATATCAATAATGTGTTGGTTTGTAGTTGAAAAAATTGAGGGAATTCCGTACAGCATACTATCAGATTAAAAACTGCTGTAAGGCATTTCTAGCGAATCAAAATTTACGCTACATACAATTCGAACAGCAAAGTAGTGATTTTGAGTCGTCTGGCACAGAAGACTCCGAAGAATATCGCAAGCATAATATGCGTTTGGAAGAAGAGGAAGCATTGTCCAGAGCATCATCGATGGACAAGAGAAACTAAAAAAAAGGAATGTATGTAGGAGGCAATTCTTTTAAATTGTAGAAAATTTCTGTGTTGTAATGTAAAATTTTTTAAATTTAAAAGTACATTTTTTGGTTTTTAGCTTTTAAATTAATAATATTTGGCAACTAAACATCACAGATAATCTTGTTTTGGACATTTTATTAATACTTTATTAGAGGTGGTCGGAAGAAATAAAAAGAAAAGAAATCTCGACGTTTCTTGCATCTGATTGAATCTCCTAGAAATTTCCAAGTACACATAGGCATCATTTTATAAGGCCTCATTCAACACCACCTTGGTTTAATTGATGGTTGGGAAAATTTTATTTATCTTAATGTTGTAAAGGTAAAATTATTTCAACATTGTGACTGCAGCCGATGCATATACACTTTCAAGGGACTAAGTATATCGGTCGTTCTCTACAATTGATTTTGAATAAAACCGACGCGGATTCTATTGATGTAACGAGTGGCTGGAAGATGTTTTCAATTAAAGATTGCGTTCAGTTAGTAAGTTTATTTTAAAGGGAGCTCAACAACTGAATGGATGTTGAAGGAAAGTCTGTCTAGCAGTTGTTGTTTTCAAAGCCAAGTGCTTCAATTGGCATATAGTTGACTAGATGAAATTTTACAACTTGTTCACTCAATTGAAGGTGAAGGCTTCAAAGACATGGCTATCAAGGATAGTTAAAACTAGTTTGCTGCCAGTTTTTGATGGGCTTCTTGTCTCGTTAAACAAGGCTTAGGTGTACGAGATTTCCAATCATGTGGATTGTGAGGGTACAGAGTTCCCATCCCCATGCAATTGTTGCTATCTGTTGATAAAGTAATTTTCTTTAAATAAGTTTACACAAAGATGATCTTAGTATTTGATTTTACGTATGGCAAATGCAATACTCAAAATGAACAACAATTATATTGAAAATTGAATAAAAACAAAATCCATTCAAAACTCGTACATGAGACTCGGTATACGAGTAAATGTGAGAAGTATACTAAAGTGATAAAATTGACAGTTGAGGAGAAATATCATGAAAAACGATTTGAAGTAAGTGGTTGGTTTTAAAATTAAGAACTTTGTAGTATTTTATATTGATTATTCTTAAGAAACCACCCACATGCGGTTAGTAAGCTAATACAGGGATTGGCAAACATTCTGTGGAATGGTTTAGATCATGAACATGTTGAGGTTCTGAGGGCTATGTGAAATATTATAGATTCTGTCAACAAATTAGTAGAAATTTGAGACCAATGCGCATGCTAAAGAATTTGAAAGTCTTAACAGAATTTTCCATCTCAAACTATTGTACATCTAATCAATTAGATTGTGCAAGAGATTTTGGGAGGTGTATTAACTTAAGACGGCTTTTGTACAATAGAAGGTTGATATTTTTGGAGATAAAGATTCTTGAAGTATTTAGATCAGCTGATTTTTCTAAATAATAGGCATTCAAAACGAGATAAAAGAAAGTATTTATTTATATCTCTACCATACATATACAAATTTCATTTATCATTCTTAAGATGGAGCTAAAAAATCGATCTTGTATGTTTGATATGAGAATACTATTCTAGGATACGAGTATATAACAAATTTGTAAATTTTAGCATTTGTCCAAGGTTTCTAAGAAATCAAGTCCTTGAATTCACTCGCATGGCTTTGTTAATCTCTCTAGTTAAACTTATAAGGAATATATTTGCTGGACCTTACTATGTCACAAATGGAGTTTGCTAACCTCTGTCCAATCGAATTGTTATGTTATTCTTGTTGTATTTCTATGCTTTGTTGGCTTAATTAAAAACAAACCTTGTGTTAGTTTATTTGTTTGTGTGTGTATTTCACTGCTGTTGATATGAAAATTCTACAAACAATATAAAATTGAAAACAAAAAAAAAAACACAAAAAATACGACAAAAACTACAAAAAGAGAAAAATATCAACAACAAGGAGGTGGACACATTTAGTAGTGCAAATGTGCAACAAGAGGTGGAAAGTAAAACATATGAAAATAAAATGAAATATAAATGTATGGCAAGCACTACTATGAGTATTGGATTGTGTGAATGTGATTTTGTGTTTGTATTAAAAACCCAATGCTTTGGTCAGATAAACAGCTGCTATGCAACATTGCACTATCACAGCACCAACTCACCTCACTCAATGTTATAGTATTGTAGTATAACTAGAAGGATACTAAGGATACTTGTCTAATGGCAATTTAAATAGAAATAAATGGAAAAAATAGAAAATAAAAACAAATAGTATAAGGTTATTTAGTTTGTGGATGTACTACAATAGTAGTGTGTATGTGTATGATCCCATGGGTGTTCTTAGGATGCGAGTAGATTTGTTTTTCGGCCTGGGAAATGCAGTTTGTTGACCACAAATGCAATTTACTCAACAATCATCAACGAGTGCGATAAAAAAAATGAGAAAATGGACACAGATACACTAGCACCACCAAACCAAGCTTGTCCATTTTGTTGGTCAACTAACCAATGACAGCAATGACAACAGAATGAGAATAGCAACACTACCGTAATCATTAACATCGTCATCATCTCCACATTTGCTAGCTCTCCTGGTTTGGTTAGCTTTCGTTAGCAACCGGAAACGGAAAGTGAGACAGTGTCCACCAACGTGTTTGTATGTGGTTAATGCCTTGGTATAAACATACGTGTGTATGTGTGTGTAGATGAGTGATGGTGGATGGACTGTCCTGCTGTGTATATTGGAGAGCTACGCTGATCGAGTTTTTCAACCTTTGAATTCATTCATACAAACATATAAATTTTGATAACATTTCACATTTAATTTACCGGAAGCAAAAACTTTTCATATACCATATGAACACGAACTAATACATATGCATATACTTAGTGTGCATGAGTGTGTGTTTGAGTGTGTGTTTGTGTAATATGGTAAAGTGTATCGTATTTTAGTTTTGAATTGTTTGCTTATTTATACTTATTTACTTTTATATTGCAAAATATAAATTGTTTTTTATATTTGGTCAGTCAGTCAGGGCGAATTTAGTGTGTTTTTTCGAAAATTTAAAAACAAACAATCAAATATTATTGTACATAAAATGGTTGTTATTATGACATGAAACAATAACCTTTACTACAATATTTGTGCTTCAAAGTGTAATAAATAAATTGAATTCAATTGGAGAGAATTGAAATGCAATGAATAGATGTATTGCATCGTAACATGACATAAATAGATTGTTCAGGCTTACAAAACCAGTAAATAATTGTTTTAAGTTTTTCAGATTTTATTTATCATTTTGTACAGATTTAGTTTAGTGTTCGGAGTAACTTTTAAGGTTATTTAGTTTTAAATTTCGAAATTGTGATTCCCTTTATAAATATTCTTCGTTTTTATCAATTTTTTATCTTTTATTCTTACATGTATGAAAAAATTGTAATAGTTGTGAGAAGTTTTAATCATATTATGACCATAACTGTTTATTGTATGTTATTTCGCCATGAATGGTTTCATATCATAAGTATGTAAGAACGGCCAGTGAGGTTAAGCTGGTCACCCTAGGCAGCGGGTGAATAAGATCAGTACCATCCCTGCAGTAAGTTCGCGATGCCATAGACCTTGTTCACACTCAGCATCATACTACTCAGCTGCTTGTATCGTTGATTATTCTTTGGTCCATTAATTGTTCACACTCAGCATTATTGTGCGTTCTGTCGCAAATTTCTTATCATTCCACTTCCATTGACCACTGTATTCTGCATTTTGCATGCATCCTCACTCTACGCAAGCCAAACGAAAGACGCAAAAGAAGACTAAGTAAAACGTCCGTAGAACTGCGAGTTGTTACTGATACAAGCAGCTCGGCTACCCCGTTCACCTCTGTTCCCATTGTCAACAAACAAAATTGTGAGCGAGAATGCAATTGCAGACAGGCTGAGTGTGAACAAGTTCATAGTAAGTCAGCAGCCCCTTTTTGCATTACTGGTGGCTAAGAATTCTCTAGTCGTAGGAAATGCAGGCGATGGCAGTGAACGGTGACATGACTGGTGAACGGTAATGCGGCAATTGAAACCTTCTAATGACTTCGCCACGTTCAATTCACCAGTTGAATACATACATGTAAAAGGAGATAGTTGGTAATGTTTCCAAAGGGACCATCCACGAACCAGTTATGGACCAGTGATTTTATCCATGAATGGGACAGCATGTGTGTGTGTGTGAAAAAGATGAAGAGCGATAGTAACAAAGAGAGCAGAGAGTCGTGGTCAAATTGTCAGCGAAAGAAGTAGTCATTATCATTGTCTTCCATTTTACTTATTAATAAACATATCTTTTCATGTACATATGTATATAGAAATAATCAAAATCACATGAGTTTCTTAGTAAACTACTCCTTCAGTTAGATAATGAGAATAAGTATTGCAACCGTATTTAAAGAGAAACTCTTTAATCTTAAAAAAAAAAGTTTTAAAAATCGACACTCTAAAATCGTCAGATTTCGTATTATGAGTGACAGTTTTTTTGCTATCACCAAAGTTAAGCGGTTACTATTCGGAAGAGTGACCGCTTGGGGACACAGTGAGTATTGTTATTTCTTTTTTTGGATCGAAGCTCTTTTATGCGCGTTGTGGCAGTAGTAAACTCACAAAAATCAAGCTAAAAATCTCGTATTCTGTGTGCTACTTGAAAACATTTTTGTGTATTCAAAAATCGTTTTAGGCAAGGGCAGTTGTTGGTTCATCTTGTTAAGTATCGGCTCGCAGGGCATCAAATGTTGAAACCCAGTATAGAGTCAGTGTTTCTTTTATTTCTTAAAATTGTTTTGTGCCATTACCAGCTGTTGTTAACTGGTCCAGACAGAGAGAGTTATTCATCATGAGTATCTATCTCCTCAAATTTGTTCATTCCCAGTTATGTTTAATAAAATTTCATCCTTTACCTAACGAAAGAGCTTTGCTCTATACGGATTTACTACGACACTTCTGTAACTTTTTGTTATTGAGTTCATCAACTCGTATTTCTTCGTACGTTATCAGAAGGGAATACTGACAATATTTTATATGGAAAACTTCTTTTATTTATACTACACTCTCAAGAATGACCAATTGTAAATACTATATTTATTATCAACTTGTATTTCATTCATAAAATTGGAAGGCCAAGTTAGATTTTCATATACATTTATGATTATGCTTATGATTGCTTTATCTTTTCTTCAAGATAAATATTAATTTATATTCAAATGCAATTTCTTTTTATAAATAATCTTTGAATGGTAAAATACTCGTATGCTGCTAAACATTGTTAAGTTCTTAAATATTTCCATTCTCAATGAAACAACTCAAACAAATTCCGAATTGTGAATCTTAAAATTTTCTAATCTCATCTAATATTTTATTTTATACAAGATTTCAATTCTATGTGTTTCTCTCTCATCTTTAATTCTATTTAAATATATTTTCTAAAAATTCTTGTCACTTGACTAAGAGTATATTTTTTCTTTTTTTTTTTGTTTTTCAAATATTAAAGAAAAATATTTGCAAAGCAATTTATGCAATGCACAATAGTATGCAATGCAAATGTTGTCGTCTTTTTGCATAAAAATTACTTAAAAATTTTTCCTTCAAAATATAACAGATGAACGAACACATGTCAATAGAATGTACATACATATGTATGTATGTATGAAAGTATGTAAAGGAAGCAATAATAATAATAACAAAAAAAGAAAAAAATTGAAATAAAATAAAATGAAATAAAGAAAAAGAAAAAAATTGGGAAAAATCAAGCTCAAAGAGTAAATTGTTTTTCACTGTTTTTATATGAAATTTGTGTAAATATTGAAAGTATGTAGTATAGGAGTGTGTGTGTGTGTGAGAGAGAGAGATAGAGAGAGAGAGGACTGAGTGTAGTGGAATGATATTGAAAGTAGCTGAAATGAAAAACAAATATTTTGCAGCAGTCAGTTTGAGCTGAAAAAAAAGAATCAAATCAACTCAACTCAACTCAACTTTCTATAATACAAACACACACACACACACACACAAAAACACAAATTCCCACACATGTGTAATGTATATGTTTATGTATACGTGCGTGAAAATAAAAAATGAAAACAAAGCAAACAAAGTAAAATATTTTAACAAAAAGCATTTATTTTACTTGGCACAAAACGACAATAACAACAACAACAAAAACAGAAATAGAAGAAGAAAACGTTGAGGAATGTTAAAAGATTGTTGTATTCTGTTGTTTTTGTTACACGCACGCCAAAGAAAAACAATAAAAAATGTTTTCAAATCAATTTCCTTTTGCAAAGTCGCCACAAATTCATCCACACTCCTTCTCACACACACATTTACTCATATATAAACAGGAAAATACTTAACTTGTGCTTGTATTGCATGTGGTGTATGTGTGTGTTTGTATCTTTAACTGTGTGTGTGTGTGTGTGTGTGTGTGTGTGTGTGTGAAAACATGGCAAACAAATCAAAATTAACAAATACAAATGACTGGGGCAGAGTGCACAGCGGAAGTGCATTGCTTACATACACCCTCATACAGAATAATAAGTTTACACACTTGCAATTCTTCACTCTACACACACATATTTAATAGTCTCTGTGTGTGTGTGTGTATTTGTGTTTGTGTTAACGTAAAGTCCTTTCAGAATGGTACAGAAAACAACAGCGTGGCGTCACTTCCTGCAGTTAGTCAGAGTCGTCAGTGCCTTCAGAGAGAGAGAGGGAGAGAGAGAGTCTTAGTGGTCGTGTGCAATACAACAAGAATAAAAGCATGCAACAAAATAAATGTTTGCTTTAGAACAAATTTTGTTTTTGTATGTTGCACCCTCATGCTTTGTTTTTGTTCGCCCTTTCGCCCTTGCACCCTGGCACAGTTGCACTTTTGTTGAAGTTATTTGTTGTTGTTGTTGCTGCCACTGATTTTTCCCCCTTTTGTTTTTGTTGATTGCTCTTAAGCCATTGTTAAATCTCAGTGCAAATGAAAATTTAACTTGACGAGTAACATACATAAACATAGAAAAGGAAAAGACTTTCCCCATGCGTAATCAGTGACTTCACTCATCTGTTAAGGGAATTTATTTAACTAACCCGGATTTGTTTCCCACCACTTCATATCCTCATCCTCATCCTCTTCATTTCATCATATTCATATGCAGCAAATCCATATGAAGCGTATAAATTTTTAATAAGCATGCAAAAGACGCTTTTTTCTATGTCAGTCAGTCAGTTAGTAAGTTAGTTAGTTGCATGCCAAGCTCAAAGGGACCCTAAATATATGCTACCCTATATGTAATTACGTGCAGAGCTTTAGAGAACTTATGAACTCACCAAAATCTCCATCTTTTTTTCATAACAACATGAACATCAATGTATGCTGTGTGTAGGGCACATTGTTATAAAGTCATTAGTTGCAATATAAATAAATAAAAAGATTTTCGTGTCCTCATCTTCATCACCTTGGTTTCTTTATCATCTTGCTTCGACTTTGCTTCCTGAGCAACGAAAGGAAAAGAAACATTGTAGAAATTATGCATTAATTAACAAGTTTGCATTTTGTAAGCGCATAAAATAACCAGAAAAGTAGCTACACACTTTCCACACCCAGTTCAGTTGACGTTATGTGCAACTTTTAAACTAAATATTTAAGCTGTAACTTTATGCGATTGCAATGCATTTGTGGGACACAGGTTATGGTTGATTGTAAATTATGCACATTAATCTGGCTTTGCGTCAAGGCATCATATCGGCGCCATGTCAGACTTACTTCACCATCGTCCTCCATGGCCAGAGCCGAGTTGAGTCGTCCGTCAGTCAGTCAATCAACAAAAGATATACGCAGTAAGCTACACATCCACCCTAATGGTGGATAAACTACTCAACGAGGAAAGAATTGCGGTGCTCATGTTTAAGGCTTAACGCAACAATTCCATTTCACTTCACTTCACCTTACTTCATTTCACTTGAATCGCACTAAATCGCACTACTACTCACTACTTCTACTACTCCCACATTTGATTCACTTGATTCATTTCATTTACTCATTCACTTTGGCTTGCTCAGTTGGTGTTGCATTTTAAATATGGCAACGACCGCATGCGGCCTTTGACTACAATTTTTACTACAATATATCCCACACACATCCATATGCAGATGTGGATAGAGACATGTTTATGACCATGGCGTATGAGTAATATTAAGAGTATGTTTCACAATATATTCAACAACAACGACGCAATTTGATCAAAAAACATTTTGTGGGCGTTAAAAGTTGATGTTTCATCATCGTCATCATCATCATCATACTTGGTTGGGGGTATTTGTTTCTGTAGGAATGGTGTGACTGGCTAATGGTCACAATGGTATGCAGTAAGTAATAAGGGCTTTGTACCCTTTTGTCGCATGACGACTATTAAAGGATTTAACGAACTTTGTAAGCTATGAGTGAGTAGAAGTAGGAGTACTGAGGATGACTGTATGAATGAATTAGTGAATGAGTGAATGAGTGAGTGAATGGTAAGTATATATTTCATTGCATGAAATGAAAGCGCGTAAATCCTGTTATTAAGTAAAATTAATGTTGACATTAAAAACGAAATTAATGTTGCTCATTTTGTAATTTCAAGTGGATTTACATAGAGAGACAGAGAGAGAGGATGCACGCATTTCAATGAGAGAGATAAGACCCCATCATTCCTCTACTTATTTTAGATATATGAGTACATAAAAGTCATTTACACCTAATACAATTAATACAAAGTAATTTGGTGAAGAAGAAAGTATTAATTTTGTAAAAGTAAGTAAGAGAATTGTTTGTTCATTAGAATGCAAGTTCACTGCTGTTATTGTTGCCATTGAAGTAAGCATGAGCTTCCACAGTAAAATAAATAAAGAAAAAAACCCCCATCAAATCATCATTGTTTCTTCATAAGTGTATTTATTGCCACTAAAAAAAAGGGGGCCACAAGTTCGTTCACAAAAAGTACCAAAGTTATTTGCATATAAATTTGTTGCTAAAAACCTAAATAAAGTCAAAACGAAATAAAGTTTCTTATTCTTATTCAAAGTCAAATACCACAAGAAAAGTGAAGAAAACAAAATAATGGAAATGGGGAAAAAAAAACACTCACACACAGCAGACAAAAAATTAAAAACAAAAGTAAAATAAAAACAAATGCGTAACACTCATTGATTGAATGAATAAGTGAACAAGCGAATGAATGAATGAATGGCAATAATGATGATGATGATGATAAAGTAATGAAGAAAACAAAAAGTGAAACAAATTCAGGACAAAAGACACACGCGCTGTGCTAAAGGATGCTTGAAAATCGCCTTTTCAACGCCCTTCAACGAAGCGTTACAAAATGACGCATTAAAAAAGAAAAAGAAAAAATCAAACCAAGAAAGATACAAGGATTCAAGAAAAAAGAAAGGAAGGGAGAAATGAAGAAGGAAAGAGTGTGTGTGTTTCAGTCATTTTGTGTCTAATATGGCCACAAAAAGCAAAACAACATAAAACAAATACCAAAAAAAAAAAAAAGAAATAAAAGCAACAAGATAAAGAAAAAGAAACACATTGAAACAAAGATGCATGCTTCAAAAGGGTTAAGAATCAAAGAAGAATGAAAGTATGAAAGCAAAAGCAAATTAAGACATTTTAAGTCAAAGAAATGAATTAAAACAAAGTTAAACAGAAAGCGAAAAGAATTGAAAGGCGAAAAGTTTATAAACAAATAGAAGAACAACAATAGCAACAAAAACAATAACAAAATGATGAAGTAGGTACTTTTCACAAAAGTTCATAATACGTGTACAATATTATGTACTCTTGTTTAACCCTTTTTGTTACTCTCTCTCGAACTTGAACAGTTGAAACAATTATATAAGGACTTACACTGATACACATTCACATATACTTGGCCACATATTTATAGTACAATATAAACAGAAATAAGGACAAATACCAATACACACGGATACACAATAGTAAATTACAAAACGAAGGTGCTTTATATCCGTTTCCGCTTCGCTTTACTGCTGAAAATTCATTAAAACCATTGAGTGGATTGTACTATACCATAGTACTAGTAGTAAGTCAGAGTATGACTGAATCTGAATGAGTAAAATGATCTCACACGGGGGGTAGTTGCGCAGAATATGGGTGAATGGGCAAATGGGGTTGATATTACATTTGTTCATTTCGTTGGATTTTGTTTGGTATTGTACTACGTACCTAAAGAGTGGGTAGTTTCAGTTGGTTATGTTGTTTAATTAGCCCATATTGATGCCTGATAACACGTGAAAGCGTATGGGGATTGCAAGGTGATCCACTACTGTCCAAGGTTTATCCCTCTTTCTCTAAAACCAACCTGAGGAGTCCACGGACAGAGCCAGGTCCCCCAAAGGACATTTTGCCAAACTACCCAACTCCTCGAAGAACAGTTTCCCGAGAAACCGGGTTCGTCAACTTAGAAGAGCAGAGCAATTACAGAGGAGGTGTTGGATGCTCTCCGGTTCCTGCTCATCTTCACAGCTACGACATCAGCCCGATGATAACTCCCGTTAACATTCGAATCCTTTTCTTGTTGAAGTGTAGGGCTCTCTTTGGTTGATAGAAAGGCCAGAATGTCCCAGCGACAGTAGAGCCAGACTCATTTTCCCATTTCCTGCCTGCTAGATTTCTGGTTTTCTCTTCTAGGCATGAGGGTCTATAAATATTATTTTTCAATGCTAGTAGTATTTCAGCAAAAACTGTCT
Organism: Amiota communis; assembly: GCA_037043315.1. Classification (NCBI taxonomy): domain Eukaryota; kingdom Metazoa; phylum Arthropoda; class Insecta; order Diptera; family Drosophilidae; genus Amiota; species Amiota communis. Next base: position 459,909 of record JBAMAV010000680.1, read on the forward strand.
CTATCGCTAGATTCTCACTTAATCATCGCAAACTTCTAATGACAAGCTTATCTTATTAACATTAAGATATACTTATGAATGAAACTACCCATGTATACAATGTGCTTCCATGCTGTGCCTGAAAGTGTTTTCCAAACACTTGAAATCTGACACACTCAAGCACACAACCGAAACGGCCACATTAGCGCTTAACTTTAACTGACTGTAACAATAAGAACAGTAACAGAAATAACAACAGTAATAGCAACATCAACAGCAACAGCAACAGCAACAAGAACAACAATAAGAAAGTAAGTACTAGAAATAAGTAAGTATGTATGTATATACAAGATGTGTAGGAGCCCATTGTCGTTGATGATGTTTGTGTGTTGCTGTTGCTGTTGATGCTGATGTTTTGGCGTCAAGTGGTGCTAATCACAAAATGACGCTTAAATCAACACGCAACGCATTTGGCTTATTGCCTCAATGAATCTAATGAGATACACATACACAAACACAAACACAAATATACACATACATACATATAGAAATACAATTGTTGGTTAGAGAAATCATTCCCATTTTACTCGTACTGTATTTGGATTGCATTGTTTACAAATACATATTCTTCATTTGTTGAAAATCTTGCAAATAAAGTTAATTGAAACAGCTGTGTAAAACTTTTCAATTTACTTCTTCAACTGTAGTTGTACGTACAAGTATGGCATATCGAACGAATTTTGTTGAGTTGTGCAATTGGGTAAAGAACTTTTCAAAAAGCAAACTTGTCTGTTCTTACTTAATATTGAAGAACTTGAATGTCAGCAAAAGAATCACCACCACTGACAGGAGTAATAGAATCGGCAGTAAAAGCTGCCAGAAGGACCAGCAGCTTATCAAGAATGGCCGAATCAAGTCAAGTCAAGTTAAGTTAAGTAAAGATTATTTTTGAGTGAGTACTCGATGACGATGATGATGATGATGATGGTGGTGTATGTGTTTATGACAAAATAAAGTTTCAAGTGGCCACAAGCAAAAATTTTACGTCTTAGCAATCACTTTTCTTAAACTCATCATCACCATCTCCCAAACTCTAGTTTTTATTCTTCACATTTTTTGGCCGGCTTAAAGAAAATGAAAAATTTACATTTCAAACAAGGAAGAAGTTTGATTTTTACTTTTGTAATAAGTCAAATGACGCCACAATGAATACTTAAGTAGATGGTCAACTGTGGAGACATTTCAATATTTTTACACGCAAATTATTGACAGCTTGATAAAATTTCTATTACTAGCAAGTAATACTCGAAGGAGGAATCAATGTAGCTATACTTGATAGATCATTTGTGGAATTTTCAGTATAAGACTACAAATGCGATCTTTCCTTCTGATTTTGAGATATGAATCTTAACAAAACCCATCTAACATTTAAGTTTTGATCAGCTGTAATAAACCAACAATTCTTTTAAATTTGTATAATAAAAAACTTAAACTATTTAAACTTCACTAGGAACTGGTTTAATGGTTTAAGATCAATCGAAAAATAATAAAGGCTCTGCATTAACCTCGAAATACTTCTCAAGAAAGAAACATTAAAGAGACTTTGTGAAAGGTATAAAATGGTCACTGAAAATGAATTTAAAGTTTTTGCTTGTTTTTCTTTTCTTATTATTTTTATTATTATAATTTTGTTTTGCATTCCAATCGCGTTAAAGTTGAGAATATACATATATTCAAATGTCAAATTGAAATTTAAAATAAAGAAGAAAAAAGATGAATATGCGTTGGTTTGGTGTCTTGGCAAGCCCAACCAAAAACCCAAAACAAACCACAAATAACAAGAACAAGAACAGTGGCAGTAAATTCAATTCAAATCCATTTTCATTCGATTTGATTTTGTTCTATTCTGCTCCGTTCTCTTTGAATCGTTTTGAAACGATTCTATTGGTTTCTATTCAATACGATGCCATTCATTTCGGTGTCAATGCAATAAAACTCACTTAGGGCAACCGCGAGCAAGGCGACTACTCTACGAAATCCCAATTACAATTCAATTTTGAAACAGAGAAACTCAGTTGAATTAAATTGACCATTGAAAGCATTGACACGTGCACTGAGGCGAATCTTGAGGCATGCCTGCCTGCCTGATAAGATGATGGCGATGATGATGACTATGATGACTACGATGACTCGTTGTACACATAGTATTGAGTTGGCCTGTGCTGGCAGGAAACATTTTAGGCGCTTTCAATTGTTGGGTTGATGAATGGATGGATGCTGAAGAAGTGGTCCCTTTAACTGATGATGACGTTGCCAGTCAACACAATGCGACAATGAAAATTGTTTTCGTCGTTTACAAAGATTTATACTATTACTTGTTGTGTATCTATGTGTGTGTGTGTTTTTGATGATGGCGAATGGATATGACGATGATTGGCAGTTCAGGTTAAGCTTAAGGGTTTTCCCTAGACAAAAGCTTTCAAAAATAGAGTAAAAAAAAGGAAACTTTAAATCCAACAAGCAAGACATGAGCTTGGCATTCTAGGTTTTATGTTCTTTTAAACGTGGAGTCCTTCCACCAACTGTTGACTGTTCTATTTCTTGTCATCGTTTGCTTACTTGCAGTCATTGCTTGTCCAATGACAAGGAATGTTAGACAATTGCTCTCTTTCTTTAAAGGAATGTCATGTTATCGGATTATTTGGCACAAGCCACATTATCTAGGAATCTCTTTTGTTGATTGTTGTAGGTCAAGAAAGGGTACTAAGTACTGTAAAGGAAGGAAAATCAGAAGATAATGAAGAAAGCAGCTTAAATTTCAGATAAAGTGCATTATTCATCAGGATAATATCATTAAACAAGTCAGATGAAAAGCTCAATTACTTGAAATTTTACATTGATAGTGCCAAAAAAAAAAACATCATCATCAACAGCAACAACTGTAAAGAAAATAAACTTAATCAACAAGATGACATTAGTAACACTTTTGTTATGTTTTCCTTTCACTAGTGTCACTGGGAGTGTGAGTGCATGTGTCTCTGTTTGTATTTACGTCTGTAATTTTAACGACTCACATAACACTCACTCATACCGACACACACACACAAACACACAGATACACATAAGCTGAAGCAGACACTGATACGGATACACATAGAGACAAAAACAAATGTGCTAAACTGTCATTGAGAATGTCATTTGCAAGTCTCTTTAACGGCAACGCAATAAGGATTTCTTCGTTTGTTGTTTCTTTGTTTGTATGTGTTTATGCTTATGATTCTGACTAAGTGAGTGTACTCATATATCTGTGTCTAAATCTGTGTGAGTGGGTGTGCATTAATGCCATAGAAAGGCGTTGCCATCATCATCATTATCATTATCATTACCATCATCATCATCATTAGTGGGTAAAAGGATAAAGTAGTAGGATAGAGAGTACAGATAGTGTCGTACGTCTATGTCTACATTGAGTTGCATTAAACCGATAATTATGCCATATGGCAATACATTGAGAGCTTCATATGTCTACTATATATAAGTGTGTGCGTGTGTGTGTTGGTTTGTTTGACTATTTGTTTGTTTATCTATCTATCTGTGTGTACTATTTATGTGTCAGTCGGTTTATCTGAGTCAGTCTGTTTGCGCCGTTGTAAATTAGCGTGTTCAACGCAATTTCCACACTCAGTTCCTGCATATATCAACTGCATTTGACCTGATAACTATTGACATTAGTACAATATTGTTATTAAATGCATACACAACTACAGCTGCAACACACTCCCACTGTATCTCCCTTACAGAAATATACCACATAGGCGCAGTTGTATGTAGTATAAGTGAAAGTCATTTAACGCAAAGGACCTGTACGATATAGTATTGTACTAATAAGTATGTGAATTGTTGATAATCATTTCAATGACATTGAAATGTTAATTATACTCGTATGTGTGTATAATATATGCCGTGTTGCATGCAACATTTGATTAGAAATTTAATGTTATTAGCCATCTATTAACGCAATGCGTATTTATGAATGCGTGCTTGTCTGAGCCGATGTATAAATAATAATTTCATTAAATCACGCATACGCAGCTGGAATTTCTTAAGATAAAATACCTCTCTATTACACAATCTTAGTTTTTATTTTATCTTATATATATTTTTTTTTATTTATTCAGCGGAAAAAAGAGCTCATTGTGCCCTATAATGCGCTTTGCTTTTGCGTAAAAATATCGCCTGGGTTTTTATATTTGAATTGTGAACACTTGCACTCTCTTCTGTTGGGATTTAGCAGCAGTTCCCCATATCTGGATACCGTATCTCCATAGAGGGGCATAGACTGAGGAAGAGTGAGCTTCTCCCGTTAAGCAGCCAGTAAAGCCTGTTTAGTTTGTTTCGGTAGCTAAGTAGCACCGACGTGATGTGCTGATCGAAAGAAAGCCTTTGATCCAGGATGAGGCGTAGCTATTTCACCTTCTTTGATTGGACATTGGAGTCCCTGCAAAGATATACAGTCGGTGGTACATTTTTTCTCAAAGTGAAGGCCATGTTGGAGCATTTGTTACTATTAATTCTGTAAAATTAAAGCTGTAAAAGAAGCCAACGTCATTGGCATACTTACGGCTACTTAGCCAACCCAACATAACAGGGACAATAGTATTAGATCCAGAACGCTGCCTTGGGAAATCCCAGCCAGGACGTGGTGAGTGTCCGACAGAACAGTCCACGATTTGACGCTGAAAAAGCGGCCTTCCAGGTATGATTGAATGAGTCCGAAGTAAGGTAAAGAGCAGACAGACAGAAAATTTAGAAAATTTACCGAGTCAAGAAACGTTGCCTTCAATTCGACCCTCATATGCTGCAAAAGTAAGATGCATAGAAAATATATTTAGGATTGTAAGTGAAGAAGAACGTATGGCCACTGAAAGTGTCAAACAACGAGAAAAGCTCGAACTAATATAGTTTGGTCTTTCTAATAAATGCCAATAATCAGCCTACATTTCTTTGTCCAATCACCTATCTGATTTGCTATATTTTTCTGAAATCTCTTACAATTTTATCTGATAGTAAAAGTTTTAATCTCCTTTGGTTTGCCAAAAGAAATTTATGTAAAGTAAATTAATTACAATAAAAAACATAATACTAAGTAAATAATTTATGAAAATTGAATATTTGGTGGGACCAAACTTAGCATTTATTTTCCTTTGGTTTAACTTGCATTTTTTTCTTCAAATTACATATTTTTCTATTTCTTTTTTTTTGTTTTTTTTTTTAAACAACTTTGAGATTTCATTTTTCTTATGCCTTCTGCTTTCATATTTTTTTCTTATTATTTTTTGAGCTTTTGTAATTTTCTGCAACGTCAGTTTGCTTTGCTGCATTCGCATGCGTGCATTTTCTCTAAGGCTTAACGGTAACTTTTCGTTTTCATACTACGTTCTTCTTCTGAACCGGTTTCGAAGTTTAGCAGCAGCTTCCAGGAATTTTTATAAAATTCAACAATGCTAAGCAAACAATTCACACAAACTAACAATGAGTTCTTAGCTTACAGCAGACTGAGTTGAGAGAATGATGCCCTAAGGACTTCTGCATTGTTACCAAGAATCTACAATAGGCAACAATAACAACAGCATTATCAGAAGATATGATGCAACTGCTGCTGCTGCTGCTGCTGCTGCTATACATACTTAGTACGACAAGTATTGTAATGGCAATAGCTTTAGCTTTTACTCAGCTGTTCAGGTACTCAGGAACTTCGTCTTATGACTTGTTTGGCTTGTTTACTTCACTGTTCACAGTTTGTGTATCTTTTTCTATTCTATTTTTCTATTTTGCTCTCTTTCGCCTTACTTCTTCTACAGTCAGTTTTGCGCTTCAATGCAACTTTGTTAGTAACATAAAAGAGTGAATGCAACGAATCGTAAGACTTTGATGCACTAACGCACAAAGCGAAAAATACAATATCTATAACTATCTAGCACTTATTTAGTGCTCAAACATACACATGCATTATAAGATTGTTGTGTCTTGTTATCGATGGAACAACAAAATAAGGAAAATACATAAGTAGAATAGAAAAAAGAAAGCTAACATTGGTCTTATCAAAACTTACAAACACTTTACATAATAAAACATGTGTTGTTTTTAACAAGATAAATAATTCAAAGATAACTCAATCACTATTGTTGCAAAGAATAGAGATAATAGTTATGGGACTAGGTACCTGGTGACATTATTCAGCTAAATAAATAGCTCATAATCGAATAAAGTACCTAATGCAAATAGAGTACTAGCTACTAAGGCCTACGACTCTAATAAATTAACTCTCATTACTATTCTTTCACACAAATTACCTGTAAGTTCGTTTTGCATTGAAACTTTAGAAGATTCGATGAAAATGAATAAACAGAATGAAAAAATGCCAAACTAATAGGCTAACTTGACCAAAATGTTAATAAGGTATTATACATCTGAGATGTAAAATGATGATATGTCAGTATGGCGGGTCTCCCATAAATATTTGTTGTGTAACTGTCATACTCTTTACAGAACAAATTTAATTCACTTGCATTCAACTTTCTCAGAAGCATGAAGATCTAGCGATATACTGCTCAAATTTGTGGCAGCCACTTTACCTAATATACTTTAACTGGAAACACTGTCAGACAAATGATAGTCTGGAACAACAATATTTTTAAGGTCTTCAATGCAGGGTACTATGCGTTACTAACACCACATCAAAAGTGTTAGTACATAAAAAATCAACAAACAAAGGAAACACAATAAATTGTTGTAGAAAATGTAATTTTTGGAAAATTTCCGTGAAGAAATGTATTTGATGTTCATTATAATGAAAACAATTTGATTCGATTATATTGACTGCTCAACAATCACAATTGAATTTCCACCGAAAATCCTTTTAACGCAGCAGAATTCTACTGTCTCTCGGCTGAAGTTCTATGAAGTATACCCAAGAGGGTGAATTCTTTAGGAGACAACGAAATCAAATGGATGCGAATGTGTATATGTGTGTGTTAGTGGCATATGAGTATAATCTATGTGTGTGCGAGTGTGTGTATTTGTGAACTTGTATTTAGATATAAGACTCAAGTGTTTTCGTATTACTTTCTTATTTTATCATTTTTTGTGTGTGTGGTACTTAAAAGCTTAAGTAAAATTACACTTCAGTGCAGCAATTTCATTCACAAAATGCGCAATTGAACTGAGCCCTTGAGTTTGAACCTCACTCTCTCTCTCGAAAAACTTCAGAAATTCAATGGGGGTGCCTCTTTTAAGTTATAGTAGTAGTACAATATCAGGAAACAGGCTGCCTGAGATATTGTATGAGAATGAATCTAAAGGCAAAGAGACATGAGAATGTGTAGAGTGGAGTGGAGTGCAAGTGAAACTTAAGCGTAAATTCAAAGCGAGTGCTAAAAGCTTTTTGTAAAACAACAACAGTATTCACAACACAAACAACAACAACAACAACAAGAGCAATATCAACATTGAAAATTCGAAGGATTGTAAAGTGACATGGTGATAATCGCGTAATCGATGAAGCTGTCATTATCATGACGAGTCAATAAATAAAATTTTTGTTAAGAGCAATGGATTGGTAGCGTATACTTACTATTATGGTATACTATGTACAAAGAAAGAGAATGGGTGAAACAAAAGGCATTTCAAATATTCTATTGGTGAATTTTGTTAGTTTTCATGTTAGTGTCAAGCTGCTGACAAAACCATCATCTATCTATCTTGTAGTGTCCTTAATTTCATGAAAAATCTGTCAACTTGAAGTTGTTCAAAAGACCTTAGATCAACAATATTACACAGTTGGTACGGTACTGTACGGTACGGTAAAACAAATAATAAGCTGATCTCTTTATCCCTTTGTGCAAAATCGTACAGTCAAAAGTTTATGCCATGCACTCGAAATGATTCCTTGAATTGAAACTGAAAACTCAATTTAACAGTTGCAAGAATTCAATTTTCTTGTCGCCATGTTGTGGATTAGTTTCACAGTTCTCCTTATTATTAGAGGCAGAAGGCAACAAGACACGAAACTCTAGCATCAGTAACAGATAAATTCGAGATAGCAAAGAGCGTATCCGAATGTGTGAGTCCACAGTCCTTGGCTGGACATCATCATTTGTTGCACACACACACACACACACACACACACACACACCCATGGTTTGCACAAATGAGAAAAGTTGCAAATACAAACAACTTTCTTCTTATTTCTTTTCTATTCTTTTAGTTCTTTTTGTATTTCCGTTCATCCGTTCTTATTCTGTTGTTGCACTTAACTTTAGAATCGTGTTTTGTGTTTAGAAATTTTGTGTCCCTTTCCTTACTTATTATGGTATTTGAAAGTTGAAAGCAGAAATAAAGGTGCACATGATGATGATGGTGAGATGGTTCTTTATAGCATTTTAAAGTTCAGTTACTTTTTAGTATTTCATAGTGAGATATTTAATTTATTTTCATTCCAGTTCATTTCAGGAGCAACGTTGCGTATACGCATTATAATTGCTTCGTTCACTCTTTCTCTAGTCAAGTCATTCATTTCGATTTGGTTTTGGTTTTGAATCTCTCTTATCAATGCCACTGCAGTGTACGTTTGACTTATAGCCTTAGCTTAAATACTTAAAGTCCGCCTACTTAGAAAACACACGCACACACACAAAACAAACAAAACAATAAGAACAAAAATGGAAAAAGAAAACAATTTGCTGCCTTCAATTTCATTTTTGCAAAAAGCAGCAGCAATTTTGTTGACAACACTAACAACAACAGCAATAATAATGATGGATGATGAATGAGGCTAAGGCATGAGAGAGAGAGAACCAAGTGTAGATTGTGTGTAGGTTTTTAAAGGTAGCCCACGAGCAAAAAAGGAAAAACATTCTAGACTAAAAGATGAAAAGTTGAAGTAAAATGAAAATGAAAAAAAAAAAAAAAAACACACACAAATCCGGAAATCGTTAGGCTTTTGTTTGGAAATATCAAAACTGTAGTGTAAAGTGTTGCCATAGCTTCCAATTCCAATTGTTGTTGCGTCTGTTGTTGTTGCTGTTGCTGTTGTTGACTGCGGCAAAGTGATTTGTGTTAAAGGGATCCCTGCAAATTCATTTAATGAAGTATGAGGTAAGATTTGAGTCATGTATGAATGAATGAATGTATGGCATGGTATGATGATGTATGATGATATTGTATGTACAATAGCTTGCTTTGTGGCATTAAGACAAGCTTTGACATAAGATTAGTTGATACTTAGTAAGTATGAGAGAAGAAAAACTACTACTACTACCCAGTAGATAAAATGAAAAGATAAGTGAAAAGGACACTAAGTTGAATAAAGAAACTTACAAAAAAAAAAAAAAAAAGGAACAAAACACAACGAAAGACTTAAGTCTAAGCAACAATTTTAAAATTAATCAGAAAAGCTTTTAAGTCATAAGAGAAAAATCCCTTAAAAGGTCGGTCTTCTTTGTTAGGTCACATACCTTCTACTAAATACAAATGTTGAATGAACATGCCAATTATTTTATAATATTTTGTTTCTTTCACAAATTAGTTTGACCTTTCTAAATCGCAGCAAAGTCAAATATGTCGGAATAATTATATTATATTGTATATGAAATAAAACAAACATCAGGGGGAAATACTCGTATAAGAGAAAATATGCCATAAAACTGCTAAGAAAACTGTGACGTAAAAGAAATGTACACTTTTTTATACAAATAAACAACTGAAAACTCGTATGACTTATGAGCTTCAACACAGATTACTGTATGCCTTATTAGAACAAAATCTACCCAAAAATCTACTACAACAACAACCAAGGCAACCAAGATCATTTATCATAAAAGAAAAAACAAATCAGAAGAAAACCGAAAACAACGAGTTAGAATATTAAGTTCGGCTTCACTGAAAGTAACATACCTTGCACTGAAAGCGAATCCATTGACAAGAAGCAGGTTGAAACTTATATAATCTGGGATTCTGACTAAATTATTATAAGAAAATTGCATTTATGATTACATCCAATGGATTACATTACTAGCTACTATTTGTCTTGATAATGTTGGCCTTTCTCTCTCTGAATAGCAACCATTTGTTGCCAATTGTCCTTTGTTCCAATAGTACATAAATAGTACTATTCATGTTGCGACCAAGTTGATGTTTGGTGTAAAGATGAACCCTGTTCTGCAGTTACTTTATCTGAAGATGTATGATAATTTTTATGAAGAAAGGCAGCCGATGCGTCAAAGCGCAAGAACAGAAACTGGAAGGAAATTGGTGAAGTGAATATCTGGGACCATAGGAGATTACAAAGGTCATACATAGTAGGTAGTAGTTGGTATGAAGAACTGTAACTAGTGGCGAAAATATGAATGTTTGGAACTTTGTAGACAGCGACGAGGAGCCATGGGTAAAGCAGCTTATATTAAATATAGAAAAGTTTTATTCATGTTACGAGTACTTTAAATTACAATACTAGTTCTTTCATAAACCTTTTATTAATCAACAATATTCTTACATACATATATTACAATATAGTTTGTATATTGTAAAATGATATTATATTTCAATGCTTAACAAACATCATGACAAAGTTAGAATGATATAAAAGAATCTACTTGAAATGGTCAAGAAATTATGCTTGGAACTTTACGCCTTTTAGAAAATTGTACTTGCTTGGTTCTTAGTTTACTTGAAAAACAGAAGGGAAAACATTCAAAAAGCAATAAATTCAAGAAAGCAAATGAGTGAGTGAGTAAGTTAGTTGGCAACAAATGGGAAAGAGATACCAGGCATAGTTGCGGATATGCGAAATGACGTTGGCAACCATTTGTCTAAATTTAATGGGCATGCTAATAGAGCTATTGCAGGTCTCAGGGTCAACAGTAACGTTTGCTAGTCGAGACGGCACCACTTACCACAATTCGCTGGCTAAAAAGCCCTCTAGGCAGGCAGGCAGGCAGACAGTCAAGCCACGTCAGGCCAGTCCAGGCTAGGTTGAGCTGAGCAAGGACAGAAGGAAGAGACAGCCAGCCAGCCAGTTAGGCCGGACAAAACTCAATGCCGTTGACTTTTAATTTATGTATGTGCTGCAAAATTGATACTGTCTTCTTTACTCTATCTTAGTATTTTTAGCCAAAAGTTTTTGGCTCATTAAATACCTCAAAATGTTAAATGACTCACAGGGATTGAGTGCCGTTGGTCATAAGCTCGTAAAAAAAAAATCAAGCAAAGTCAAAGGAAGGAAGGAAGGAAAGGATTAAAGGAACTTAAACGAAATAAACTTGTGAATGCATTATCTAGAATTAAAGGAAACTTGGCATATTTTAAAATAATTAATGTTGGAATTGAAATCAAGATTTCATTATTTTCAATATTTTTTCTTCGTTTTTAATAAATTTTCTGTTTTTTCATAAAAAATGTGCATCAATCACATTGATTATGTGACCCAATTTTGTTTGGCAATTTATTTAAATGGAAAAATATAATCAATGAATGAATAAATGAATAAAAATTCAAACAGACATCTATATATCATCACCAACAACACCAATACCATCACCATCATACTCATACTCATCATCAATAGCTGTAATAATGCAATGAACTCAAATCCGAACAATGAAAACTTGTTTCAGTAGGATTACGTTGAAAAGCGTCAAAAGTCGCACAAAAAAATACAATAAAATTCAGTTGAGTTTTAATGAAAAGTAAAAATAAGATAAATAAACAAGATGATAAGTCAACTTTGGTCTCATCTAAATTTATATACACTTCCCATAAGATTGTCTGTTGAAATTATATCATTGGCCTTTCTGCACCGTTGTTGGGTACCAGCTAAACTCTTCTTGCCAACTAGATCTCGAAAAGGAACATAGAAATTACTGGGACGAATCTGGATCACACTCCGCCACCTTGGGGTTGTCACAATAGGTCCACTTGCGCCCACAGTGACAAAGTGTACAAGTTCCCCGCCTTTCTTCTTTTCCAATCTAACTCAAGCAAATGTCTGGTTATTGGTCAAGTAATTCAATATACATACATACTAGCTAACGGTGGGCCAAAGATAATTTGAAAATGGAAGAACTATTTTGTGGGTGAACTAATGACATATAGAAATGAACAAGCTACTGAAAAACAAGCAGCTCAGGACACTGAAATATCTGAAAGAGGTCTACTATGTTGAACAGTGGGTGCGATTGTCTGAATGACGATGAAGAAGGTGGCTACGTTTTATAGCATTCCATCTGATCATAAGAGAAGCTCATGTACCAAACTATAGCTCTATGGATATCCAGACCAATGGACTATATCTAATCGATTTAACTGGTGATATTGAGCTTAGGATATCTATTACTAACATCATACTAAAGTCAGAATACTCTTTCTTCCTCACAAATGTGATATGTATAAAAAACGAGAAAAGAATAATGCATTTTTGAACAATGGAACAGAAACTGAGATCAAGCAAGTATATACCAAGAGTATTATACAATACAACACAAAACAACAATCCAATCAGATACGTCCGACTCTACGAATTTAACTCAACATAACATAACATAACGGAACGTTACAAAAAATACTGTATGCAACTCTATAACATTTAAAGAGGAAAAAAACAAAATATAACATTCCAAAAAAAGAAATAAAAAGTAAAAAGAAATTACACAAATTTCTCGCGTTCTTCCCTTTTAATTTACATACAGTAATATGTGTCCAAATGATCCACAATATTTTTTGTTGATGTTTTTGTTTTTTTTTTTTTGGTTATTGTCATTTTGTTGTTTGTTCCGAGTATTTATTTTTTCAATTTTTTCATGATTTTGTCATGTGGCAAATGTTGTTTTTTGCTACTTCATCTGCTTCATCTACTTCTGTTGGTATATACTCTTTTGGAAGAGTGCAGGGTGTTGGAGGGGCTGAGAGTTGGCTGGCGTCAGTGACGTGTCTCGCTCTGTCTGGCAACGATGAAACTCTTTTGTGAATATTTTCATTTATTTGTCAAGCTCATCTGTGACTCGCAAACTACATTATATTATATGTGAATGTATCTTTCCCACTCTCTGTTTTACTGACTGTCTATTCATACACACGTGTATATGCGTGTGTATGTGAATGTATTCGACGAGTGTCGTTTGTATGACAAAAATACAAATTATGGCAAATAGGCGCAAATTTTAATGAAATTCAACTCAGAAAAAAAAAACGCCAGAAATGAAAATATAAGAAACTGAAAGAATGAAAGAAAGAAATATTAAAAAGCCAGTGACAAGCAAATGAAAGGCATAAAAGGACAAATAAGAATGTATGTGCACATGCTTTTGTGTGGTATGTGTTTGTGTATATTTGTAAGTAAAAAGGCTGATGAGGCAAAGTAAAAAGGACAAGAGCCAACAGAAATAGTGAAGACAAATGCGTTGTGAGCCAACCAAATCATATCACTAAGGAAAAGTCAAAATATCTAAAGTACAGTAAGAAAGAAGGAAGCTTGGCCTGGCAAATGAACATTGAAATGAAAGTAAAGTACGCAATGAGTTATGTAAACGGAATTATGTGACTATGATGATGTCTAAAAAGAATGTACGAATGTATGTATGTATAAGTGTTATTTTTATTGAAATTATTGTCATTATCATCATCATGTCTTACGATGATGAAGATGATGATAAAGCAAATTTTTAAAGAGATTCTTTGAGCGTGTATGCATTATCATCTTAAAGATACTCCTCTTATTCACTCATACTCATTTTAGTTAAAGGCAAATACTATTACAAAATTAAATTTTAATTATCAAATCCCTGTGAAATGTCATAATCCGCTTTAAAATCCTTGCCATTGTATCAATGCCAATTGACTTGACAGCATACGCATGGCAAACTAAATAATTCATGATTTATAATACAATAACAACAATACAAACAACATTAATATTGATATCAATAAAAAAAACCCCCAACAACAATCAATAATGAATGGAGAAACAAGAGCAACAATAACAATAACAACAATGATAATGGTGATGACCGCAATTATTCCATGAGGTTTTGTCATGGCAGTTTCCGGTTTCAGGTTTCCTTTTTGCATAATTTCATGATACATACTCGTATACCATTTAATGTATATAGATATTTTATATCGAATATCTCTTGATATTTAAACCAAATACCAAAAATTGACATTTAATGTTGCATTTAATTTATTTATTTATTAACCTCTATAACTTGTAGATTATGTGTTCAAATTAATTTTTCTATGATGCTTGTAACATTTTAATGGTGGAGATACTATAAAGTATATAAAGAGTATGATTAAAATCTTAGAGTTTTGCACGATTGCATTTGAAACGGCAAACAAGGTATTTGTTTCGTCGTGAGCAAAGCAAGTTTGAAGTACTCGTTCGACCAAATAAAGTAAATAAGAGTTGTGTGCCGAACATTTCAAATACCCAATACTTGCTTAGACAAACCAAATATTTTATTTTAAATGCCGACAAATCAAATGAAATGAATAGAAAATATTCGAATACATAAAAATCGTTTTCCAGCTGTTGTTTAAGCTGTTTTTCTTTCTGTTGCAGATGCAGGGTTCTTCAGCCAAGCAGAACATTTACGAATGATCTGGAAGATTCACAAATATTTTATTATGCGAAGTATTTCATTTCAGATGCTTTTTTTTCTTTCATTTGGCTCTTTTGTGTTTGCGAATTTGAATGAACCAAGTCCGCATCACTTACAAATACATACAATTCGTCTGACATCAGAGTGAACTTAACTAGTATTCTGCGGTCTATTATCCAATCATGATTGGTATCATGGCAGGCAATCATCGAGTTTATATGGTCTCAAAAAAAAAATTTACACAATAATTGTTAAAAACATTGAAACATTTAATGAACAACAAAAAATCATTAATAAATTTAACAGAACATGAACTTAACTTTAACATAACTCCAATCTAAGTAAAATTCAAGCAAACAATGAACGAATTTGAACGCAAACAACATTATAAAAGATTTAAAAACAAACAAGGAACATTAAACATTTGAATACAACAACAATTATAAATTAATTAACAGTAAACACAGAGAATAACAAAATTTGAACTCAAACTACAATATACAAATGCACTAAGAAAACACCTAACAAATACTAAAAAGGTAACAATAAAAACTAACAATTTATAAACTCAAAATCTCTGCTGAGGTAGGACCATTTCGGCCATATGGTTGCTTCTTCAAAACAAACTTATCCTCGAACCATCGAAATTTTAATAGCCTATTTTGAATAATATTACGGAATGTTTTCGATTCATCTATGTAATCCCTGAATTTGTCATTGGACAAGACAGCACTATGCGATATTGCAGCATATTCTAATATAACCCGGTCCTCCTCACATTCTCTTTTCATACCACAAGTAATGTAGCATGGAGTCCAAATTACTTTTCTTTCTTCTAACATTTCTTGAAGCAAGTCCGAATCGCTTGAAAATCCCAACTGAAATCGAAAATACGGCACTACGGCTAAGCATTTGTATCCTATTCTGGTCAAGTAGCTTATGCAACGTTGTAATCGAGTAGCCGAAAATTTAGATTTGTGTTTACGAGTAAATGCCACATTACTTCCATCTATTATGATGCCGCGCTTTGGTGCAAATCTTGAGACGTTCGGAACTTTACTTGGTATCACGCAAACTGATGACAAAACGTTAAAAGGTTTTTCTTCTACTTTTTTAACAATTGCTTTGGCTGACTGCTTTGAAATCTTAGCATCATCTTGGTATATTTTCTTAACTCCTTGCAAACCCTTTGCTTTATAGGTATCTTTATCATTCTTGGTTTTCCCCATTATATTTTGTTTTTTTTTTTCCAGAGACCAATACAAAAAAACTGTACTTGTGGCAGAGAGTTTTGAGATTATAATGAAAATATATTTCAAAGTGTTTATAAGTAAATATAAACACCTACTGAGATTCTTAAATAAAAAAATGGAATTTTTATTCCTCATGATATTTTATTATTGTAGAAGTTTTTATCACAATTTGTAATGCGAACAAGGAAGTAAAAATCTTCCAAAGATACTTATAAGCCACTATTCGCTGGCACATTCTAGTGCCAATTGCCAATTACTACATAGAAGAATGCCCAGACGTCCACAGATGTTTTCATGCGCCTTACAATCTCCTGTGAGTTCTTCGTCACTCCGCTTCGAAAAAGAGGCTCCGGATTCTCCACGACATCTCTGCAGCGACCACAGAATGGATCGGCAGCGTGCCCAAACCTGTAAATTACGAATTGAGTAAATTTAAACCCCACGTCACCAGAACGAGAGAATCATGGCCTGTTTTTGTGTGATGGCAGCTGCTTTTTGGCTGACTTGGTGGTTTGTTTAAGTTGCATATGATCAAATTTTGATCACAAGTATGTAATTTAAATAGTATAAAATCAATTTGTCTAAAGGCATTCTAGGATGCACCAGATTTTTAAGCTGAAAGGTATTAAATCAATAGTAAAACCGAATTCAATCCATTGGTTGATTAATTTCAAATAATTTCCATGCGTATTAAGAGTATTAAAGTAGTATTGTGAGTAGTATTTTCTGTATTGACATTTGTGGAAATCCACATAAATTTTTAATTACAATGCTGTTGATTTTATAACGAGTCAAACAGAATGTTGAACCATTTAACATACAAGCAAAACCAAAACCAATACCAAACCCAAAAAGACATTAATCATTGCAGTATTTACTATAATAAAATGAAGAATAATAATAATTTCTTTAAAATAACAAAAAATATATAATGTTTAGCATCATTAATGATGTTCAATAAATTATGCAACTCTTGCCAATGTTGATCGATATCAGTCAAAAGAAAAGAAAGGAGAATCTCCTTAATGAGTTGCCTAGATGAATTTTTGTTAATTACATAAAATATATATACATGGAGACAAATGAGTGCCAGTCTATCTATACATATACTAAAATATAGAGTGGGTGTATGGATACATAACTAACAGCTGAGTGAACAAGTCAACTTTAAATTAGGTCAACTATAATGAAAACTAAGTGTTATAATATGCTAATGCATTTTGTTATTTGAAATTTTCCAAAAACGATGCGATGCCACTAACAGTTTATACTTATGCTACTCTACTCTACCACTAGTATCTTTACCCAAAATTACTATACTTTCACCATTGTAACACTCATGTACAATACATTGACTGTATTAGTATACACACCAGACATATTCATTTTAGTGAAATAGTTAAGGATCTAAAGGGAAGGGATGGCAATATGTGAACAAGTTGCAGAACAACAATAAGCCAAACTAAGCTAAAACAACGACTAAAAGCCAGCACGAGTTCGCGTAGTGTTCAGCAATGAAAATAAATTGCCAAAAATTAGTTAAGCGTATTTGCTGCCAAAATGCGTTTTTACAAAGCTAAGACAGGAGAGAGAGAGAGAGGGATATGTTGTTGTGTAGGGCATACCATTTTGAAATGAAACAAAGTAAAGCACAAGAGTAGCGAACATCATCAGTAATAGCAGCAGCAGTAGCACCAGCAGCAGTAGTAGTAGAGTAGTAAAAGTGGCAGCAGGAGGAGCATTAATAGTTATACAGCTGACATATTGATAAATGAGTATGGTATTGTTGTTCTAGCTGTTATATATTGCTCATACCTAAGCAAAATGCGGAATGAACAACAAAATTGCTAAGCATAAATAAGTTTGAAGTGTGTAAAAGCGAAAATTTTCATTTTCATTGCATAGTTTTTGAAGCTGAGATTCAAGTTCACTTACATAACGAACAACGAAATCATGACGCTTAACGGAGCAACTGATCAGGATAAATGTATAAAAAAAAAATACTTTTTCCTCTTGTTTTATTTGATTTTCATTTTCATTTCATTTTGAGTTGCTTTTCTTTTTTGTTTTCCTCTTAATTTAATTTCTTTAAATGCAATGAGTCAATTTTTTAACATTTATTTGACAGATATTTCTTTCTTTCTGTCGTTCATTTATTTCCGTTTACTACTGCTTGTTGTTGCTGTTATGTGAAAGACTCTTGTTGTTGTTATATACCAGAATCAGATTCAGATGGAGAGAGATGGTGAAAGAGAGGGTAAAATTTAATTTAATTGAAATTAATTTGACAAATATTGTCGTATTTCAGCTGCAGAACACAACAGAATAGCATAGAACAGAACATTATTAATAATGTACGAGTATATATGACTGTGACTGTGAGTGAGTAAGTGAGCGACTGAGTGTGTGGAAAACATTCTAACAGAAAATAGACAAATTGTTTGTTAAATACAATATATTTTGAGTTTGTTTGCTTGTTTTCTGAGGTTTTTCGCCTCAAAATTTGACGCGTGCAACATAAATTGCAAACCGTCACTCATTCACTCACATGCCTAGTAAGTTTCAAATCAACTCAACTTAACTGAACTAAACTGAACTCAACAGAAGTCATCAATGTTCATTTGGCCTAAGAGTGAGTAACATAACCTCAGTCTGACAACAAACTGACAACACTGCGTATGTGTATTATAAATTATCATCAATATTTTGTATCACTCATCCTGCTTCATGCTCTTCTAAATGTAATAAATGCTTTTTTCATTTCAAATCTTTCAATTATTAAATTTAACCCGAGCACACAACACGAATAAGCAAATCTTTGGATGCCCATGAAAGTATGCAATGGAGAATGTTTTGCATTTCTATGTATGTGTAGAATTATTGTATTTGAGAATCCACTACTATTATATTGTACAATGATATCTGGATAGCGACTGCTCCATAACTTGCCGCTATAAATTCCGAAACGTGCCTAAAATATCTACAAATTGCAAATGATTCATTCCACCCACTTACTTACCCCGTTCAATGGAGGTGCGCTATAAATTGCGTGCAGCAGCGTCTAGGCCCGGTGCCCGATACTCGTGCTGGTGCCGCTTGAACGCGCTTAGCGTTGAATCTTAAACGCTTGAATAATGACATTGCCGTCTTTGCAGAGTTTAGATATTTCTTTTATTCTATCTTTGGTTGCGCTTGGGTGCGGCAATGGTTACTCGCTCATAGTTTCGCATCATTTTAAGGTTTGCCGCAGGAAATCCAGCAATAGCAACAAAAGAAATACTCACATATATTTTTCTAGTAAAAACAAATACAGAAAGGAATGCAAAGAGAGGGAGGCAAGGAGGCAAGGATAACGAAATGAAAACGTGCTCAAGTCAAATAAATAACCGAATTGGCGGACAGCAGATGAATTTATGGGCAAGACAAAGTATGAACTTGTTGTCTTCATCCTGTTAACTTTCAGTTTCATTTTGTTGTTTCGTGTTTCAATTCACTTGGCTACTTGACAAGTGCTTGTGGTATGCTGTAAGTTCATCCGTGAATTTAAAGGTGAATTATGCATCCGATTTGGTTTAGTTTTATAATGTTGTTGTCATTGTCAATGGTAGGGATTTCATTACAAAGAACTTACATAGTTCAAATCAAAGTCATTCAGATGTGTGTTTTTACGTCTCGGATGTCATGAAATCATTTGGTGGGGTGAACTAAAATTTGATTCCATATAACATTATTTTCTCGTTCCTTCTTACTTATTCTACAGTTTTAGTTTGTATTGAATCTACAGCTACTACTAATCCTGCAATCATATCCTTTCTCGTATTTCCTTTGCGCCACTTTTTGTTTCTTGCTGGTCATGGTCTTGCAATTCTCATAATCATTGAAATACAGGATGTATGTCTACTTACAAAATACCGCTAAAGGCTCTTGTCGTCATCATTTATTTCGTTGGTTGTTTTGTTGTTGTTTCTATTGCTTTCTTTTGTATTGCATTTCTTTATTATAACAATAATGATGCTTGCTCCTCATGATGATAATGTTAATAATGATCTTAACAAACTAAAAGTTTGAAGTTCTTGCACTATATTTTCTTCTACATCCACTTTAGAAAATATGTACTTACATACATACATGTGCATAGGGTAGAGTATCGTATATTGGCACGCAAGACAGTCAACCAGAGTTTGAGATTATGCCTTTTGAGTTTGAGCCCCAGCCAAAGTATGAGAAATATTTTAGAAGTCGCGGCGGGTGATGACGACGATAGCATCAGCATCAGCAGTAGTAGCAGCGGTAGTAGAATGGCAAAGCAGGCACTTCTTTGGAATTTCCCTTTGGTATTTATGAGTACGTTGTCCTTGATATGCCTGCGGAATTACTAAATGTCCCTGACTTGACACTACACAGACTTAAATACACAGACTCATTCATACATATACCATACGATGAGTGAGTTCATGTAGTCTGTAGCAGTAGCAACAGCAGCAGCAATAGGACCAGTAACAGCAAGCGACACTCGTTCACTCAGTAGTCACATCATTCATTCATTCTTCCATTCACTGGGCTTCATCAGCTTGCTTGCTTACCAACTACCAACTACCAAGTTGTTCTTTATTCATATATTGTACATACTTCTGTATGTACTTATATATGTATATGGGGCTGGGCTCTCTCTCATGGCTGAGTTATTTCAGTTCAGTACAGTTCAGCTCATCACATCACATCATCTCAGTTTTGGATGGATTTGGTAGGGTTTAGTCTGTTTGTCGTCGGAAGTTGTTGCTGTTGCTGTTGGTTGGTTGTTGATGTTTATTTCCATGTCTTATTGTTATGCTGCACGTATTTTCTATTCTTGATCATGTACATGTGAACGTGCAGTTATTTAATAGAAAATTTAAATAGAAATAATATAATTTCTCATTGTGTGTGTGGCTGTGTGAATTCTTTGGTTTTTATTTTAATTTAATTATAGCGACAAATGTTTGTAAATGGTTTAAAGACTTCAAACATCAAAATCAATAAATTGACTCTTAATTTTAAATGCTTTCAAATTTATGATTGCATGACAATTTCTAGTTTTATTATCCTGCATTTAAAGTGTCCTTTAAGCAAATTTATTTTTATTTATATTTTCTTTTATTTTGTTTCCGTTTTATTCAGATCTTTGTTAAGTGCAAATAAAGCAAAATTCTTACTAATAGGTCTCATGTTGGCCATTACCATGTAAAGCAGAAGTGAAGCAGCAAACGTAGCAAACAGAAGACAAAATGGAATAGAACAGAAATGTGTTAAAAAATACTTACTGACTCACATGCATAATAGAAGTGACAGGGAGAGAGAGAGAGAGAGATAGACCGATTGAGGAGCATAGTAAATGCGATGCGGAGTGATAATACTGGTATCTGGTACCTGTTTCTACTCATATAATTCCTTGAGTGATAAACACAATGACTCTTGAGATTTTACTTTGTTGATAAATTCAACAAGCGAAGCAAGTGTTCTTCCTTTTCTCTACGGTACCGTGCCATGTTTGTTGTTTGTTTCTCTGTATGTTTGTTTGTTTGTTTGTCTTGTCTTGTCTTGTCATAGTGTATGAGCAGGAATAATAGTAAAGGAGCCATTGCCATGCTCATCCTAGTAGGTCTTCACTTAACTTTATACTTATTACTAGTAGAGGCCAAAAGGTGCAGGTGGCTCACTGAAGAAGAGAGCTGCCTGACTGACTGACGTATTATGCTAACTGATGTGGCCAAATTGTAAGTAGCTTAGATAACGCTTGTAAGTAAAAGGTATAACAACTCTGTTTGTTATTGTTGTTGTCTCAGTTAATTGTTGTTATTGTTAGGGGGCACATGAAATGAGTAAGAAAGTGAATGATGGGGATAAAGTGCCCTGGGGTGATGTTTTGTTCAAAGTGCAATTAAGTTGAGATTAAGGGATAAAGAAAGTCAGCTTTGTTTTGTATATAAAGTGGGAAAGAAATAGAATAGAATGGGGAAAACTTCTTCTTTCGATTTACATATTTTATTTTTCTTTTTGCAAATCTTGCTTTGCCTTTATTGACCAAAAACATTTTTACCAAAATATTGATTCACAAAAACTATTCTGTATTCAAAAGAATTTCAAAGCGACATGAATGCATTTAAGTTTGTGTATCTGTGAGGAGTGAATGTGGAAAATTACAAAGAACACACACATATTTTTTAAAGTTGCATACATATACTATTGATGTTGCCAACAAGTTGTACAAGCTGAGTTAATTTTAACTAAAGGGCAAAATAAAAAATTAAAATCTACGTTTACACATGTGAATGAATATGCTCCTTTCTTTATACGAGTATAAACAATACATTCATATATGCATACATATATGCATGTGTAATGTATGTTGGTGTGACCTTAAAAGTCTGTTTGGTTAACCGACAACGAACTACTATGAAACGGAATAGTATTTCATGTAGTGTACATAAATGAAGCTCAAGCCCCCCAAATCGGGCAACAGGCTGAACAAGCAGCACTCACTGTGTGTAGTAGTATGCCAAGCCAAAATCAGAACAAAGACCTGCCCCAGCAGCAGCGTCGTCTCTTCTTGAATCGAGTAGAATAAATAAAGGGCTAAACTGTGTTGAGCTAAGGCTGCAGTTGCTCAAATTGTGTTTCATTTCAGACTGGGGAGCTGCTTTTCTTTTCACTACTTTCACTGCTACTGATGCTGATGTTGGTTCTGTTGTTGTTCCTATGTTGCTAAATGTGCGACGCAATGGAAATGCATCCGAATAAACACAAAACTTATACATATCCATACATACACGTACAACATATATCCATATCCACACATTCGCATACATATGTGTGAGCATTATACTCGTGCATGGGGACTTATATGGATCGTAGAATTTAGGTAGCCTGAACCCGTCCGTTTGCTGTGAATGCTTGTTTGTTCGTTTATGTACGCTAAGGCATTGCTACACAAAAGCAATTTTGGGTTGCTTTATGAATTCTCTCTTTGTGCAAAAAATTGTGCAAATTGAAAACAAAAATACATAAAAAAAGAATAAGAGAAGAAAGTAGAGAAAAGCAAGAAAATCCACAACTGCAATGCATTTCATAGCGTCATATTGTTTTTGGCTTCAGTTTCCTTCATAAAAAAGTATGTATATGAGTACGTTTGAATGTTGAATTAGGCCAAAATATGCCAAGTGCATATTGGAGTGAGCTTAGCTTAGTTTAGATTTCTTTATTATAACTTTAAAAAAAGATTGAAAATAGAGAAATCATTTTTCTTCTATACAATAAAAATGGCTTTGTCTGTTAGTTTGGTTTCCATTTCATTCAGAAAGATGTGACAATGGTCCAGGTTTTCTAGTTTAAATTTCCTGTCTAACAAATCTGCCATTATCACACATTTATATCGAGAGGTGTTGCTTGTTGCCAGTCACATTCTCTCACTTACTTTACTTCATGTGAACAGATGCCAGATGCTACTTCCTGCTGTGAATTAGGAAAGAGTTATGTTGTAAATTGTTCTTAGGTTCGATACTCACCCATGACCTTAGATAGCTTGGTTAGCTAAGTTACTTACTCTTCGCTTTGAGTCACAACACCTACTGAGCCGTTAAAGGAAATTATGTGTACGCCTATATCTGCTTGTGTAGTATTTGCTTAATCAAATTGAGTGCCACGTGTTTGAATTTATGGCAAGGAAATTAACTTAAATGTTGCCACAAGAATTGAACATCGAGTGACCTTTCAACTTTTCGTGTAATGTTGAGTACTAAAAATTAAAAAAATAAAAAATAAATTCATCGTTCAACACATCGAATTACGTCAGTTTCATTGTCATTTTGCTGTTTCTTCCTTATTTCTTATATTGTGTTTCGTGTGTTGATTTTTTGCTTCTTTTCACTTACAGCTCCATGTCCTTTCTTGAGCATCTGCTCATGTTGCAACAAAATGTTGTCCATTGTTCTTGTTGTTGTTGATGTTGCTTGCCACTTGACGAATCACGTAATTTCAAAACACTAAAAAAATGTATCTCGTTTCTTTTGAAATTCATTTTGTTGTTGAATATTTTCTTTTCTCTTCTCTTTCATTCATATACGCCCATCATTCTATGAAATCTTCTCTACTCGCATCTACTACTCCGCCTTTTTGTTCTTATTTCAGGTTTTTTTCATTCTTTATTGCCCGTTTTAGAATGTTTTCTCTTACCGAGTTCAAATCTCCAACTTGAGGAAGGACAACAACAATAACAACAACAGCATTAGCAAAAGGAAAAAAATGCGCACATAAAACTCAATTGAGTCGTTAAATATAAAATGTGATAAATAATCAAATTACACGCATTTACTAACTTCATGTTTCTTGCTGTTTAGTATTTTTGTTGTTGTCGTTGTTATTATTGCTGTTGATACTTTAAGTCTTTTTGGTCCTTTCCTCTTTCTCCTTTCCTTTCCTTTCCTTTCCTTTCCTTTCCTTTCGTGTCCTTTCCAAATTTTCGAATTCCGATTTTATATTTAATTTTTACGTTCTTTCATCGTTCCAACATTTTTATCTTTAAGTGCAAGTGCGCGTGCGATTGGACGCAGACATTATTTATGGCCAAAAGTATGGGTGTTTTTGATTTCTTAAGCAAAATCTTATTGAGCAGCAACTCGCATTTCTTAGCATTTTTTTTTTTTTTTTTTTTATGGAAGCGTGTCCAAATAACTGCACATTAAATCGGTATTTTTCGTGCTCAAAGGTGCTGCGGTGCGCCTGCTAAGGAATTTCTTTTTTTATATTTGATTTATTTTATTGAGCATTAAAGTTTGTAAGTTGATTTGAAGACAATTTCGCTTATCGACTTAAGTAAAACAAACAAAATGAAATTTATTTTGATTTCAATAAAATTTAGTTCCTCTTTCTTAGCAATCATTAATTCGTTAACTTGTGACTTATGTTATAATTAAAAATATTACAATCATTGACACAAGTTTGACAATTTGTCGACACAATCGGGTCAATTTGAGAGCTTCTAGATTGTTGTTATTGGGCTCAATGTCATCGAAGCTGTTTGCTGATTCGACCAATCGGGTTATGCGTATTTTTGATATCATGTGCAAGCTTGGCTAATTTGTTTTCAATATCATCCTTGGGGGTGGAGTGATGAAGTCCTCTTATAACTATTCTTTAATTAGCTGATGTGTATTACTAGCAGATTTAATTTCCATATCTGATGGTGAAATGAGTGTTTTAATGTCCTGATTCTATATCCGATTCTTTGCTCAACGGACCTAACATATTGGAGATCACTACGGGCCGTACTTAAAAATGATGAAGTTTCATCATTGTCCCACTAGCAAAAGTGAGTGATTGCTGTTGTTGATGCCACTTATTTTCCATTGTTTTTAGAATGTTGGCATTTACAGCAACCTTTTTGATAGACTTTCCGGCCGGTCACCCATGTGAGTAGAGACCAGCCAATGCAAAGATAAATCGAAGATAATTAAAATGAAAAGTTATTGACAAGTGAACACAAAATTTACTGACAATCAAATATGCATGGTAAATTTATTACTTTTTAACTAATTTTCACTAGTGCATTTAAAATTATACTAAATAAACTTAAATTAAGCATACGCAATGTGTTTCAACAGAGAGACATGGAGAGAGGTGCTTATAATGATGTTGTAACAAGCTGATTTATGGCAAAACCATGTACAGAAACACTTCCATTTACACATTAACACATGTCTATCTCTCTCTCTCTCACACACACACACACTCTCAATCTCATTGCTTCTCTTTGAGATTGATGCATTTGGCCATTAATTATGTGAAAATCCACCCAACTGTCAGTGAAAAAATGTGCGAAATAGACAAATGTCTACTAGGTTCAAAGCTAAAACAAGCGAAAATTTATTAATTGAAAAATGAGAGCTAAATATTTATACTTATAAAAAATCTAAAAGAAATCCATATATTGATTCTCTCACCAACCATTTACAGATGATTTAATAAGAAAATACATAGTATGCAGTACTTCTTCTTATTGTTTATCTATACCATTGTATCTTTTGTATATTTTTGGTATTTATTTAACTAAATGTCATCAGTTATACCACATAGACTGCTTTATGTTGTACTCATAGACTCATACTAGTACAATATGTGTAAGTCTAAGGTGATGTTGATTTGTTGATGGTACAAAGTAATTGATTTTGTTTGGATTCCTCTATTTATTTATGTATTTCAATTGTTCATTTGGCATTTCCATTGCTTTTGCCATCGTCATCCTGTTCGTTCGTTGGTTCATTCGTTTGTTCATTTATTCAATCGTTCACTTATTGATTCGTTTATTTATTTATTTGCCACATTCATTCAACCAATTTAATGTGCGGCTGTCAACGGTGTCATGTTATATTTTAACAGAGATTGACCGATTGCACGACATTGTGAATGGTAAACGACGTGTTACTCACTCATTTGATTGGCATTTGTTTGTGTGAAATATTCGCACTAATCAATTTGACAGCTCGTTGCAATAGTGCCACACCTATATACACCACACCACACCCCATATTACACCCCTCTCTATTAATATGTGTGTGATTGAATGAGTGGATGAATAGTGAAAATAAATTGGTGTGTGGGTGGGTTATATACTACTAGTATGTACTCACAAAAGCCATACGAGGGACAATATTCAATTCTCTTCTACTTAGTTGACTGACACTTGTCTTTTTGTCCATATGTCGGGCAGTCTGTCTGCCTTTCAGTTTGTCTGTCTATCTTGAAAAATAAACTTTTGTATTGCAGAATTGTGCATTTCTTTGTCCATTTGTATGTCTGTGCGGGTGTCTATCTGTTGATTGGCGCAAATTTAAATGGCAAATGGTGGTTTCTTTTTGGCATTTTTTGAAAGCAATTTAAATTAATTTTTCTCATGCTGATAGATCTTGATGGCAGAGTCTTTACCAATACTAATTGACTTTTGATTGGATTTGATGTTAGAGGATTCGATCAAAACAATCGAATAATTTTTATCTTATTAAATCAATTCATTAAAATAATTTAATTACCTGAAGTGTCATTGACTCACTCACTCTTTGATGTCAAATTGTTGACACACACACACATACACACTTCTTGATCAATTGTCTTAGAACTATTCATCGATAAAAATATGCGTCATGAATTCTTTAAATTTCACACCGCGTGTTACCTTCAACTTGAATAATTCAATGAATGTCTCTTATGGTGAAATGTAATACATTTCACTCACTCACTTTGGCGTATATAAAAGAAAAACATCTGTCAAATTGACAATTTGCATATGGCGAAAATTGAAAATTGTCACATGCATAATCACATCACACAAAATAACACACAATGAGATGCAGTCAGTCTGTTGGCTTGGGGAAATTTTCATAAATATTCATATAAGTAGTTGAAAAAATTAAAGATCAAAGTAAAGATGATGGACCCTGGATCGATGGACTTTGTAGTCTATGACTTTTTAGTATAATAATTTGTATGGAAAATTTCAATTGCTGTCATATTTTTAGTTTTGTAATTGAGTGTTCCTAATTAGTAAAAAAAGAAAAAGAAAAATCAATCAATCTATTAACGTTGAAATATGAATTTGTTGTAGTATGTATTTTGTATCTTATTTATAAAAAATTATGATGTTTATAAAAAAACTGAGTAAAAAAACATATGAAGGAGTGAGTGATTTGTTAGCGATGTTGACCACAACGTCTTTCGCAGGCATCACGTGTACAGAACCGATTTCGATTGCCATTACAACCTTTGTAAATGAATTTCTTGCAATGTCCTTTGTCATGATAGTAGCGTGTGACGGCAGTTGTTTGATCATTGCGATTGCAGTAGTTACCTTCATTTTGACCTTGATAGCAGTTGACATTATCTGGTTAAAACAAAGAAAAATACATATATTATTCAGAAAGTCATTTCCATAATATAATATTAAATTATTGATAGACGCATGTGGGTAAATAACTTTTATAGAATTGTGTATTGTTTATTGTGCCAAAAAACATGATTGTTGCTCTTTAAACATTTAATGACTTGCATCCTCGTGTATACGTCAATAAATCAAAATTAAAGAGCCGTAAATTGCTTTTATGACCTGTTCATAGTATTTGGTTAATTTGTTTTCCAATTACAAATTCATTTAAAGCAATTTATATATGTTACTTTTGTATGGGTTAATTGTGCCGCCTGTCTAGCCCGGCAAGATTTGGACAAGTCTATTTTGTCTAAATGTAATAATTTTATAATTTATTTTTAGTACGTTGCAGCACGAAAATTCTATTAACTGCCAGGCATTTTCAAAATATATACTCAACAATTTTTGGTATACAAATTTTAAAGAAAAAAGAAAATAGAATGAATCGGTTGACCGAAGCTTTCATACCTTTTGTATCTCAATATAAGTAGGCAGATGCCTCTACAGAAATATTAATGCTTTGCTGAGTTTATGTGATTCTATAATATTATTTTATTTATTGAACAACATGAAATCTAATATATACAAGTAATTACTAAAGTTAATACAAATTTTAATGAGTAAAACAAGCTGCTGGGGCCTTAGACTCGCGATTAATAACATCTTTGGTCTTAGTTTGTAACCGACTTCAAAAAAGGAAGTTGTTATGTATGTTGCCTCAGATTTTTTTTATTTTGAAAGCTGGACCTTGTCATGTGGTCCCATATAAATTTGATCAAGATATGAACAGTAGTTTTTGAGTTATCCCTTATAATGCGCGTTCCATTTGCGCTAGTTGAAGTCGGTTTTCTCTTTTGTTAAAATTTTGTACTTGTTATGTTGAAATTCTTAAATTAATTATACATCTTGGAGATATTTTAGGATAATGGAGTTTTTAAGAGTTGGGATGGGGGTTTAAGCAGCCAAAGAGGGAAGCTCTAATGCTTCCCACTTGTTGACAGAAATCTGTATTAGAATTTGATTCAACAGCTGAAAGACTAATAGAGTATATTGCATAGAAATTGACGTACTAGTTTCGATAGATAATCCTTGTTACACTGCTTATTTGCCCACATAATCACATTTTAGTACACATTGCAAACATCATGACAAACCAATAATTCCTAATCATATTAGTGTTAAAGGTATAAAAGAAAATATTACTCATGATTATTATAAACGGAAATTTCTTTAAATGCACAAAAATGTCGAACACGTGGCAATGCAATGCGTCATTAGATTTGGTTTAAGATAATTAAATTTCTAGTTGGATTTTGTCCAGTTTTTTCAAACAGTTGTTCCAAAAGCAATTAAATTAAGAACTTTTTAAATGAAAATAGTTTGTTCTTTTAACAAGAAGAATGACATAAAGAAAAATAAAAAATAGATGGATTAGAACGGATGGACGGATCATTTCAGTTTAGTTCTGAGGAAATGATATTTGTCATATCCATGTGACTGGGGTCATCATTCCACACTTACTCACTCACTCAGTCATTCACTCATTAATTCTGTTACTCACTTAATTCCTTACAAGTCGCACTACTGGCAACTATTTGGGTCGGTTGTGTCAATATGACAGCCACCGCTAAGAAAAATATCACCATACAGAATGCCAAATTAATTTTCAGTTTCATCATCATCACCATCGTGATGTATGTAGTATGCCACTGATTCCGAAACGAACTAAGAACACTGAATAAGTTGAAAAAATGCGAAATACGCGGCACGGAGTCCCAAATTCGAATGAACTAAGAATGAATGTGCTTTGTGTTTTAGTTGCTCGTCAGCCAAACGGCAAATGCCAAACGCCAGAAAATAAAAGTATTGAAATAATTGAAAATTCCACTTTCAATAGGTTTTTTCTTCAGTTGTTGTTGTCGTTGTTATTGTTGTTGTTATTTTCAAAATAGTTTTTGTTTTATTTTGTGCATGAGAATTTTAAGTAGAATTTTTTTTTCTCATACAGAAAAGTTCTAGTATTTTAAGTAAATCAGTTTCAGTAAATTGCAATAGTGGCGAACGACAGACAGCAAACTAAAGTTTTTTCTCAGAAACTTTGAGTATTTATTCGAAAAAAAAGTAAAAATGCCGGCATAAATATTCTTAGAGCAGCAGATAAATAGTTTTTTTTTATCTTTTAATCTATCTATGTGCATGCATTATTGTCTATGGTCAGAATAAGAATTGTGCTCTTATACAAAAATAACTTGCGGCATTTTCACTTAACTTAAAAAATATCAGAATAGTATAAAGAATAAGAATAGAAAAGTTTCTTTTGAGTATCTTAAATGGATTGAGTGAAATGTCCAATAATAAATGTGAATGCGTATGTGTGTGTATATTGAAGATAAAGAACATTTGTTTGTATTGGATTGAAAAACCATTATTAATTTAGACATTTCTTGGAATTTACACATTTATTAACGCCGCTTTTATCTAAATTAATGAATGGAATTTTCTTGGCTTGTTAATTTATGCAAAAGACTTAATGAAATATTTAAGCTTCATTTTGGGAAATCACAACCAATTGAGCAAGACATTCTTTGAGTATAATGATTAATTTTAATTAAATTTCTATTGAGATACAATATTTGCTGACTAGGCAACTGGCACTGTAGGATAACAAAATCCTTAGCTTAATTTTCTATTGTACAACAAAAATGTCAAATTTGATAGGTTTAGGTCTAATTGGCAAATTATGATATTTCAGACTCTTGCTAAGCTGTTGCTAATTTTGTGAAGATTTCTTCTTTTCATTGTGATTATTTTTAACATCTACTTATTGCATTTATACTGACTATGAGACTTACTTACATTACTCACACACAATGTGAATAGGGTATTATAGTTCAGTTTGTTGTAATCTTTGGATTTTATTTTATTTAAATGAGTCATCAGATAAGCCTTAGAATTTATATGAAATCATTCAAGTACTATATATTACTAGCATAGCCCACCGCACGTTGCTGCGGCCCCGTCGTGATGTTAGTGTGCGATTCTCGCAGTCTTTGTTCCTTTCTCACTCTAATTTTATCTACGCACATTTGTTTAATTTCTTGCAACAATCGAAAGCAAGCATGTATTTGTGTTTTTTCTCAAATGTTCGAATGTTGTTGTTGTTGTTGTTTTCGAATGTTCTCGTTTCGATGGAGTGACATATAGATTCGCGCCACCTTACCGTTAAACTTTAAAACATGATCAAACAAAAACGCAGCTTTTTGTACGGTAGCATAATAAACTTATAGAAGAATCAAAATAAATGCACTTCTTATTAAATAAATATGAAAATATCTAATAACTTGCGAGTTGCAACAAAGTGCATAGCATATAAACATTCTTTATGAAGAAATACATATACTTGCCAACTTTCATGCTGATTGGTCAAACGTTGTTGGAGTGAAAAGCCGTTAAACTTTTTTTCTCATCCTATTTTATACATATATGTTGACTTATCTTTTCGGTCATCCTTTGCTATTGATATGGTATTTCAACTATTGAATTTTCTTATTAGATGTTGCAAAGAAGTTTTTCATACCTCACAATAGTAATATATTTTAGTCAGAGCAGTAGCGTAGCATGGGTTTCAACCGCTCGAGGGATAAAAAAATACCGTCGTCCCCTTATTTAGGTATTTTAATACGGTGAATCTCTACAAGTCAGTACAGACGTTGCAGCCCCCGCTACGCCACGCCACTGAGTCAGAGTAGACAGATTATTGAAACAGATTTCCTTGGGTTGGAAAATATCACTTCAATTTATCTATTCGACTTTTGACTATTCTTTAAAGATTTTTTCTTGCCCTCCATTAATAATATGTGCCACTCAAAGTTCTCAGATTGTTGGAATAGGACCCTTAATTAAAATTAGATTATTTTTTCTTACAATGGACAATCATAGTGTAAATTTATCTGCACACACCATATTAGTTCTCCAAACATTGAATTGATCCGTCAAAAGATTCATGAAACATCAATTTGTATGTAGAGAACTTTTGCATAAAGATATTGTATATTGTCACCACTATCATTAACAGCCAACAATTAAATTGTCTTATCTTGTCCTATCATACAGCTGACTTATAAATTGTTCTCTGTGAACATACTTACAGAACTTGCCATGAATACCATCATAAAATTACTAAGTATAATAACTAACAATCATTTAGATTTCGGTTATTTCATGAGAAACTTTCAGTTTTTTTAAATTTATTTGTTAAAAAGGTATAAAATCTTCAATGAAACCGAATATAATATTTTATCTTGTCTTTTGTTTATTTTTTTCATTTCCTTTATTTTTCTCCCACTGTGGTAATACTCTAATTACAAGTGATGATGTCTTTGTCAAAAAGTAATGGTGCGTAGGCTTCAAGTGCGCTGTAAAATGCAAAATCGTTACAAACAATTTCAATATTCTTATAGTGTAGTAACGCCTTCTGGTTGATTGCTTGGTGCCATTGAACGACAATTGAGGAAGTTTAGGCTGTTTGAGGCTGATGAGGCTGTTGAGGACAACAAAGAGGGTCAGGATGGTCATGACAACGAAGATGACGAGATGACGACGACGAGTGCCAATTTAAAGTCAATCTTAATTTAAAATTCAATTTAATACGCAGCATGAATAATCGAAGTGTCAAATTATTTTGGTGCTATTTGTTCTTAGTAAGGAAAGATTAATAATAAAAAAAAAATTTAAAACCCACTTAAGCCAGGAATGGCGTTCAATTGAACAAAAGAAATAAAAAACACACACACACCAACTTGTCTGATAAATTTATGTACAAGAAACATATTTGTGTAGTCACATTCATCGTAGCTATTTTAAAATAGATTCTTTGTCAAACAAAAACTTATTTTTTATATCTTTTCAATTTCTGTGTGCGTGCATTTGACAATTGACCAGTTTTTATTGTACTGTTGTCCATGGCTGGAGGTTCTGTTGAATTATTGTACTATAAGTAAGTAAAAGTAGCACAAAGAATAAAAATTAAAATTTTTCTATTGAAATATTCAAACATGAAATGTCAAATGTAAAATTTGTAACAATTTGTTTGAAACTGCAAAAATATTTAACAATGCACAAAGGCAAAAGAGAAATACTTTTAGGAAATATCTACAACTAGTAAGGAACTAAGAGCTTAAGGACACATAACTTTATCTATTGCTTAGTATCCTTTCATCCTTTTATTTGAATAATGATTAGTTAGTTGTAGTTGCATTCGTACTACATCGCACACGATGTGTGTGAAGCTTTCATAAACTAAAGAGAGTGAATCGAGAGAGAGAGAGTGAGAGAAATGTTAGTGAGAAAATATCCCAAATCAAAATAAGTGAGTGAGGAAAGCTTTTAATTATTTGAATATTTATTTTGCTCCTAAAAGAAGATTTTCGAAATGAATTTTTAAATCAAAATAATAATAAAGTATTTTTAAAATAAACAAAAAAATAACAAAAATATTTCTTAATGGAAGTAGTAAAATTGGTTAGCATTTTAAATGATATTTTTATATTTAGGACTCTAGCAAAGATTTGTTGTGGTTTTGAAAGAAAATGTTCAATGTAAAGATGTGGCCAACCATAGATACCACAAACAAAATGAAATCATTTACAAATTCTTAACCAAACAGAATGTAAAATGTTTAATATTATAAGAATAACATAATCACCACCACCACACCATCACCATCACCATCATCAGTAGCATCAACATCAGAATCATCAACAACAGCATCATGGTTTCCTGAATGTAATTCAATCCTTTAACAACACCAACAACGACTACATAGTACTACTTTTATATTATTATTATAGTATATCTCACTTGAAAGTTTGAAGTGCTGACATTAATGATGTTGATGTTAAGGATTTTAAGAATGTTATTTATAATGATAATAAGGAGAAGAGAGATGATTGAAAGAAAGAATGAATGAGAAAGAAAGGAATGAAGACGATTGTTGTTGGTAGGCAAGTAGGCAGAAAGGAAAGATGATAGGAAGGTATGCGCATTGGCAGTAGTATTCGTATATAGTAGTCTGAATTGAATTCATGTTAACGTGGCAACTTATTTTTAATTGGTTGCAACACCTTCATCATAACTGACAGTCTAACATGACAGGCTTCTTGTCAAGCTTCCATACACTTACTCAGTCTGTCATTCAGTCACTCAGTGAGGCAGTTACTCAGTCAGTCAGTCAGTCAGTCAGTAAATTGGTAGTGTGTGTGTGTGTGTGTGTGTGGGAGAACAAACGATATAAAGCTGCTTTGGGCAAAGTAGTTGTCATTATTTCTTTGAGTGTTAAAAATAAAAGTGAAAAATAAGCAAGCAAGCAAGCAACAAACGCAGCAATGCGTGAAAGTGTGCCTTGTTTGAGACTCAAATACTACACACTTGTAGTATAAGAATAAAGAAAGAAAGAAAGAATAAAATAAAGAAAGTAAAAAAAGAAGGAACTACACTTAAGATACAATATTTTAGTGTGAGTGTGAGTATACCATACTATTTGTATATGCTCTGTGAATGAGTGTGTGGTGCCACCTAAAATAAAATTTGATGGTAATGGAGAAGGATGGATGGAGAAACCACCAGCACACGCACACTTGAACAGCTTGAATGAATGTTTTATGGTTGCATGCAACTGTTTGCGTATTAGAGTTTATAGTTTTTTATTTTTCTTTGTTTCACTCTTCACATATTCTTTGTCTACTTCATCATGTGTTCATTCAGTCGTTCGTTTGCTTGTTTGGTTGTTTGTTTGTTATCCAATCCAAGATCCAAGTACCGATGCTTGGCTGGCAATAAAATAGTGCTTGTCTTTGTGCTTAAAATATTACCAAAATAAAGATTTTCATACTCTAACACTCTTTTGGAAGATGCTTGCGATACTTGTGAGATTTTTGTCTGCACATACTACTATGGTTTTGAGCGCCTGCCCAAGGGTCGTATACACGCTATTTCTGTTTTTTTTTTTTTTTGTACCGCAATAAATCAATGAAAACGTGCCCTAGTCACAGACCCATAATCTTGCTCTAATCATGATCATCAAAATGTCGGCCCAGAAAAAAACATACAAAAATATATATACGCAAAATTGTTGCCATCAGCGAAAATTTTGTTGTTTTATATTTTTACTACGAGTATACTTGTAGGAAGACTAAAAGCGAGCGAAACGGACAAAGGCTCTTGGCCACGTTCGAGTTGAGTTCGAGTTCAAGTATATAATTTGTGATTTTCCACTTGTTTGGGCAATTTGGGCGATTTTTGATTTTGATTTCGATTTCGATTTTAGTATTTCCTATGTTTCTGTTCCATTTTTTCCCTTCCTTTGTACAATATTTAGTATTTGTATTGTATTGTATTTTATTTCAATGACCATCAATTTGTAACATATTTTTTTGAATGTTAAAGTTTTGATAATAAAAATCATCATAATAATAATAATAATAAAATGGATTTTGAAATTAAATTGAATTAGTGTTTTTATTTTTATTCAAATATAAATAAAATATTTCATATTTAAACAGCATCCAATTATGAGGAGTAAGAGTGACTACAATCATCATCATAACCATCAGCATTGTTATTATCATCATCATCATCATAATCATAATCATTATTACTATTACATCATTTTATTGTCATGGCATTCATGATTGCCGCTGTTGTCGGCCTGAAAATGATGCCTTTTGGGGCTTCGTACTGACTGACATCCGTTTCGGTCAGAGTTTTACATTTTGTTTTTTTTTTTTTTTTGGTGTTATTTATCAGTAGTAAACAGGAAATATTTAAAAGAGACATTGCATCCCGATAAAAAGATGGAGAGATAGAAAGAAACGTACTAAGTGAGATTGTATCGTGTTAGAGCCCAAAGCAAGCAAGTAAACTGGCCTAGCAAACGACTAGTGGGCGAGAGTGAATTTGTAAATGAAAGGTAAATTAATTCAAATCTTGTGCATATTCAATTCTGACCATCTCAGTTTAGATTGCCCTTTAACCCCACAAAATGGAAACGTCGCACTTCCTTTTGCTTGCTTTCATTCCACCATTCCCTTTCTAATCTTTTGGCTGTTGTTGTTTCCCTTGACAATCGTATATATATTTTTTTTGTTTTTTCATTCTTTGTTAAGATTTTCCTTTGTTTCCTGTCATCTTCATTTTTATACTCATCCTCGTTCTCATCTAAGCAACAGCATTTGATTTCTTTCTTTCATTCGTTCATTCTTTCTTTACTTTTTTTCCTTGTCAAACGACACTTCCGTTTTAGTTTAAGCTCTGCCAGCCAGTTCGTTCCTTATTTAGGATTTTGGTTTTCTTCTTATCCTATCCTATCCTTCATCTATTGTATGTACAATACTTGTTTGTGTTCATCAGTGTGTTCCCTTTTCGCATGCCATTTTCCGAAAATTACTTAAAAAAACGCCACCACAAATTGAGGAAATGGAATATTTGAATGATTTGCTTCCGGCTTTATTTTTGCGTTGTTCATTTTTGCTGCTGTTGTGGCTCTTGCCCGGTTTCCTTTTTTTTTTTTTTTGTTTTGTTTCAATTCAAAACTCTTTCATTATACAATAATTTTAGGGCTTTGGCCATGTAATCTTGTGATACAAATCAATGCGAACCCGAATCTCGAATCCTAGCAATAAGGAGGAGTGAGGCATCGACATAAATAATAGAAAACCAACATTTGGCAATAAATAAAATATTTGTAATTTAAATTTAGAATGGAGAGTGGAGGAGGAAGAACTGGAAATATTTTAAATATTTTTGCTTCATAAATATTTTTGCATTTAAAGCAATATATTGTACATAGTAAATACTATAACAACTCTTATGGTACTATAATTTTTCCTTTAAGCAAGTAAAACTAAAAGAAGCGTTAAACCAAGAAATTCAGTTTAAGTGCACAAAAGGCATACATACACTCAGACAAGGACAGTAGGGACTTGGACAAAGCTTTGAGTTCATCAGCACATGGATGCTTGAGGTCAGAAATCGAAACATAAATACATAAATAGCAAGATGAACTGCAACTAAGTGCGAAGGAAATATTGATTTCAGGAAACCATCACCACACCAACTCACGACTTCACCAGCTAACCAAGTTTAAATTGCCTGCAGGAAGGGTTGAGTTGGCGAAAGACTTTTCACTAGCAAAGTGTCCTGTATAAAGTGGTAGCAGAAGTAAAAGCGTCTAGAGCGACAGCTTAAGTCCCATAGCAGTTTCAATGTTTGGTAAAATTTCTCAATTTGCAATAAAAATTCCATTTTTCTTTTTGGAATTTATTCTATTTTCTTCGCATGCACAGAAAGAAAGAGAGAGTGAAAGAGAGAGAGAGAGAGAGGGAGATAAAGGAAGAATAAGTAAGCATAGAATAGCTGAACTCCTGGCGGGCGTAAAGTACTACAAACTAACCAAGCAAATAAGTAAAAGCATGAGAAGATATAAAGAATGAAAAAAAGAAAATCTAGCAAATGGAGTTAAGCAAAGGATAGCAATTACACTGGATTGTATTGACGCGATTTTTGTTCTTCTCATCCAAGTTGCCATTTGAGGCGTGGCGAAAACAATTTAATATCAAAACATATTTTACTTGAATGCCAAAGAAGTTAAGGAATGCGAAAAATATTGCCCCAAAAAAATACTCACTAAGACAAAGTGATGGTGTAGCAACAGCAATAGAAACAGCAATAGCAAGAAGAACAAGACAAAACAATAGCTAAACACAGCAACAAAGCACAGAAAGAAGAACAGCAATCATAGTACGACTAGAAGATGTAGAGAGAAGTAGACAAAACCATCGAAAGATGAAATATTTCTGCGGAAGTTGAACGTGCTTCCTTGGGCTGAACTCAACTCAACTCAACTCAACCAAACCCAACCAAAACCCAACCAAAACCCAACCCAACCCAACCCAACCCAATTTAGTTCAGTTCAATTCAGCTATTTTTTTTATATGCTGACATATCAAGGCGTTTGTTGAAAGCCCGTACATATGTT
Organism: Amiota communis; assembly: GCA_037043315.1. NCBI lineage: Eukaryota > Metazoa > Arthropoda > Insecta > Diptera > Drosophilidae > Amiota > Amiota communis. The sequence goes on from JBAMAV010000680.1 coordinate 497,778, forward strand.
CAAGTCACTTCGAAGTGTGCAAGGTCAAAAGTCAAAACAGAGAGTATAGATTTTTTTCTATAGTATGTGCATGTGTGTGTATGTGAACGTGTGTGAGTGTGTGGGAGTAATTGTTTTAGCGAAAATCATCAGCTGACGTTTTAAAAACCACTTCTAGTCAAGTGAGCTCTGCTCAGTTGAGTGGCTTGTTTTGCACAACAATAAATCCTTTGGTATTTCAGTTAATACCAATTTATATCTCTATGCTGGACGAGAATGCTTACCAAAATGAGAAAACTTTGGCAATGTGCTCTAAGAGTCATCGTCATCATTGTCGTCATTGTTATCATTGTTGTTGTTGTTGTTGTTGTTGTTGGCTCTTTGGATTTGGCTTCCATTACAGTGACGTTCATCAAATGCTACCATTTTTCTTCAAGTGCTTTTGGCTTGTCTCGAACTCGAATTCAAGCTGGAACTGAAGCTGAAGCTCAACTAAAGTCAAGTTAACTCAAGTAGTAATCATTTCTAATGTCATTTGCCAATCGGTCGATCTTGGACTGCTCTGCTTGCCTGCTTGCCTGCCTTCCTGTATTCTGTTCTATGTGAGAGTGTGTCCTTTTGGCTTTCGCTTTCGGTTTTGGCATTGCCTTCACCATGTTCATTTCGTTCATTTCCGACTCAAATGGATTTTGATTGTCTGCCATGATGATGGTTGGGACGTGTCTGCCATTTGTCTACTATGGCTGTTGATACTATTCTTTTTTCCTACTTTCTTTATCTTCTTCTTAATATTATTATTGTTGTTGTTGTTACTGTGCTCGTGTTGTTGTTATTGCCATTGTGAATGGGTTTGACTGTGCTGAGACACTGTCTTAAGGGGCCCGAAATGTCTCTCTTTGGGTTCCTTCATTTGGGTCATTTGGTTTTATTGTAATGATTTCTATTACCACGAATGGTCACACACACACGCACACACGCACACACGCCTCAATACACACAGAGTTACACACACATATTGTATGTAGGTATATATTATGGACAATATTTTTTACGTTTTCAGCTCGAAGAATTGCTAACGACATACTTTACATTTTGTTTTGCCTTTTGTTTTTGCATCATTTCTTCACCAGGACGACATCGTATGCAGTTTACGTGGTCATCGTGCTTAATGAGCGGCCATTTCCGATTGTATTTCTTGATTATAGTAGTAGTACACAATCACAATGATCACCATGATGACAATGATGACAACGATGATGACTATGATGATGTCAAAGATGCGAATAATGATGATGATGATGACTATGAAGACGACTACGGAAGTAATTGTGAATAAGTTCAATTTGTGCGTTAATGTAATCAAAGACACTACAACATGCGATAGACTCAAACTATTCGGCAACATATGTTCAAGTTGGTTGAAGAGGATTTTCTTCTTAAAGGAGCATTTTTGTGTTTTTTTTTTGTTTTTTGTTGAAGCAAATTTAGGTTTATGAAAATTTATGCATTTCAATTTGTATTTACATTTCAGAGAGATGGAAACTGATGAAAATTAAAACACTTTGAGGAGTATTTAAGAAGGATAAACACCAACAACAATTGCAAATTGTGCAAAACATAATCCAGAATATGCAGGGGATTTGTTCCAACGTATTTATAATATTGTATAATAAATTATTGTATACTAAGTATGTTCTTATTGTTGTTCATTTGCTGCTGCAATAGCAAAGATAACAAACTAAGTAAGTAGAAATACTATTATAAAATACCCAAGGATGAGAAAGAGAGAGAGAGAGAGAAGGAGATTTATTTAAACTTATGAGTGGAAAACTTAATGCATTCGTTGTTTGGTTTTATTTTTGTTTTAATTCACAACCATTTTTTTCTTCTGCATTTTCAATATGATGATTACTAATTTTAATGCGCTTTTTGTTTGAGTGTTCATTATCCTTGTGGTTTGATATTGGGTAAACAAAAACAAAAACAAAAACGAAAATAATAATATAAAATAATATTAATTAATACTATTGTATAATCAGATTAAAAAGATTTAATGAACGGACTTAAACATAAACAAAAAGCAAACAAACGAGAAACAAATATATTAACACAAGTTTTTCAATTGAAACAAAATCTCTAGTAAAGTGTAAGAAATTAAATTTTTAGTTAGCTCTCTATACCAAAGAGTAGCTTACATTTTAAGGATATTATGCAGTATCAAACAATATGTTTTTCACGATCTCAACTTCACATTTAAAATATTACTGTGTTTCCATGTATAGAAATAAATTTTGTTTAGTCTAACTCAAAAACTGATTGATGGAGAATAGATGGTGCCAAAAGTAAATTGAATGTTGGATAGTAAAGTTAGCTACTAATATAAACGAAAACATAATCATTGCCTATGATAAACTTATGTCAATGTTTGTGTCAATGTATTGTGCATATGATGATTTAAAAAAGTTTTTTTTAAAGTTTTTCGTATGTACAATACTTCTATACTAAACACTATCTACTTACATTCATATACACGGTGCGTCAATTAAGTATCAGTCAAGTGTTTTCAAATTTTTAACATTCCTGGATCGCACTAAATCTATTTTATCACTATCAGTTTACATTTGTTGATTTTATGACGTTTTATTTATGAAAAAGAAAACTTCGATGTATACAAATAAAAGCGTGAAACAAAAAACTTCATCAGCAACATACAAGTTAATGCAGCAGCTGTACGGTGATGGTTGTTTAAGCAGAACGAATGTGTTCCTGTGGCATAAAAGTTTTGTGGATGGTAGAGTGTCGCTAGAGGATGACAATGTGATGGGACCCCAAATTCAGCTCAGACTTTGAATATTAGCAGAGCAACAATTTGACTCATTCTTCTCGAGGATTTGCGTAAAACAAAACTCTGTGCAAAGCTGATGACCAGATATTACTTCGTGTCACTCATCCCAGAGAGGTCAGAATTGATCAAAACTTTCTGAAAACAATTGTTATAGAGGATGAAAGGTAGTGCTTTCAATATCAGTCATTTTGAAGACGCAGAAATGCTGAAAACTTTCTGAAAACACTTGATTCATAGCATGAAAAGTAGTGTTTCCAATAAACTAAGTTCCAATGGAAGTCATTTTGAAGACTTTAAGACCATCCAAAAAGCTTCGATAGTGCTTGAAGGCTATTCCACAAAACAAGCATTTCAATCACTATGTAAATTAAATAAAATATTACCATTTAAACAATTGTTAATTTATCAACAGCTCTACAGTTCAGTTAAAATATTGAATTTAACAATTTTACGATTGTATTGTATTATTTGAAAACAAATTGTTTTCGTCAAGAGTATTTGCTTTTAACGCAGCAACAACATTGCGCAGCTGCAGTACCTCTTGTTTTTCAGTGCCAGTGGTTTCTGTAACAGACTCAAATTGCTTAGATTCGGAATCACATGTTAACTTGTATATACTTTGAATAATACATTAAAGCAGTAGGCTTTTAGTTATTTTCTTTGCTTGTGTTCACATCTCACACCTTCTCATAGCTTCTCCTCTTCATCAAATTCTGACAAAAATCCTTTATGGACCGAAAACGGTATTGCTATTTCGATACTTTCATTGTTATTGGTTAAGTTATTATTTTTGACTAATGGCTCTCGTTATTTTTTCAGCAGCTCAACTTCTCTCTTCATCATAATTTCGTTCTTCTTTAAGTTTTCTTAAACAGTAAATAATAAACAATATTAAATAGAAGAGATTTCTCAGCTGCAAAGATTTATAATTTAACACAGTATTTAAGAAAATTTCCAAGCACAATTTTAAGATAGAATGTACATATATATCTGGTTTAATAATGCACAATTAATTTATTAATTAATTAACCACAAACGCTCGCCACTCAAATTTGCTGGCTTCTTGCTACCCTCCGCTTCACACTCAATCACATGTGTGTTTTGTTCTATATCATCTGTTTGTTCTAATTTTGACAACACCTCACAAAAAGCAGCCTCATCAACCCATGCCAAATGCTTCAAAATTGTAACTTTGATTTGAACAACTCCTTTGGAACTTCATATCTTAAATTAATAAACCGAAATGCTATTTGTACCCACCGTGACTCCACATTGCACATTTAGAATTTTGATGGTTTATTTATTTAGCCTAATATTCTAAAGATCAATTCTGCACTTAAGTCACTCTCTCTCTCTCTCTTCTCCATATTTACTCAAATGGGAGAATATTAAAACAATATAGATAGCAAATTTTGTTCGTTAAATTTTTTTCTTAAAAAGCTAATTAATAATTAAAGAAGAATGTTTTGCTATTAAAACAGAAAACGAATGAACTACAATATTAAAGAAGATTAACACCACCAACACCACTAACAACACCACTAACAACACAATAAACCAACCAATATCTTTCCTTTTGTTCGGAAGCTAAATAGTGAATGAGTGGAAAAAGTATTATGTTGTATTTTTCCGGTGTTGCTTCCTTTAATTTTTGTTCCATCACTTTTATTGCAGTTTAGTAAAACTTTTTTATCTTATCAAATATTAACAACTTTGGCAATTTGCATTTCTTCGCGTTACCCCCCATTTTCCGGTTAACAATAACAAAAATAACAATGTATAAACAATTACAACAACAACAAAAACGTATAAAAACACAAATATATCGGGTCCATTTGTAAAATGTCTTATGCTACTTTTGTTATTGTATTCTTCTTCTTCTTCTTCTAACCAACAACAACAAATTGTGATTTTATAGAAAAGTTTAGAGTTTTCTCCCATTACTTGCATGTTCGGTGTAAACCTTTTCGTGTATTACAAATTTTTATGCAATTTTTAACACTTTTTCCAAGTGTTCTTTTTTTCCTTTCTTTATGTGATATGTTTTTATGGCACTTATGTACCTTCAAAAGTTAATAAATGAAAGGATGAGAGGAAATAGTACAATATTTTGTCACAATTTATAAAGTTCCATGTTTGAGTTTCCTTTATAGTAATGAAAGTAAGTAGTAAAATAAAATGAAAATAGATAATAAAATTCCGAAAAAAAGTTGCGTATACTTAACATGTTGCTTCTTTATGTTCATTAAAGTATCAAATTGTTGCAGTTATTGCTATCTTTAAGCACTTATTACACAGTAAAGTAAGTTAAAAAGCGATATTATACGGTGTTTTATCATAAATCACTTGAGAACAACACATTCAAACAATATACAGTGCCATATCTTCGTTCTTTTCTATTAAGACCAAGTTAATCTTGGTGGTTGCATTAAATTTTATTTAAGTATCTTTTTTTATTACCTTTGAAATACTACAACAGATTTGTTTCCTGGTTTGGGAACTACTTATCCTGCTTCTTATTTTCACAGCTAATTTAAATTACTTTTAAACAGTTGAAACTCAATAAAATTCGATGCGATTAATCCTCTACGTGATATCTCTGATTTCCATTTGATTCCCATGTCGATGTTCTCTTGTGTTTTTTAACTAACTTAACTACCTCGATTGAATTACAAAAGCAATTGAAAGAACTTATCACACCGGGATATGGGTTGAAGATTTGGGGTAGGCACTGAATAGCTAAGTAAGTAACTTTAGTTAGATTTAAATCGTCACCTTTCTATCTATTGTACATATGTCCCACTGTTGTTGTTGATTGTTCCATCACTCACATACATGCTCATGTGTGTTGATGTGTTGACAAGAACGGAAACGGATGCTTCATCTAAATTTGTTTAATGGAAAACAGGAAATGGAGAATGGAAATAAAAAGAAATACTAGAGAAGTGACAAAACCGCACAAAAGTCATGCATGCAATGCGATAGCTACAATGCTACTGTACAGAACAATGAGAATGGTGATGAACAATATTTCATGCTGTTAAGCAAAAACACTCACAGTGGGTGTTCTTGATTGGTTATTAGTAGCACAAGTAGGCATCCAGAGATACACAATACTTGTACATGATAGTATCTACTCCATAGTTGGTGATGATTATATTGTCTCAAATATTGCATTGCTAATTTTTTGCACATATTACCATACTTACAAGTTGAGCTGGCTATGTTTAACAAACTGCAAAATATGATAGGTATAATAATTATGAATGCAATGAAAGCATATGCTTTCTGTTTTGTTTTGAAAAAAGTATCAAATTATCATGAGCTGTTGGCTTTGCTTATTATTCTATTCCATTATATTTTAAAGCTTTCTATGTCTTTCCAAATTTTAATTATAATAATGCAAAAGCATTATATTGTTTAACAATACATTATACTTATAATACAATAGAGTCTAACAGAATAGAAAATTCTTCCTCTTTTTACATATAATTAGAGCATGATCCATAAACAGGCATAACATCAATCTTAATATGAAACAATTAAATATCTTTTTGTTTACCATCTAATGACATGAATGAAATGCAAACAACATTTGCAAGCGAAATGGAATTGAATCAAATTTCAAAAACAACCTTTTTCATTTGCAAAAATAAATAATACAAAAATGAATTTCAAAATTAAATAAAGAAATGTATATTTTTGAGCGTTAATTGGACATTTGCACCTTTTTGGTGAGTGATAATTTTAAATGAACAGAATTTCAAATATCCATTAAAAATGCTTTGATGTTTAAACAATTGCAAATGCGGGATAGGCAAACATAACTGTGTTTGTATACTTTCAAAATGTTAATTTTTCATTTAAAAAATAGTCACAATTAATATGATTAACATTATTTCATACTAAATAACAATTTATTATTACAAACCGGATTAATTACAATATAATGAAATGAATGAATGCATGAAATGTGATAAGCACCCCATACAAAAAAAAAAAAGTTTTCCTTTGTGTCAATTAATCATTGTCAATGCAATAGAAATAGTAGTGATGTTGCGAATATTCGCATATTTCTTGATATTCGCATTCATATGATATTTGGTACATCACTAGTACATAGTAGAAGATTGCAGTAAATAGTTCTTAATAGTGGTAGATAAATAAAATAAATAAAAATAGATTATGGTAAATATGGTAGTATCAGATTGTGGTAAAAAGTTTATTTATCCATTAATTATAAAATTAAAATTATTATTATTTTAAACTATAACTAAAAATAATTCAGATGAAAGTAGAACCTATTTCCAATTTATGCTGACCTCTCCCATTCAGATCGGTGCATCCATTCTCGAGTTATAAGGATTTGAAGTTGCAACAGTTGACCCAGTTGATATGCAAAAAACCATTGCATATGCCCGGGGGCCAACTTCCGGTATACACAAATTTTATGAGTTTTTGTCAAACAACACTTCAAAGCCTTATAACTCCGAAACGAGTGGACGGACCAGGATGAAAATTTTCCTAAGGAAAAAGTTTAAGTGATCGACTATCTGATGAAATATATTGGAACTCCATCCGGGGTCAGGAAAAGGTCAAATAAGGATAAACGTAAAACTGTATTTTATGACCCTTTGTAGAGGTCACACCAAAGTCAAAGGTATATCAGATGAAAGCAGAACCTATTTCCAATTTATGCTGACCTCTCCCATTCAGATCGGTCCATCCATTCTCGAGTTATAAGGATTTGAAGTTGCCACATTTGGCCCAGTTGATATGCAAAAAACCATTGCATATGCCCGGGGGCTAACTTCCGGTATACACAAATTTTATGAGTTTTTGTCAAACAACACTTCAAAGCCTTATAACTCCGAAACGAGTGGTCGGATCAGGATGAAAATTTTTCTAAGGAAAAAGTTTAAGTGATCGACTATCTGATGCAATATATTGGAACTCCATCCGGGGTCAGGAAAAGGTCAAATATGGATAAACGTAAAACTGTATTTTATGACCTTTTGTAGAGGTCACACCAAGGTCAAAGGTATATCAGATGAAAGCAGAACCTATTTCCAATTTATGCTGACCTCTCCCATTCAGATCGGTCCATCCATTCTCGAGTTGTAAGGATTTGAAGTTGCCACATTTGGCCCAGTTGATATGCAAAAAACCATTGCATATGCCCGGGGGCTAACTTCCGGTATACACAAATTTTATGAGTTTTTGTCAAACAACACTTCAAAGCCTTATAACTCCGAAACAAGTGGACGGATCAAGATGAAAATTTTCTAAGGAAAAAGTTTAAGTGATCGACTATCTGATGCAATATATTGGAACTCCATCCGGGGTCAGGAAAATGTCAAATAAGGATAAACGTAAAACTGTATTTTATGACCCTTTGTAAAGGTCACACCAAGGTCAAAGGTATATCAGATGAAAGCGGAACCTATTTCCAATTTATGCTGACCTCTCCCATTCAGATCGGTCCATCCATTCTCGAGTTATAAGGATTTGAAGTTGCCACATTTGGCCCAGTTGATATGCAAAAAACCATTGCATATGCCCAGGGGCCAACTTCCGGTAAACACAAATTTTATGAGTTTTTGTCAAACAACACTTCAAAGCCTTATAACTCCGAAACGAGTGGACGGATCAAGATGAAAATTTTTCTAAGGAAAAAGTTTAAGTGATCGACTATCTGATGCAATATATTGGAACTCCATCCGGGGTCAGGAAAAGGTCAAATAAGGATAAACGTAAAACTGTATTTTATGACCCTTTGTAGAGGTCACACCAAGGTCAAAGGTATATCAGATGAAAGCAGAACCTATTTCCAATTTATGCTGACCTCTCCCATTAAGATCGGTCCATCCATTCTCGAGTTATAGGGATTTGAAGTTGCCACATTTGGCCCAGTTGATATGCAAAAAACCATTGCATATGCCCGGGGGCTAACTTCCGGTATACACAAATTTTATGAGTTTTTGTCAAACAACACTTCAAAGCCTTATAACTCCGAAACGAGTGGACGGATCAAGATGAAAATTTTTCTAAGGAAAAAGTTTAAGTGATCGACTATCTGATGCAATATATTGGAACTCCATCCGGGATCAGGAAAAGGTCTAATAAGGATAAACATAAAACTGTATTTTATGACCCTTTGTAGAGGTCACACCAAGGTCAAAGGTATATCAGATGAAAGCAGAACCTATTTCCAATTTATGCTGACCTCTCCCATTCAGATCGGTCCACCCATTCTCGAGTTATAAGGATTTGAAGTTGCCACATTTGGCCCAGTTGATATGCAAAAAACCATTGCATATGCCCAGGGGCTAACTTCCGGTATACACAAATTTTATGAGTTTTTGTCAAACAACACTTCAAAGCCTTATATCTCCGAAACGAGTGGTCGGATCAGGATGAAAATTTTTCTAAGGAAAAAGTTTAAGTGATCGACTATCTGATGCAATATATTGGAACTCCATTCGGGGTCAGGAAAAGGTCAAACAAGGATAAACGTAATACTGTATTTTATGACCCTTTGTAAAGGTCACACCAAGGTCAAAGGTATATCAGATGAAAGCAGAACCTATTTCCAATTTATGCTGACCTCTCCCATTCAGATCGGTCCATCCATTCTCGAGTTATAAGGATTTGAAGTTGCCACATTTGGCCCAGTTGATGTGCAAAAAACCATTGCATATGCCCAGGGGATAACTTCCGGTATACACAAATTTTATGAGTTTTTGTCAAACAACACTTCAAAGCCTTATAACTCCGAAACGAGTGGACGGATCAGGATGAAAATTTTTCTAAGGAAAAAGTTTAAGTGATCGACTATCTGATGCAATATATTGGAACTCCATCCGGGGTCAGGAAAAGGTAAAATAAAGACAAACGTAAAACTGTATTTTATGACTCTTTGTAGAGGTCACACCAAGGTCAAAGGTATATCAGATGAAAGCAGAACCTATTTCCAATTTATGTTGATCTCTCCCATTCAGATCGGTCCATCCATTCTCGAGTTATAAGGATTTGAAGTTGCCACATTTGGCCCAGTTGATATGCAAAAAACCATTGCATATGCCCGGGGGCTAACTTCCGGTATACACAAATTTTATGAGTTTTTGTCAAACAACACTTCAAAGCCTTATAACTCCGAAACGAGTGGACGGATCAAGATGAAAATTTTTCTAAGGAAAAAGTTTAAGTGATCGACTATCTGATGCAATATATTGGAACTCCATCCGGGGTCAGGAAAAGGTCAAATAAGGATAAACGTAAAACTGTATTTTATGACCCTTTGTAGAGGTCACACCAAGGTCAAAGGTATTTCAGATGAAAGCAGAACCTATTTCCAATTTATGCTGACCTCTCCCATTAAGATCGGTCCATCCATTCTCGAGTTATAAGGATTTGAAGTTGCCACATTTGGCCCAGTTGATATGCCAAAAACCTTTGCATATGCCCGGGGGCTAACTTCCGGTATACACAAATTTTATGAGTTTTTGTCAAACAACACTTCAAAGCCTTATAGCTCCGAAACGAGTGGTCGGATCAGGATGAAAATTTTTCTAAGGAAAAAGTTTAAGTGATCGACTATCTGATGCAATATATTGGAACTCCATCCGGGGTCAGGAAAAGGTCTAATAAGGATAAACATAAAACTGTATTTTATGACCTTTTGTAGAGGTCACACCAAGGTCAAAGGTATATCAGATGAAAGCAGAACCTATTTCCAATTTATGCTGACCTCTCCCATTCAGATCGGTCCACCCATTCTCGAGTTATAAGGATTTGAAGTTGCCACATCTGGCCCAGTTGATATGCCAAAAACCATTGCATATGCCCGGGGGCTAACTTCCGGTATACACAAATTTTATGAGTTTTTGTCAAACAACACTTCAAAGCCTTATAGCTCCGAAACGAGTGGTCGGATCAGGATGAAAATTTTTCTAAGGAAAAAGTTTAAGTGATCGATTTCATTGCATATGCCCGGGGGCTAACTTCGGTATACACAAATTTTATGAGTTTTTGTCAAACAACACTTCAAAGCCTTATAACTCCGAAACGAGTGGTCGTATCAGGATGAAAATTTTTCTAAGGAAAAAGTTTAAGTGATCGACTATCTGATGCAATATATTGGAACTCCATCCGGGGTCAGGAAAAGGTCAAATAAGGATAAACGTAAAGCTGTATTTTATGACCCTTTGTAGAGGTCACACCAAGGTCAAAGGTATATCAGATGAAAGTAGAAACTATTTCCAATTTATGCTGACCTCTCCCATTCAGATCGGTCCACCCATTCTCGAGTTATAAGGATTTGAAGTTGCCACATTTGGCCCAGTTGATATGCCAAAAACCATTGCATATGCCCGGGGGCTAACTTCCGGTATACACAAATTTTATGAGTTTTTGTCAAACAACACTTCAAAGCCTTATAACTCCGAAACGAGTGGTCGGATCAGGATGAAAATTTTTCTAAGGAAAAAGTTTAAGTGATCGACTATCTGATGCAATATATTGGAACTCCATCCGGGGTCAGGAAAAGGTCAAATAAGGATAAACGTAAAACTGTAGTTTATGACCCTTTGTAGAGGTCACACCAAGATCAAAGGTATTTCAGATGAAAGCAGAAACTATTTCCAATTTATGCTGACCTCTCCCATTCAGATCGGTCCATCCATTCTCGAGTTATAAGGATTTGAAGTTGCCACATTTGGCCCAGTTGATATGCCAAAAACCATTGCATATGCCCGGGGGCTAACGCCCGGTATACACAAATTTTATGAGTTTTTGTCAAACAACACTTCAAAGCCTTATAACTCCGAAACGAGTGGTCGGATCAGGATGAAAATTTTTCTGAGGAAAAAGTTTAAGTCATCGACTATCTGATGCAATATATTGGAACTCCATCCGGGGTCAGGAAAAGGTCAAATAAGGATAAACGTAAAACTGTATTTTATGACCCTTTGTAGAGGTCACACCAAGGTCAAAGGTATATCAGATGAAAGCAGAACCTATTTCCAATTTATGCTGACCTCTCCCATTCAGATCGGTCCATCCATTCTCGAGTTATAAGGATTTGAAGTTGCCACATTTGGCCCAGTTGATGTGCAAAAAACCATTGCATATGCCCAGGGGATAACTTCCGGTATACACAAATTTTATGAGTTTTTGTCAAACAACACTTCAAAGCCTTATAACTCCGAAACGAGTGGACGGATCAAGATGAAAATTTTTCTAAGGAAAAAGTTTAAGTGATCGACTATCTGATGCAATATATTGGAACTCCATCCGGGGTCAGGAAAAGGTAAAATAAAGACAAACGTAAAACTGTATTTTATGACTCTTTGTAGAGGTCACACCAAGGTCAAAGGTATATCAGATGAAAGCAGAACCTATTTCCAATTTATGCTGACCTCTCCCATTCAGATCGGTCCATCCATTCTCGAGTTATAAGGATTTGAAGTTGCCACATTTGGCCCAGTTGATATGCCAAAAACCATTGCATATGCCCGGGGGCTAACTTCCGGTATACACAAATTTTATGAGTTTTTGTCAAACAACACTTCAAAGCCTTATAACTCCGAAACGAGTGGTCGGATCAGGATGAAAATTTTTCTGAGGAAAAAGTTTAAGTCATCGACTATCTGATGCAATATATTGGAACTCCATCCGGGGTCAGGAAAAGGTCAAATAAGGATAAACGTAAAACTGTATTTTATGACCCTTTGTAGAGGTCACACCAAGGTCAAAGGTATTTCAGATGAAAGCAGAACCTATTTCCAATTTATGCTGACCTCTCCCATTCAGATCGGTCCATCCATTCTCGAGTTATAAGGATTTGAAGTTGCCACATTTGACCCAGTTGATATGCCAAAAACCATTGCATATGCCCGGGGGCTAACTTCCGGTATACACAAATTTTATGAGTTTTTGTCAAACAACACTTCAAAGCCTTATAACTCCGAAACGAGTGGTCGGATCAGGATGAAAATTTTTCTAAGGAAAAAGTTTAAGTGATCGACTATCTGATGCAATATATTGGAACTCCATCCGGGGTCAGGAAAAGGTCAAATAAGGATAAACGTAAAACTGTAGTTTATGACCCTTTGTAGAGGTCACACCAAGATCAAAGGTATTTCAGATGAAAGCAGAACCTATTTCCAATTTATGCTTACCTCTCCCATTCAGATCGGTCCATCCATTCTCGAGTTATAAGGATTTGAAGTTGCCACATTTGGCCCAGTTGATATGCCAAAAACCATTGCATATGCCCGGGGGCTAACGCCCGGTATACACAAATTTTATGAGTTTTTGTCAAACAACACTTCAAAGCCTTATAACTCCGAAACGAGTGGTCGGATCAGGATGACAATTTTTCTAAGGAAAAAGTTTAAGTGATCGACTATCTGATGCAATATATTGGAACTCCATCCGGGGTCAGGAAAAGGTCAAATAAGGATAAACGTAAAACTGTATTTTATGACCCTTTGTAGAGGTCACACCAAGGTCAAAGGTACATCAGATGAAAGTAGAAACTATTTCCAATTTATGCTGACCTCTCCCATTCAGATCGGTCCATCCATTCTCGAGTTATAAGGATTTGAAGTTGCCACATTTGGCCCAGTTGATATGCCAAAAACCATTGCATATGCCCGGGGGCTAACTTCCGGTATACACAAATTTTATGAGTTTTTGTCAAACAACACTTCAAAGCCTTATAACTCCGAAACGAGTGGTCGGATCAGGATGACAATTTTTCTAAGGAAAAAGTTTAAGTGATCGACTATCTGATGCAATATATTGGAACTCCATCCGGGGTCAGGAAAAGGTCAAATAAGGATAAACGTAAAACTGTATTTTATGACCCTTTATAGAGGTCACACCAAGGTCAAAGGTATTTCAGATGAAAGCAGAACCTATTTCCAATTTATGCTGACCTCTCCCATTCAGATCGGTCCATCCATTCTCGAGTTATAAGGATTTGAAGTTGCCACATTTGGCCCAGTTGACATGCCAAAAACCATTGCATATGCCCGGGGGCTAACTTCCGGTATACACAAATTTTATGAGTTTTTGTCAAACAACACTTCAAAGCCTTATAACTCCGAAACGAGTGGTCGGATCAGGATGAAAATTTTTCTAAGGAAAAAGTTTAAGTGATCGACTATCTGATGCAATATATTGGAACTCCATCCGGGGTCAGGAAAAGGTCAAATAAGGATAAACGTAAAACTGTATTTTATGACCCTTTGTAGATGTCACACCAAGGTCAAAGGTATTTCAGATGAAAGTAGAAACTATTTCCAATTTATGCTGACCTCTCCCATTCAGATCGGTCCATCCATTCTCGAGTTATAAGGATTTGAATTTGCCACATTTGGCCCAGTTGACATGCCAAAAACCATTGCATATGCCCGGGGGCTAACTTCCGGTATACACAAATTTTATGAGTTTTTGTCAAACAACACTTCAAAGCCTTATAACTCCGAAACGAGTGGTCGGATCAGGATGAAAATTTTTCTAAGGAAAAAGTTTAAGTGATCGACTATCTGATGCAATATATTGGAACTCCATCCGGGGTCAGGAAAAGGTCAAATAAGGATAAACGTAAAACTGTATTTTATGACCCTTTGTAGAGGTCACACCAAGGTCAAAGGTATTTCAGATGAAAGCAGAACCTATTTCCAATTTATGCTGACCTCTCCCATTCAGATCGGTCCATCCATTCTCGAGTTATAAGGATTTGAAGTTGCAACATTTGACCCAGTTGATATGCCAAAAACCATTGCATATGCCCGGGGGCTAACTTCCGGTATACACAAATTTTATGAGTTTTTGTTAAACAACACTTCAAAGCCTTATAACTCCGAAACGAGTGGTCGGATCAGGATGAAAATTTTTCTAAGGAAAAAGTTTAAGTGATCGACTATCTGATGCAATATATTGGAACTCCATCCGGGGTCAGGAAAAGGTCAAATAAGGATAAACGTAAAACTGTATTTTATGACCCTTTGTAGAGGTCACACCAAGGTCAAAGGTACATCAGATGAAAGTAGAAACTATTTCCAATTTATGCTGACCTCTCCCATTCAGATCGGTCCATCCATTCTCGAGTTATAAGGATTTGAATTTGCCACATTTGGCCCAGTTGATATGCCAAAAACCATTGCATATGCCCGGGGGCTAACTTCCGGTATACACAAATTTTATGAGTTTTTGTCAAACAACACTTCAAAGCCTTATAACTCCGAAACGAGTGGTCGGATCAGGATGAAAATTTTTCTAAGGAAAAAGTTTAAGTGATCGACTATCTGATGCAATATATTGGAACTCCATCCGGGGTCAGGAAAAGGTCAAATAAGGATAAACGTAAAACTGTATTTTATGACCCTTTGTAGAGGTCACACCAAGGTCAAAGGTACATCAGATGAAAGTAGAAACTATTTCCAATTTATGCTGACCTCTCCCATTCAGATCGGTCCATCCATTCTCGAGTTATAAGGATTTGAAGTTGCAACATTGTACCCAGTTGCAAGGCAAAAAACCATTGCATATGCCCGGGGGCTAACTTCCGGTATACACAAATTTTATGAGTTTTTGTCAAACAACAATTCAAAGCCTTATAACTCCGAAACGAGTGGTCGGATCAGGATGAAAATTTTTCTGAGGAAAAAGTTTAAGTGATCGACTATCTGATACAATATATTGGAACTCCATCCGGGGTCAGGAAAAGGTCAAATAAGGATAAACGTAAAACTGTATTTTATGACCCTTTGTAGAGGTCACACCAAGGTCAAAGGTATTTCAGATGAAAGTAGAAACTATTTCCAATTTATGCTGACCTCTCCCATTCAGATCGGTCCATCCATTCTCGAGTTATAAGGATTTGAAGTTGCCACATTTGGCCCAGTTGACATGCCAAAAACCATTGCATATGCCCGGGGGCTAACTTCCGGTATACACAAATTTTATGAGTTTTTGTCAAACAACACTTCAAAGCCTTATAACTCCGAAACGAGTGGTCGGATCAGGATGAAAATTTTTCTAAGGAAAAAGTTTAAGTGATCGACTATCTGATGCAATATATTGGAACTCCATCCGGGGTCAGGAAAAGGTCAAATAAGGATAAACGTAAAACTGTATTTTATGACCCTTTGTAGAGGTCACACCAAGGTCAAAGGTATTTCAGATGAAAGCAGAACCTATTTCCAATTTATGCTGACCTCTCCCATTCAGATCGGTCCATCCATTCTCGAGTTATAAGGATTTGAAGTTGCCACATTTGGCCCAGTTGACATGCCAAAAACCATTGCATATGCCCGGGGGCTAACTTCCGGTATACACAAATTTTATGAGTTTTTGTCAAACAACACTTCAAAGCCTTATAGCTCCGAAACGAGTGGTCGGATCAGGATGAAAATTTTTCTAAGGAAAAAGTTTAAGTGATCGACTATCTGATGCAATATATTGGAACTCCATCCGGGGTCAGGAAAAGGTCAAATAAGGATAAACGTAAAACTGTATTTTATGACCCTTTGTAGAGGTCACACCAAGGTCAAAGGTATTTCAGATGAAAGCAGAACCTATTTCCAATTTATGCTGACCTCTCCCATTCAGATCGGTCCATCCATTCTCGAGTTATAAGGATTTGAAGTTGCCACATTTGGCCCAGTTGACATGCCAAAAACCATTGCATATGCCCGGGGGCTAACTTCCGGTATACACAAATTTTATGAGTTTTTGTCAAACAACACTTCAAAGCCTTATAACTCCGAAACGAGTGGTCGGATCAGGATGAAAATTTTTCTAAGGAAAAAGTTTAAGTGATCGACTATCTGATGCAATATATTGGAACTCCATCCGGGGTCAGGAAAAGGTCAAATAAGGATAAACGTAAAACTGTATTTTATGACCCTTTGTAGAGGTCACACCAAGGTCAAAGGTATATCAGATGAAAGTAGAAACTATTTCCAATTTATGCTGACCTCTCCCATTCAGATCGGTCCATCCATTCTCGAGTTATAAGGATTTGAAGTTGCCACATTTGGCCCAGTTGATATGCCAAAAACCATTGCATATGCCCGGGGGCTAACTTCCGGTATACACAAATTTTATGAGTTTTTGTCAAACAACACTTCAAAGCCTTATAACTCCGAAACGAGTGGTCGGATCAGGATGAAAATTTTTCTAAGGAAAAAGTTTAAGTGATCGACTATCTGATGCAATATATTGGAACTCCATCCGGGGTCAGGAAAAGGTCAAATAAGGATAAACGTAAAACTGTATTTTATGACCCTTTGTAGAGGTCACACCAAGGTCAAAGGTATTTCAGATGAAAGCAGAACCTATTTCCAATTTATGCTGACCTCTCCCATTCAGATCGGTCCATCCATTCTCGAGTTATAAGGATTTGAAGTTGCCACATTTGGCCCAGTTGATATGCCAAAAACCATTGCATATGCCCGGGGGCTAACTTCCGGTATACACAAATTTTATGAGTTTTTGTCAAACACACTTCAAAGCCTTATAACTCCGAAACGAGTGGTCGGATCAGGATGAAAATTTTTCTAAGGAAAAAGTTTAAGTGATCGACTATCTGATGCAATATATTGGAACTCCATCCGGGGTCAGGAAAAGGTCAAATAAGGATAAACGTAAAACTGTATTTTATGACCCTTTGTAGAGGTCACACCAAGGTCAAAGGTATATCAGATGAAAGTAGAAACTATTTCCAATTTATGCTGACCTCTCCCATTCAGATCGGTCCATCCATTCTCGAGTTATAAGGATTTGAAGTTGCCACATTTGGCCCAGTTGATATGCCAAAAACCATTGCATATGCCCGGGGGCTAACTTCCGGTATACACAAATTTTATGAGTTTTTGTCAAACAACACTTCAAAGCCTTATAACTCCGAAACGAGTGGTCGGATCAGGATGAAAATTTTTCTAAGGAAAAAGTTTAAGTGATCGACTATCTGATGCAATATATTGGAACTCCATCCGGGGTCAGGAAAAGGTCAAATAAGGATAAACGTAAAACTGTATTTTATGACCCTTTGTAGAGGTCACACCAAGGTCAAAGGTATATCAGATGAAAGTAGAAACTATTTCCAATTTATGCTGACCTCTCCCATTCAGATCGGTCCATCCATTCTCGAGTTATAAGGATTTGAAGTTGCCACATTTGGCCCAGTTGACATGCCAAAAACCATTGCATATGCCCGGGGGCTAACTTCCGGTATACACAAATTTTATGAGTTTTTGTCAAACAACACTTCAAAGCCTTATAACTCCGAAACGAGTGGTCGGATCAGGATGAAAATTTTTCTAAGGAAAAAGTTTAAGTGATCGACTATCTGATGCAATATATTGGAACTCCATCCGGGGTCAGGAAAAGGTCAAATAAGGATAAACGTAAAACTGTATTTTATGACCCTTTGTAGAGGTCACACCAAGGTCAAAGGTATTTCAGATGAAAGTAGAAACTATTTCCAATTTATGCTGACCTCTCCCATTCAGATCGGTCCATCCATTCTCGAGTTATAAGGATTTGAAGTTGCCACATTTGGCCCAGTTGACATGCCAAAAACCATTGCATATGCCCGGGGGCTAACTTCCGGTATACACAAATTTTATGAGTTTTTGTCAAACAACACTTCAAAGCCTTATAACTCCGAAACGAGTGGTCGGATCAGGATGAAAATTTTTCTAAGGAAAAAGTTTAAGTGATCGACTATCTGATGCAATATATTGGAACTCCATCCGGGGTCAGGAAAAGGTCAAATAAGGATAAACGTAAAACTGTATTTTATGACCCTTTGTAGAGGTCACACCAAGGTCAAAGGTATTTCAGATGAAAGCAGAACCTATTTCCAATTTATGCTGACCTCTCCCATTCAGATCGGTCCATCCATTCTCGAGTTATAAGGATTTGAAGTTGCAACATTTGACCCAGTTGATATGCCAAAAACCATTGCATATGCCCGGGGGCTAACTTCCGGTATACACAAATTTTATGAGTTTTTGTTAAACAACACTTCAAAGCCTTATAACTCCGAAACGAGTGGTCGGATCAGGATGAAAATTTTTCTAAGGAAAAAGTTTAAGTGATCGACTATCTGATGCAATATATTGGAACTCCATCCGGGGTCAGGAAAAGGTCAAATAAGGATAAACGTAAAACTGTATTTTATGACCCTTTGTAGAGGTCACACCAAGGTCAAAGGTACATCAGATGAAAGTAGAAACTATTTCCAATTTATGCTGACCTCTCCCATTCAGATCGGTCCATCCATTCTCGAGTTATAAGGATTTGAATTTGCCACATTTGGCCCAGTTGATATGCCAAAAACCATTGCATATGCCCGGGGGCTAACTTCCGGTATACACAAATTTTATGAGTTTTTGTCAAACAACACTTCAAAGCCTTATAACTCCGAAACGAGTGGTCGGATCAGGATGAAAATTTTTCTAAGGAAAAAGTTTAAGTGATCGACTATCTGATGCAATATATTGGAACTCCATCCGGGGTCAGGAAAAGGTCAAATAAGGATAAACGTAAAACTGTATTTTATGACCCTTTGTAGAGGTCACACCAAGGTCAAAGGTACATCAGATGAAAGTAGAAACTATTTCCAATTTATGCTGACCTCTCCCATTCAGATCGGTCCATCCATTCTCGAGTTATAAGGATTTGAAGTTGCAACATTGTACCCAGTTGCAAGGCAAAAAACCATTGCATATGCCCGGGGGCTAACTTCCGGTATACACAAATTTTATGAGTTTTTGTCAAACAACAATTCAAAGCCTTATAACTCCGAAACGAGTGGTCGGATCAGGATGAAAATTTTTCTGAGGAAAAAGTTTAAGTGATCGACTATCTGATACAATATATTGGAACTCCATCCGGGGTCAGGAAAAGGTCAAATAAGGATAAACGTAAAACTGTATTTTATGACCCTTTGTAGAGGTCACACCAAGGTCAAAGGTATTTCAGATGAAAGTAGAAACTATTTCCAATTTATGCTGACCTCTCCCATTCAGATCGGTCCATCCATTCTCGAGTTATAAGGATTTGAAGTTGCCACATTTGGCCCAGTTGACATGCCAAAAACCATTGCATATGCCCGGGGGCTAACTTCCGGTATACACAAATTTTATGAGTTTTTGTCAAACAACACTTCAAAGCCTTATAACTCCGAAACGAGTGGTCGGATCAGGATGAAAATTTTTCTAAGGAAAAAGTTTAAGTGATCGACTATCTGATGCAATATATTGGAACTCCATCCGGGGTCAGGAAAAGGTCAAATAAGGATAAACGTAAAACTGTATTTTATGACCCTTTGTAGAGGTCACACCAAGGTCAAAGGTATTTCAGATGAAAGCAGAACCTATTTCCAATTTATGCTGACCTCTCCCATTCAGATCGGTCCATCCATTCTCGAGTTATAAGGATTTGAAGTTGCCACATTTGGCCCAGTTGACATGCCAAAAACCATTGCATATGCCCGGGGGCTAACTTCCGGTATACACAAATTTTATGAGTTTTTGTCAAACAACACTTCAAAGCCTTATAGCTCCGAAACGAGTGGTCGGATCAGGATGAAAATTTTTCTAAGGAAAAAGTTTAAGTGATCGACTATCTGATGCAATATATTGGAACTCCATCCAGGGTCAGGAAAAGGTCAAATAAGGATAAACGTAAAACTGTATTTTATGACCCTTTGTAGAGGTCACACCAAGGTCAAAGGTATTTCAGATGAAAGCAGAACCTATTTCCAATTTATGCTGACCTCTCCCATTCAGATCGGTCCATCCATTCTCGAGTTATAAGGATTTGAAGTTGCCACATTTGGCCCAGTTGACATGCCAAAAACCATTGCATATGCCCGGGGGCTAACTTCCGGTATACACAAATTTTATGAGTTTTTGTCAAACAACACTTCAAAGCCTTATAACTCCGAAACGAGTGGTCGGATCAGGATGAAAATTTTTCTAAGGAAAAAGTTTAAGTGATCGACTATCTGATGCAATATATTGGAACTCCATCCGGGGTCAGGAAAAGGTCAAATAAGGATAAACGTAAAACTGTATTTTATGACCCTTTGTAGAGGTCACACCAAGGTCAAAGGTACATCAGATGAAAGTAGAAACTATTTCCAATTTATGCTGACCTCTCCCATTCAGATCGGTCCATCCATTCTCGAGTTATAAGGATTTGAATTTGCCACATTTGGCCCAGTTGACATGCCAAAAACCATTGCATATGCCCGGGGGCTAACTTCCGGTATACACAAATTTTATGAGTTTTTGTCAAACAACACTTCAAAGCCTTATAGCTCCGAAACGAGTGGTCGGATCAGGATGAAAATTTTTCTAAGGAAAAAGTTTAAGTGATCGACTATCTGATGCAATATATTGGAACTCCATCCGGGGTCAGGAAAAGGTCAAATAAGGATAAACGTAAAACTGTATTTTATGACCCTTTGTAGATGTCACACCAAGGTCAAAGGTATATCAGATGAAAGCAGAACCTATTTCCAATTTATGCTGACCTCTCCCATTCAGATCGGTCCATCCATTCTCGAGTTATAAGGATTTGAAGTTGCCACATTTGGCCCAGTTGATATGCCAAAAACCATTGCATATGCCCGGGGGCTAACTTCCGGTATACACAAATTTTATGAGTTTTTGTCAAACAACACTTCAAAGCCTTATAACTCCGAAACGAGTGGTCGGATCAGGATGAAAATTTTTTTAAGGAAAAAGTTTAAGTGATCGACTATCTGATGCAATATATTGGAACTCCATCCGGGGTCAGGAAAAGGTCAAATAAGGATAAACGTAAAACTGTATTTTATGACCCTTTGTAGAGGTCACACCAAGGTCAAAGGTATTTCAGATGAAAGCAGAACCTATTTCCAATTTATGCTGACCTCTCCCATTCAGATCGGTCCATCCATTCTCGAGTTATAAGGATTTGAAGTTGCCACATTTGGCCCACTTGATATGCCAAAAACCATTGCATATGCCCGGGGGCTAACTTCCGGTATACAAAAATTTTATGAGTTTTTGTCAAACACACTTCAAAGCCTTATAACTCCGAAACGAGTGGTCGGATCAGGATGAAAATTTTTCTAAGGAAAAAGTTTAAGTGATCGACTATCTGATGCAATATATTGGAACTCCATCCGGGGTCAGGAAAAGGTCAAATAAGGATAAACGTAAAACTGTATTTTATGACCCTTTGTAGAGGTCACACCAAGGTCAAAGGTATTTCAGATGAAAGCAGAACCTATTTCCAATTTATGCTGACCTCTCCCATTCAGATCGGTCCATCCATTCTCGAGTTATAAGGATTTGAAGTTGCCACATTTGGCCCAGTTGATATGCCAAAAACCATTGCATATGCCCGGGGGCTAACTTCCGGTATACACAAATTTTATGAGTTTTTGTCAAACAACACTTCAAAGCCTTATAACTCCGAAACGAGTGGTCGGATCAGGATGAAAATTTTTCTAAGGAAAAAGTTTAAGTGATCGACTATCTGATGCAATATATTGGAACTCCATCCGGGGTCAGGAAAAGGTCAAATAAGGATAAACGTAAAACTGTATTTTATGACCCTTTGTAGAGGTCACACCAAGGTCAAAGGTACATCAGATGAAAGTAGAAACTATTTCCAATTTATGCTGACCTCTCCCATTCAGATCGGTCCATCCATTCTCGAGTTATAAGGATTTGAATTTGCCACATTTGGCCCAGTTGACATGCCAAAAACCATTGCATATGCCCGGGGGCTAACTTCCGGTATACACAAATTTTATGAGTTTTTGTCAAACAACACTTCAAAGCCTTATAGCTCCGAAACGAGTGGTCGGATCAGGATGAAAATTTTTCTAAGGAAAAAGTTTAAGTGATCGACTATCTGACGCAATATATTGGAACTCCATCCAGGGTCAGGAAAAGGTCAAATAAGGATAAACGTAAAACTGTATTTTATGACCCTTTGTAGATGTCACACCAAGGTCAAAGGTATATCAGATGAAAGTAGAAACTATTTCCAATTTATGCTGACCTCTCCCATTCAGATCGGTCCATCCATTCTCGAGTTATAAGGATTTGAATTTGCCACATTTGGCCCAGTTGACATGCCAAAAACCATTGCATATGCCCGGGGGCTAACTTCCGGTATACACAAATTTTATGAGTTTTTGTCAAACAACACTTCAAAGCCTTATAGCTCCGAAACGAGTGGTCGGATCAGGATGAAAATTTTTCTAAGGAAAAAGTTTAAGTGATCGACTATCTGACGCAATATATTGGAACTCCATCCAGGGTCAGGAAAAGGTCAAATAAGGATAAACGTAAAACTGTATTTTATGACCCTTTGTAGATGTCACACCAAGGTCAAAGGTATATCAGATGAAAGTAGAAACTATTTCCAATTTATGCTGACCTCTCACATTCAGATCGGTCCATCCATTCTCGAGTTATAAGGATTTGAATTTGCCACATTTGGCCCAGTTGACATGCCAAAAACCATTGCATATGCCCGGGGGCTAACTTCCGGTATACACAAATTTTATGAGTTTTTGTCAAACAACACTTCAAAGCCTTATAGCTCCGAAACGAGTGGTCGGATCAGGATGAAAATTTTTCTAATGAAAAAGTTTAAGTGATCGACTATCTGATGCAATATATTGGAACTCCATCCGGGGTCAGGAAAAGGTCAAATAAGGATAAACGTAAAACTGTATTTTATGACCCTTTGTAGATGTCACACCAAGGTCAAAGGTATATCAGATGAAAGCAGAACCTATTTCCAATTTATGCTGACCTCTCCCATTCAGATCGGTCCATCCATTCTCGAGTTATAAGGATTTGAAGTTGCCACATTTGGCCCAGTTGATATGCCAAAAACCATTGCATATGCCCGGGGGCTAACTTCCGGTATACACAAATTTTATGAGTTTTTGTCAAACACACTTCAAAGCCTTATAACTCCGAAACGAGTGGTCGGATCAGGATGAAAATTTTTCTAAGGAAAAAGTTTAAGTGATCGACTATCTGATGCAATATATTGGAACTCCATCCGGGGTCAGGAAAAGGTCAAATAAGGATAAACGTAAAACTGTATTTTATGACCCTTTGTAGAGGTCACACCAAGGTCAAAGGTACATCAGATGAAAGCAGAACCTATTTCCAATTTATGCTGACCTCTCCCATTCAGATCGGTCCATCCATTCTCGAGTTATAAGGATTTGAAGTTGCCACATTTGGCCCAGTTGATATGCCAAAAACCATTGCATATGCCCGGGGGCCAACTTCCGGTATACACAAATTTTATGAGTTTTTGTCAAACAACACTTCAAAGCCTTATAACTCCGAAACGAGTGGTCGGATCAGGATGAAAATTTTTCTAAGGAAAAAGTTTAAGTGATCGACTATCTGATGCAATATATTGGAACTCCATCCGGGGTCAGGAAAAGGTCAAATAAGGATAAACGTAAAACTGTATTTTATGACCCTTTGCAGAGGTCACACCAAGGTCAAAGGTATTTCAGATGAAAGCAGAACCTATTTCCAATTTATGCTGACCTCTCCCATTCAGATCGGTCCATCCATTCTCGAGTTATAAGGATTTGAAGTTGCCACATTTGGCCCAGTTGATATGCCAAAAACCATTGCATATGCCCGGGGGCTAACTTCCAGTATACACAAATTTTATGAGTTTTTGTCAAACAACACTTCAAAGCCTTATAACTCCGAAACGAGTGGTCGGATCAGGATGAAAATTTTTCTAAGGAAAAAGTTTAAGTGATCGACTATCTGATGCAATATATTGGAACTCCATCCGGGGTCAGGAAAAGGTCAAATAAGGATAAACGTAAAACTGTATTTTATGACCCTTTGTAGAGGTCACACCAAGGTCAAAGGTACATCAGATGAAAGCAGAACCTATTTCCAATTTATGCTGACCTCTCCCATTCAGATCGGTCCATCCATTCTCGAGTTATAAGGATTTGAAGTTGCCACATTTGGCCCAGTTGATATGCCAAAAACCATTGCATATGCCCGGGGGCCAACTTCCGGTATACACAAATTTTATGAGTTTTTGTCAAACAACACTTCAAAGCCTTATAACTCCGAAACGAGTGGTCGGCTCAGGATGAAAATTTTTCTAATGAAAAAGTTTAAGTGATCGACTATCTGATGCAATATATTGGAACTCCATCCGGGGTCAGGAAAAGGTCAAATAAGGATAAACGTAAAACTGTATTTTATGACCCTTTGCAGAGGTCACACCAAGGTCAAAGGTATTTCAGATGAAAGCAGAACCTATTTCCAATTTATGCTGACCTCTCCCATTCAGATCGGTCCATCCATTCTCGAGTTATAAGGATTTGAAGTTGCCACATTTGGCCCAGTTGATATGCCAAAAACCATTGCATATGCCCGGGGGCTAACTTCCGGTATACACAAATTTTATGAGTTTTTGTCAAACAACACTTCAAAGCCTTATAACTCCGAAACGAGTGGTCGGATCAGGATGAAAATTTTTCTAAGGAAAAAGTTTAAGTGATCGACTATCTGATGCAATATATTGGAACTCCATCCGGGGTCAGGAAAAGGTCAAATAAGGATAAACGTAAAACTGTATTTTATGACCCTTTGTAGAGGTCACACCAAGGTCAAAGGTATTTCAGATGAAAGCAGAACCTATTTCCAATTTATGCTGACCTCTCCCATTCAGATCGGTCCATCCATTCTCGAGTTATAAGGATTTGAAGTTGCCACATTTGGCCCACTTGATATGCCAAAAACCATTGCATATGCCCGGGGGCTAACTTCCGGTATACACAAATTTTATGAGTTTTTGTCAAACAACACTTCAAAGCCTTATAACTCCGAAACGAGTGGACGGATCAGGATGAAAATTTTTATAAGGAAAAAGTTTAAGTGATCGACTATCTGATGCAATATATTGGAACTCCATCCGGGGTCAGGAAAAGGTCAAATAAGGATAAACGTAAAACTGTATTTTATGACCCTTTGTAGAGGTCACACCAAGGTCAAAGGTATATCAGATGAAAGTAGAAACTATTTCCAATTTATGCTGACCTCTCCCATTCAGATCGGTCCAT
Organism: Amiota communis; assembly: GCA_037043315.1. Taxonomy (NCBI): domain Eukaryota; kingdom Metazoa; phylum Arthropoda; class Insecta; order Diptera; family Drosophilidae; genus Amiota; species Amiota communis. The sequence continues at coordinate 523,757 of JBAMAV010000680.1, forward strand.
CCATTCTCGAGTTATAAGGATTTGAAGTTGCCACATTTGGCCCAGTTGATATGCCAAAAACCATTGCATATGCCCGGGGGCTAACTTCCGGTATACACAAATTTTATGAGTTTTTGTCAAACAACACTTCAAAGCCTTATAACTCCGAAACGAGTGGTCGGATCAGGATGAAAATTTTTCTAAGGAAAAAGTTTAAGTGATCGACTATCTGATGCAATATA